>OY813000.1:40186592-40416592 GCA_963681545.1 Germaria angustata | reverse complement strand
ATATATATATATATATATATATATATATATATATATATATATATATATATATATATGTATATATATATATATATATATATATATATATCTATATATATATATATATATATATATATATATATATATATATGTATATATATATATATATATATATATATATATATATATATATATATATATATATATTACCGCAAGGGTACTCTCAACCGAGAATAACGGGATTAACGACCCCGCGGACCCTAGTTTGGCAGAACATACCGTTCGATTATGGTATCTTAAATAATGTTTGCTTTATTGTGTGATAATAACAGAACACTTATTCCGAGAAATACTTTAACATACATATGTAGAGTTTTCCTATGTACAGGCGCAAAAACTTCTGAATGCAACTCTTTGTTTGACCCACAAGTCTCGATTAACAGTTAACATTATTTTTTTTTTCTTGATCACAGTTGATATTCTTTTCTTAACGTTTTTTATATGACCTGTAATAAAAATATAATGTTCATTTAATGAACATGTAAAATAAGGGAAAAAATAAAAACAACACCAATAAAAAAAGAAAAATTATATACAAAACACAATATTAACTTTAATACAGAACAAAAACAACATTATTACATATGAAATCTTGTCATGATATCTGGTCACTGTGTCTTCCTCCTTATTTTAAAATTTTATGGTAGCCATTTTTACATGTGCTGATAATGAACTTTTGTAGCAGAAGATACGAATTGTTGGGTTTAAAAATAGATGTTTTCAAAAGCACAATAAGAATGGGTATATGATGACTTAGTGCCTCAAGAAAGAAATGTGTTTAAAAACCATTCAACATGTGTTCGAATGAAAAACTGCACTAAAAATTTAAAAAATTATAACGAAAACATACAAACATTTGTGGTGAAATAACATAACAGTCACAAAACAGCATAAGCTTTCGCCAAAATTAAGTTAAGTGACCCATTGTTTACGGCTAAGAGACGAAATCCTAAGCTGGAATACATAATAAAAAGAATCTGATAAGATAATACCTTATAAATTCTTTTTTTTTTCTATTGAAAAAAAAATAATTAAATTAAAACAAACTGACTGTTGCTATAATAATGCCAGCTCAATTCGGGTTTTGGTTCGCTTTTTTATCCCTATGACAATAATTGGATTCGTACTCAGTTGTAATCGATCCAAACTTACAGTGGGAAAGAACCTTGGCGGGTTTTTTGGGTCACATATTACATTTGACGATTTCAAATATTGAATTAAAAAAAAAACAACCAGATATTTTGAGTCGTCAGAAATAGGAATGTAGAACACCTATTCATCGGTATCATTAATAAATTTACCAAAAAACCATGTGTATCACAGCATCATGCAGTACACAAAATGCCAGTAAAAGAGGAGCTTCCAAAAAATTAAGAAAAGGTTATCAGGAAAAAGTACGAAGTTACTTACATTTTAAATCGAAATGTTGTCATTTTAACTTCCTAGAAAGTTGAAAAAATGCACTAGTGAATTTTTGGAAGCAATGAAAATGTAGTTAGGAATGGCTTTTTTCACTGCAATGTCAATCACTACATTAGAGATTTTCCGTGCATAATAAAAACCGAACCTTCAGCACGAGAACATGGTAGTGCTAATCAATCACTGGACTAATGCATTAATCACATTCGAGACAGCAGGCTACACGACTAAACGACTACAAATGTCGCTGGCTACAAATGGCGCCCTGTAGCCAGCTACTTAATTATTTTGAAAACGACAGCTACATAGTAAACAGCTGTTGCAACAATTCATTTATGTATATTACAGTGGTGCATATGTAGCGCTTTTAATTTTTTACAGTTCCCTTTTTTCATGGGACAACTGTCAAAAAAATATCTTAAAAAGAGCCTTAGAGCCTATTCGTTCTATATTGTAGGATTTATGGTCAGTAATATATTTAAGTTTTGAACGTCGTAACTCCGGAATCAAGATAGAGCCCCGAAAAAAATTACTCAAAAATTGTTATGTTAAAAAGGGCTATTACCCTGTGATTTTTTTTTTTTGTCTTCAACAATGTGTATATGAAAATAATCATTTTCATATACACACATGTATTCTATTTTTGACAGGTTGTAGTCGGTAGCCTGCTGTCTCGAATGTATTTAATGCATAATAGTGAATATCGCATATGTAGACAAAATCTTCGACGGCGCTAACACTACTGACGTTTCTAAATACTTTTTTCTTAAGTCAGTTAAGTATTTTGAAGTCAAAAACTCTTTATTTTTAAATTGCCTCTAAAGGGGTAATCATCAAAACTATTGTTTTTGGCTGGCTGAAAAGCTTCTGTTATTCCCAAAATCATATCGATTTTATAATTTGTAGTTTGATATTTATCACAAGGTCTCTTCTGCTGTTCCGAATGGCTTTTCTTATTTTTTATTGTTGCTTTTAGTAGGCCTTTCAGGCTTAAATTAAATGCAAATTAAAAAAGGTACAAAACATTACAAAATGTCTACAAGATGTTCTTACTTTGTTTCCATGTGCATTTAGCTGCTCATATACATTCACACAAACAATTCTCTAAAAGCAACTTAAGACAACTTGGGTGAACTTAAAAACAAAGAAAACAAGGAATTTGTTACTGTAAGTAAAATTTTTATAAACGTGGAAATTTAATACTTTCATTTATTGAAGCGTTAGAAAACCTTGAATGATCACAGGGGCCACAGTATTAAAAATAATTTATTGTTCTGTTTCTAAATTAAGAATATTAAATTACTCAAACTCCGTGTGTACAAGACTGATATCAGAACTTTAAAGACTAAATGAGATTCAATGCCTAAGGCATGTGATAGAATAATTTTGTTTTGATCTGCTTAATAAGAAAGGCGAATCGTAAAAGTAAAAATAGTGGCATTTTCTTTTCTGAAAATAGTGTAATTTTTTTTAAAGAAGCTTTTTTATTGCATTAATTTAGAATTACTTTACAAGACCACATCTGTTTGGCAATAAGTTTTCGCTTATTAAAGAACATTAAATTCCAAATTGTTTCTCTTTAGAAATGCGAGAGCTGTAACATACAAGCAAGCTGTATGTCAGATATTAACGAAACCCCATTATATAGAATAGGTCATCTTTAAAATGTTGTTTACGACCCGACCTGGAAAGTGTTATCCTGGCGATTTGTGACACTTTGATGCAACTAACCCCTTTGATATCTGTATATACAGATGCTGATGATGAATACCACTGAGCTTTTACTCAAGCTTGATCAAAGCCATATCTAATGGCTCAAGTGATTGTAAATACCCACGGTTTTATGGTGGCATGATTATGGATGGGGCTCTTTCCAGGTTCACATCATTACTGCTATTAGATCGAAATTGCTGGAAGAATGAGCTTAAAATTTTTGCATAAAACAATGTTGCTTATGCTAATAACGAGTTGCGTCACTCTAAATGGTCCTTTTGAATGCCTTCGCGGTTCCATATATTCTCTTTACGCTGTGGCATTGAGATAGCTCCTCTTTATAGCTACAGTTTGCGCTTTGACCATTCAGTTGTGCGTAAGAATTGCCATCAATGAGTCAATTTGGCGTGAAAGAAAGACTATTGTCACTGAATTTTTTAATAAGACTAACTTGATCTAAATTTTATGATCTTGCGATTTTATAGTTTTCTCCATTTTTTTAAATTCTGAAGGCATTTTTGTTTATGGAAAAAATGCTGTTCCAAAAGTGGGGAACACTTTTCACGTGTTACCCTCGCATTAGAAAAGTGATGCATTTTTCAGTCTCACAATAGGAAAAAATAAGTGCTTAATGTTACATTTAACACTACAGCATTATTACGGTTAAGAATTTAGAATAAAAATTCTATATTCTTTAGCAATATATGTAAAGTAAGACAAAACCCTTATTTCTATAAACAATGTAGATACTACCCTTGAAAAATGACAGTATCTCACCTGAATCAGAGTTGATTGCAAGCCTGTTACAAAATAAAGTTTTGTGCGCAACACACTAAAAACGAACATGATCTTTGAATGTATGTAGATGCGCGTTTTTTTTTTTTTTTTTTTTTTTTTTTTTTTTTTTTTGAGAAAAGAACACAAGCATCAAAGAAGTGCAAAATATATGTAAGCTTTTTCTCAGAAAAGAAAGCGGCATTAACTTAGTTAGTTTCTCACATGTAGAAAATTTTAATCGGATTTTTAGCCAATTTTTATGTCCAAACACTTTAAATTATTTAAATTTCGCTTGTTATCTGTTTGACCATATATACTATAGTATAATCATTAGAACTTCGATTTTGTTGTGATCAAAGATACATCTATTGATTTTTCAATTTTTGAGATTTTGAAATTTTCACTATTTCAAAGAATTTTTAATTATTTTTGAAAAACTATTTTGGATAATCCACATGTTTTAAAATTTATTGATTTGTTGTAAATTTTATGGTAGTGAGTTTGTGTCAGCTTACCGGTACACCTACATATATTCATATTTTTGAAAGTTTAAAAAGTTCTATAATTATACGAGTACGAATATTTCCAATAAATTCGTAAAATATGTTATTTGTTATGGGTTAAACTGTCTATATGCCTGACATTTCGTTTATTCCAACCAATTTATCAGTAGACTCCAACAAGTTTTTTTTAAAGTATAATACAATATAAGAGTTTACACAGCTTTGATACGAAGGACACAACATACAATTTGTATTCGAAATGAATATATATTTATTTTTTTTTTTTCAAACTTCCATATAATTAGCCGCCCGTTGTGTGCCAATGATCGTATTTATTAGGACAAAAGGAAAATTTATAAAGAAATATTATTTTAAATACATAATATTGAAATTTATACAATTTGTACAATAGAACATAAGTATTTTTTTCCGTTAATTATGATTTCTTTATGTATTTATTAGTAATTTTTTTAAATAGGTATGTGGCAACATTGCCCCCAGCAGTAAAAGAGAAATAGTTGAGTTTTGCGCGCTTCGCAAAACATTCTCAATCTTAATTAATCGTAATACGCCAAACTTCTTATGTGAATAAATTACAAATTACTGAACTTCACGCTTTATCATCAGGGATCTATAAAGAAAGCTTTCAATAGGATTTTCGCTAAAATTTATTTAAAAAATTTATTATTACGATTTGCACAGAAAAATCACGTAAATATTAATTTGTTTCGTTTTTAAGTATAAAAAAAATATTATCAAAAAAGTATCTTAAAAAATTTTCGTTTTCATTATATTACATATTACATATTATATTATTATATTATATTATATTATCCACGAGATAATCTCAAAAAATTAGTCGAACACCTTTTTTCTAGACAGCATGAAATATTACCCTCCCGCAAAACCTGAAAACTCGAACGTAGGTTAACGACCACATTCGTGATCAACTACGATATGTAAAGTTAGCCCTTTTTGACAATTATTTAATTAGAAAGTTAAAAGAATATGGGCAAATGCGTACCTAATTTTGTTATGCTACTGATCTCGTATATTTAGGTAAAAATGTGTAAATAACAGTAGTACTAATATTAAGACTTATGATAACGTAAACGAAGGTGTAAATATACGGTATCCACATTGTTCATCCGATTATAATTAAGCTTTGCAAACTCATTCCTTGCACTTGCTCCAAACATAGTACAATAACTTAATATTTTGCATGCAGTTTTGTACTCTTTTCTAAAAAAAAAAATTGTAATTGTGCAAAAATATTATATTCTTTTCTAAATATATTACACGCACAAAAATGTCGATATACGTGTATAACATTTTGGCATTTAACTTTATTTTAGTGTGAGATAGATAAGAGTATTTACTTTTTGCAACTGTTTTAACTAATTTGTTTATACAAATAAGAGCTTTTCTCTATTTTGTTTACAAATTTTGTTTTGTATAAACAATTAAAAATCAGCAAAATTTAGTATATGGACATTGGATATTTCACAATTAAGGAATTGTTGCAAACATATACGTCATCTGATGAAATTATTAAGTTCATTTCACTGTTGTAAATGACAAGTGATGTTACCATTTCTTAACAGCCACACAGTTTATATATTGTAAATCGCTTAAACTGTGCAACATCAATGACTTACAAGCCATTAGTTTGTAAAGGTGTAAGTAATCATGTAAACGCCATTAAATGCAATTAGCTCTTCTTTCAAGATCTTTAAATTCAAGCACGAAATCGGATTTCTTTTTGAAAAATATGTGGTTACATAAGTTTCCAGATATGTTTCTAGTTTCTATAAAAATACTGGCTCTGAGCTTCATATTAGAATATTAGGTCCTATAACGTAAAAAATTAACTAAAACTGCCCATGTTCGGGAAAAGTGATACAAATTTTTGTCAATACGATCATATTCATGTTCTGGGCATAAAATTGTGTTTATACAACATTTATTAATTATTATTCATATATTAGATAGAAAGGGTTTTGGTTCAAAATTATAGTGCGGAGTTTAACCTGAATACTGCACTAATTTTTTGGAATTTATTTGTGTAAACTCAAATTAATTAAATTTTAAATAAAAGCGAAAGAAACTTTGAAATAAATTCTGCAACATGCATCAAAGAAATAAAGTTTTTTTTCTAATTTATTAATTCCATGTAATGTACCAAAAAGAATTGTGAAACAATTTTTTTGCAACTTGAGCCTAGTACGGAGTTCTGCCTGAATTTGTAGAAATTCATTTGTATACACAAGTTCAATAATTTATAAATTAGCAAGAAAATTAATTGCAAAGGACAACAAACATTAAATGTCAAAAAGCCCGTAACCAAATATGTGTCCGAACATTTATTTTTGCTCCAGCTGACGGAAAAGTTTCCACAGTTTTCTTTTTGAACTGCGTACTAGCAAACGGAAAAATGTTTGAGAACGAAATCCGTACTGAGCTTACATTACAAAAAAATAATTTCAAGTCACATATGAATTCTGTTTTGTACAATGTTGTAATTTTATTTATTAAATGCGTGCCGTGGTTTGACTACACCAGGTTTTCTTATATAAAAATTTGTATGAAAATAGCCTACAAGTATTGCTTTTTGGCCCAGGAAACGAATGACTAATTTAAAAAGAAAGGGTGTTAAAATAATAATTTCTAACGCCTTTAGCAAAAGGTGGAAAAATAAGGTACAAAACATAAAATATTAAGAGATAAAAACGATTATTAATATAAAAAAACATGAAGCTTTGCATGACGATAGTAATAATTTTTAAATTTGAATTAATAATACAAAGAAAACCAGCTGGTAATTAAACGATTTTGGCAGTATGGGGCTGTCTAATATTCCCATAACTTATAAAACATATTTTTTAAGCAAAATATAGTGTTCTTTGAGTTTGAAGCATTGAGTACAGCTTCTTTCTAGTTTTTTTTTTATCAATTATAAGTTTCCTCAAGGGAACCAAATAGGTGTTTGATTCAATGATAACCTCTTTGTTTGACGCAAATATTTTACCACCCGGAAATTTCTTAAAATTTGGAAACAAGTAACAGAAATCTGATGAATATGGTTGATTAAGTAGATTTCGGTAACAATTCTCAGATTTATTTCTTACAGTTACAACACGTCGCAAAAACTCATTCAGATTGCGTATAAACACAGACTCATAGAATGTACAACGTTTTTTTTGAACTCGCTGATGTTTTTTTTTTAATTCAAAACATAATGTTTAATCAAGAAATCTCACTTGTTTTCATGCAACGGCTGTTAAAAATAAACTAATTGAAGCAGGTTATTCCAAATTTGAGTAAAAAATTATCGATTGGTATGAAATCGTATAAACGGGATTTCCAGCTATCAGATCCACTACGTAAAGTCAATATTTGTTAAAACTTTTCATGTATTAAACTAAATATATCGCCAGCATTGATGCGTTTAACGATAGCCTCCTGCTAAAGCAACATGTTTGCAAAATTAATGCCTCCCAATGAAGGTACCGAAAAGTTAGTCATCACATTTCTGTAACACTCGTTAATGACTGTAACATTCTGTATATTACTATTTTTAATGACGCAAATTGCCCCAGACGGTGATGCTCTCTTGCAGGAGTAGCATTCAAAACTTAGAAAATCTATCAATCAATCCCAAATGTCTGTTAAAGTAGAGGAGTGCATAGGTTTTGTTTTAGCGTAATAAAGGTTTTGCTGTGAATATTATAATGTATGTGGTGGAATTCTGATTATTAATGATATTAATTACTCTGGTCAAAACTTATTTTACGGTAATGAACTTCAATGCCCATAAATTATTTTTTAAATTGAATACTAAAGAAACTGTTATCTAGATGGCTCAATTGAAATCGCTCCAGTACGGGGAGGAGATAAAAAAGAGATGGTGTATAGTCTCCTAGTCACCTTCGTCATGACAGCTGAAACAATATTAATTATATGGGAGACCCAGTCTTCAGTCATTGATGCCCAATTGCACTGCCCAGTAACTGTAGCCACCTGGTCCATAATCCGCATTCTGGAAATACAAGTATTCAAAAGCTGCGTTGTCTTATGTTTGAAAAGGAGAGGCCAGAGTGCGCTAGCCATTAGACGAATAGAATATCGGTTTCACTTACATGTGGTACGCATACTTGTGCAGGATTTAACAAGGTAGACCTTGATATTTTATTAAAATAAACATTTTGGAAAATTAATGTTCGGAATAAAATCCAAGCTTCTGGACGCTCCTAAAGCGACCAGAACAATTTTTTCTAGTCCACTTGCCAGGTGGATTCTACCAAACGAGACTCATGTTGAAAAAAATCGCAAAATACTGAAAGCACGAGTTTTATTTATATGGTATTTAAGTTTTCATTAGTAGTTTGAGCAACAAAGGAGTCGAATAGCCGCCCAGAACATTATGAGAATAAGTATAATGCTTTCGATCGCATACATACAATGGTTACAATGACATTTACTTTAACCTTTTCTTTTAATGACTTTTCGTACTTACGTTTACAGGCAGTCTTTTGGAAAATATAAATAATAATTGTACGTACCTGAAAAGGAATAATTATTGAAAAATAATAAAAAAATATGCATTCTTTTAAGTACAAAATTCAAATAAATCTTTTTTTCTAAACTTTAACACTGACCAGGTGCAAGAGATTTTATGCCAGAAAACAAAAAACATCAGGCAGAAAAAAACAACCAAAAACTCACTAATGAAATGCCAATTTTCAATTAAAAAACAAACTGGTCATTGAACCTGAAAAACCGTATGTACGTTGAAAAAGATGGAAGGACTCTTGTTAAACATAAATATAGAGCAAGAATTTAATCCTTAAAGAGCTTAGGGCTGCATTAATAAAAAATATACAAATGTATACACCCATAGACGAGCGAAACATACATTTAAACACGTTCATTTACCGCTAATTACAAACCTTCTGACCTAATGATAAACATTTTTAAACGAAAATATCATAGTGACCCGACTAACGATAAAGGTCAGCTGTTGCCTTTTAATAAACGAGTACGTAGTGGTAGAAGAACAAGAAAAAAGGACGAAATCCTTTAAAATGTAAATTAAGTTAAATGCACAAAAACACACTCTCTCCTTCATTGATTCTAATGAGAATGTTTCGTTTCAATTTTTAAGGGTGGCTGGCCGGTTGTTTATTTCTTAGTTTTTTTTATATAATGGTTTAGCTTTTTGGTTTAACATAACAAAAGGACACTCAAGTTTAAAATATAAAAAATGAAATGATAAATTGATAAGATCCATTGTTAGATTATCAGTTAAATGTGTAGCAGGACATTGTACATGGCTGTTTAATACTATACGTGGTGTATAGCAGTCTCCTTTTGATAATTATGCAACGGACACACATTCGTTTAAAAAGGCGTCACTGTTGTTGACAAAAATATGGGTGTTAAAGAGGGGTTGGCTGATTGTTACAAATGAAAATAGATAATAAGGATTATGGATATGGAGGAATAAATAAAATAAAATTGTTGTTTATTTGTTTTTTAAATGCAATTTACCACCTAAATGCATATTTTTTATAGTTTTATTTTATGCTCTTTATTTATCTTCATACAAAGTTGAATTAAGTTCAACAAATTCTTAAATTAAGGCAAGTCAAAATTTACTACTTGAGCAAAAATTATTTTTTCTAACATTTTAATTATCTCATTGAATTTTGAATTGAATCCGAAATAGACAAACACAAACAATAGCAGAGAAATGAAAATAAGACACTTTTTCTTCTTCTAGCAGAAATTGAAATATTTTATAACAGCATTATTGAGATGCAAGGAAATGAATATAATAAGAAATTTACCCAAATAAATCAAAAATTCTATAATTTGTAATTTCAAAACCTCAAAATTATTTATCAAAAACTAAAAATAGTAAAAGAAAAAGAATACTGAAGATGGTACATAGCCGAAATCTGTATATTTACAAACCAATTTTGACGTGGGATAATTAATCATTTTAATTTCCAAAAAATATGGCTTGATGTCGATTCAGCCTATGTAAGTATGTATATGTCTGATATTTCTTAAGCATTCTATTCCTTTCACATTTATATTTCATCTAATTTTCATTTATGATTGAATTCTCATATTGTATTTAAAAGTTTTTATAAAGGTATATGAGATTTAATAATTTAAAAACGAACTGGTAAAGAGTACTGATGATTTGTTTAGCCCCAACGTAATATGAGACATCGACATCTAAGCCAACACACAATTTTTTAAACATTTAGTGGGTGAATATCTCGAACAATGTCCATTATTATAAATTTCCGTAAAAATATTATTAAACTAATGTTATTGGAATCGTAAACAAAAACTCTTTAGTTTGCAAAAAAAAAAGTAGAATACTGCCCCGATTATGGTTTACAACACTTAAATGTTGTGTGGTTTCGGCTACAACACAACATTAATACATATATTTTTTACAACATCTAGGTGTTGCCTATGTCACAGAAGTGCATTTTATTTGCAGTACACATTTCCGTAAAAATACATAGCTGCATGCCAAAAACTTAACAATACTAAAAAAGTGTACATTTTGTTAGAAATAAATAAAAGAACAACAACAAACACACACAAATGGCACGTATCCCGAAAAGAATTCGAGACAGTTCAAATCCATTGGAGCTACCATATATAGAATAAGTATGTATAATTTTTATAAAACCAAAAGTTATTACAATATCTTAATTACAATAAAATAATTTATAGTTTTATAAAAATTTTCCGCATAAACAAGGATGTTTTCTCGTTTTTGATACAAAAACTGAGCACTTGCTAAAAACAAACTCTTTGCCATTCTTTAATATTTCTAATCCCATTTGTCCTTAAGCTGTATTTTGTTATATCCAAATGGCAGCTTTCCTCGGCCAATATCTGGAATAATTTTCATCAGCTCAACCAGCTTTGGCATTTGCTTTTATTTGTAATTTTTCTAAGAAATACATACAGTCACACAGATAATAGTACGTACCCCCTCAAAATTCTTTAATTTTCCAAAAACTTTTGATATATAAAAAAAATAAATAAACCAAAAATTTTTAAATGAAAACAAATATTTATTTCACTATTTAAATTTAAAATTAAAAACTTTAATTTCATAAAAAAACATAAAAGCTTTCTTCGTAGCACAGATAATTATACGTACTCTGAAAAAAAGATAAATGTACAAAAACAATTTTAGGTTTATATTATTTTATTAGTATTTTATTGGACCACCCTTTGCCTCAATTACTGCCCTCAATCGATTACTCATTGAAAATAGCATTTTTTTGTTGCCTCAGACGTTATTTGAGTCCACTCATACTCCAAGCCATTTTTAAGTTCTTGTTTGTTTCTGTAAGTTTTTTTTCGAATGCGACGTTCCGATTCATCCTAAAAATGCTCTATAGGATTCAGATCTGGTGATTGGGTTGGCGAATGAAGTTGTTTCAGGACGTTATAAGAGCTGCCATTCGTTGACACCATGCAAGGTGTGCTTTGGGTCGTTGTCCTGCTGGTAATACCAGGCGCCACTAAGACCCGAAACACTTCCGGAATCTTCCAAAATGCTTTTCAAAATGTCTAAATTAAGAAGTCTGTAAATATATGTTTCCACAAATCGCAGTTTATTAACTTTATTCGCCGAAATGCAGCCACAAACCATGACCGTACCACTAACATGCTTAACTGTCTTAATGAGGTTCTTCGGTTGCAGCTCTTCATTAGATTTGCGAAAAATCTTTTGGTTCCCATCACAACCGAATAAATTGGACTTACTTTCATCACTATAAACCACATTCGCCCAGAAATCTGTTTATTTGTCCGCATACTTAAGTGCGAAGTCGAGTCGCTTTTTTCTGTTTATTTCGGTTATCAACGTTTTTTTCTTGGTACGCGGCTTCGGAAACCGCTTTTTCACAAAACATTTCGCGCTGTTTCTGAATGAACATTAATATTGTGATCATTTTCCAAAGTGTTTTGAATTTCCACGGCTTTTGTTTTAGGATTTTTACTAACAACACTTTTAATAAATCGCTCAACTCGGTGGGAAATTTTGAATGGACGTCGAGTTTTTGGCTTGCACGCTAGGGATTGAGACTAAGAAATTTTTTTTATTACAGTCTGCACTGTGGAGTTGGCACGTCGAACAATTTTAGCAATTCAAATCAAGGAATTTCCATCTTTCCTCAATTTTAAATCTCTTCACTCATTTCGATACAAATGTCCTTTGTTATCTTACCCATTTTAACAAAGAAGTAAAATATTTTCTTAAAATTAATGCAGTCTTTAAGAATATGTTTACAAATTAAGCTTTTTACACTTTCCGCGCATTAGTTTTTCTTTAAATCTAGTTAATTTTAAAAGGTACCGTTTTCTATTTGGCATCGTACGTATAATTATCTGTGCTCTCAGATTAAATTTTAAGTGTAAAAGTACAATAAGCGGAATGTTAATCGAACTTTTTGTAGTTTGTTTTTGACAATGTGTCGATGCCTTGCAAATGCAAGTAAAAATATGGAACATAAATTCAGGGTTATTCTTAAACTGCAATTTTAGAGGGGGTACGTACTATTATCTGTGTGACTGTATGTATTTATTTTATTATTTCATTATTTTGTATTTACCCTGAAGGAAACATGGGGACAAGTGTACCCAAGTCACCAGTTTTGTCGTCTATTTTGGTGACTCATATGTAGACATCGTCAACGGAGTTGTCAACAAGTTTTTGTTTGATGAGCAGAGAAATTTCTGAGAGCACGCTTATGCCTCTTCATTTTTTAATTGCGTTTATTTGTTCTATGGTGAACCTTTAATCATTTATTTTAACTAAAACTGTAGGAATATACATACATACTTATGTACATATGTACATATGTATATCAAAGATTGTTTGCATGGACCCATTAGAACGACCTCTTCAGTAGTGGGTTTTCAATGATAAGTCCATCTTAAATTTCAATAGAAAGAAGTATTGTGTAGAGTATGTCAATAATACTGGTGACAATGTCTACAGGGAAGCACTAGTTCTACGGTCGTCATATGGTCCCATTGGAACTAGTTCGTCACTAGTTCCAACGTCAGTAGTGGATTTTCAATGACAAGTGCATGTTAAATGTCAACAGAAAAAAGCATTGGCTGGGGTATAAGTTGTCACTAGTACTGGTGACTTTGTCAATAGTGAATCACTAGTGAATCACTAGTGAATCACTAGTGACATTTCCTTCAGGGTATTTATTTTATCTTTATTTTTTACAATTATGTATGTTTTGCAAAACAAATTTTATATGCATACTTAAATTTTTTTAAATCTATTTTCGATTTTCAACTTGTAATGTTAATACAACAAAACCTAATGAGCTGCTGTAGATTTTTGACAGTGCGACCAACACATTCTGACAACAGTTTCAAACCATAATCGCATTTAAAAAAATACAACATTAAAGTAACAACTGTTATAAACCATAAGCGGGGCATACGAATAATTTAAATTTAAGAAAATAATAAAAAATAATCTCTACATTTTTACCAATGAAAGAGCAAAAATTTTCTGATTTCTAAAATTTTTTTTAGCAAGACTTAAATTTCAACAAACACCATCTGCTTTTCAACATTTTTATTATATCTCTCAACAAGTATATATATGTATGTAAATTAC
This sequence comes from Germaria angustata, assembly GCA_963681545.1. Classification (NCBI taxonomy): domain Eukaryota; kingdom Metazoa; phylum Arthropoda; class Insecta; order Diptera; family Tachinidae; genus Germaria; species Germaria angustata. The sequence goes on along the minus strand of OY813000.1, from coordinate 40,402,456 downwards.
ATGACAATTTCTAATAATTTCTGGCAAATGATGACAGGGTTAAATGTTATTTTATTCAAACGAAAAGAAAATTAACATAAAAGCATTCCCTTAAAGACAAAAATATGTACATATATATGTATGTATGTATATTTAATTGCTGATCATCTTATCTGATGCCATCACATTTAAATCCATAAAATATTTGTAATCATAAAATAAATGAAGCCTGTTTAAATAATTCTTAAGGATTAGGACTGTCTTCCTTGATAAACATTACTGGATAAAAGTTTTTAAAAGTTTTAAACTGAAAACATGTAAGTATGTACTTAGATACATATGTATGTACTTATACATACATATGTACATAAGTATGTATGTATGTACATTTATAGGAGTATCCACGTCTTTATACAAAATTATGCAAAAGGTTTTATTTTCTTTCACTTTTTGTTAAATCGTCATTTCACCAAAGAACACATCATAATGAGTCTTTTGTATTAAAATACATTGAGCATTTTTACAAATGAGTGGCCGCTTCCATGACTAAAGGGGTAGAATATTTATAAGGTGCATTTGTACAATCAGACATTTCGACGAACATATATACATTCTATCAGGAAAATAATTTTCTTTTAAAAAACTAAGAAGATAAACACTACGAATTTCGCAAAGAATGCCAATGACAGCCACAGCATAGAAAACACGGTAGCGACATCAATAGAATCAACACTATTTTAACTACGCTCTTGCTACTAAATCAAACATTATTTATGAATGTTTGATTGACGGCAGGGTGGCAGTTGTGTACAAGAATCATATCTTTTTACTAATATAAACAAAAAATTCTAGATCGTCCATCCGAAAAGACTTAATTTTCTAAAACACGAAAATCGCATTATTACTGCAAGATTTCAAAGGAGCCACCGCAAATCTAGTTTGCAAAAATAACTGCCGATAATATACATACATACGTATGGCAGGTGCAGATCACGCCTAAAATTTTATACGGTGGCGGTTGAAATTTCAAAATTTTCGCATAACAGCTTGTTAAAATTGACTATTAATAATAAAAAACAATAATGCAACAATAACATCGAATGAAATGAAACATTTCAATACAATATGAAGTATACCAAACCTCTTATAATAAATCAATCAATCAAAATCAACTGAATGTACCCTACAACATTTTGTGTAAGACTATTTCATTCAAGTCCCCGACCATAGGCGAAGCCCGTTGGAAATTAGGGCAATGACGTAAAATATGAATGATACGATTGACCAAGATCTTATAATAATCTCAGAATTAGGCCATACGAATCGAATTGCTTTTAATGCTCGTAAGACTCCGTACTATATGCTTATAGTATTCCATCAGTAATTATGGGTCATATAAATATTGAGGAGCAGGAAGCTCCTCATGTTCTTGCCATAAAAATCCAGCATGATGTTCGATGAACTGAGCACATTTTTCATTTCGGACTAATACTATTTGTACCATCTACATCCGACCGAAAATGGAATACAACTCTCATGTATGGGCCGGTGCTTTAAAGTCTATTTCGAAGCTACTCGAACGAGTACAGAAGAGGGCGAAGAGACTTATCTTTGACAGTAGTGTAGTCAAATGTATTGACTCACTGGAGCATCGCAGCATCGTGGGATATGTTTCAATGTTTTATCGTTACTACTATGTACTGTACTCTAATGAAGTTAAGGAATATGTTCTTGAGAACTGCTCTTATTCGTGAAGAACACGTTCTTCATTAAAAGCACATACATTTGTGGTCGATATATCATTGAATCGCACTACACATTACAGAGACAATTCGTTCTTTAGTCGAACGGCTCGTATGCGGAACGAGCTCCCTACAGACGAGCTTCATGTCGTTCCCGGCCTAGAGGCTTTCAAATCGAATGTCCACAAGCACCACTCCATTTAGCCCGCCACCCATAACCTATATTCGGAGTTCCAGCACAATGCATTGCATAAATAGGGGTAAGGCCCTGAGTATAGCCTATTCAGTTGGAATTTCAATTTCAAAGCAAATAACTTTTACCTGTTCAAAAATCACTTTAAATTGTTCTGCGGCTGTAATTATTTTCCTCGCAAGCACCATTATCAACATTTTCATACAACCCGATCCTTTTATATAAATATATTCTGCTTTTGCAGGATTATACTAACCGGTTGACTACAATAAGTATATGACTTAAATACTTGGGCTTTTAATGACATATCCCTATCTTGGCCCTTAGAAATTTAGCCTATTTTATAGGTCCCGTTAGGTCTCACATAAGGGAGTTTGGGTCTCAAGTATATTTTTGATTAGAATGATTGTAGAGAGTGACTCAGAAGTAATGTCATAATTTGAATTTAGATATAAAGATTAATATTGTCAGCAAGCCATGGAGCGATACACACCTCAAAAATACAATTTTTGTGAAGACAGAGCACTTTTTTCATTTATAAAGAAATGACAGCCAGTTAAAATTATGACATCACTTTTGCGACACCTGTTACGTATTTAAGAACTTTTATAGTTTCTATTATTATTTAGGATATTCTCCCCGACTAATCATTTAAACAATTAAGAGTTTAAATTTTTTTTTTTTTTTTTTTTTGTTTATTGAGGTTTTAACTGTTGATATCCCGATGTTTTATTGGTCACTAAACCCAATCGTCAGTATATCATTTCTTTAAAAAATTATAAACTTCAATAAGCCATAGACACGGATGAAAAAGCTATCAACACAGTTTCGGATCCGACAACTCTCCTAGTTATCCAGCATCTCCAGAAGAGAATTAAACTGCACATCATGTAATAGGAAAATACACTGCGAGCAAAGTTGATGCTCCACCTGAGAGAAAATTTACCAGAAGGCAATATTATTAATGTCATGATGATGAAGTCTCAGAAATTTTTCAAGAAAACTTGGACGGATTTTATTTATTTCTAGCGGTGGTGACTTTGAACTAGCAAATGCAAAGTAGTTTATAAGAGGTCGATTTTGCAAAGTAATACTCGTACTAGTAGGTAGTGCTCAAATTTCATGACAACATTGCGTGCGCTATAGTGCGTAGAAATTGTGAATGATTCACAATAATTGAATACATCTTTAGAAGATTCCGAACCTCAGGTGGTTCAAAACAAAAGAGATAGAAAAAGAGATCAGATATACACTATATATAGACTAGGCATAAACCAAACATCATAGGCATAGACTAGTCGTAAACTCGAAATATGTACATACATACATAAGTATGTATGTACATATGTACAAAATATAATTTTGTCTGACGCACAACATGCATTGAGGTCGTTGTAAAATCTATTGAGAAAATTACATTGGAACACGGTCTCCATTGAAACCATTACTAGATTTTTAAGGATGCAAAATAAATCAAATTGAAATATATAATTATTATTATAATTAAAGTCAGAGAAACGAAATTAGACTTTGAAAACACTGATTTAACTTACAAGTATAAGTATGAGTCACTATTTAAACAATTGATCACTTAAAATCTCTGTTATCGCTTACAAACACTCAAACACAACAAAAAGGCATTCGGTGGAAAATATTCACATAAACACTATCTAAATAAAACTTCTTCTAACTTTGTCTCGACAAAAAGAAAACGTGTATACGTTACAATTCAATACGATTCAATAGTCATTACGTTGACTACCTGTTAAAATTCACATTTTGTAAACGCATCACGATTTGTTACGCGCCTAGTCTTTTGGCGTCATTTAAGTTCCGGCATTTCAAGTAAATATAAATTTCTATAGAAAATTTGAATAATTTCTTATAGATTCAATAATTTTTACTTGCTTCAACTTTTATTTCTTAACGTTTCTTTACAAGCGCTTTTAAAAAAATTAAGGCGTAATTTGAAAAGAGAGAGAGTGAAACACAAAATAAATTTTTGTGGTGGTAAGGTTACAACCAGTGTTGGGCAAAATACATGGTTTGCGGTATTTAAAATACAAAATACAAAATACTTGCTGATCATGTATTTAAAATACAAAATACAAAATACTTTCAGGATATGTATTTAAAATACAAAATACAAAATACTTAAAAATCTCTATGTATTTAAAATACAAAATACAAAATACTTCCATTTATTGCACGTATTTCAAATACAAAATACAAAATACTTTTACGTCATGTACATGTATGTATTTATGTATTGTTAATGACAGTACCGTATCTTCTATTCAACGTACGAGCCAACCCACTCAATTGTCTACAGTCGCCGAAAGAACAACTGTTAATACTTTATTAACTACTAAGAACCTATCTAATAGATGTACTAGTCCTGCTCAAACTGGAATGAAAAATAATACTGCAGGTCTTATTAGACCAATTAGAGTCATACCTCCAAACAAAACAATCTTCGTTTCCCGATTAGCATCAGATACTACTGTTGAAGAAGTTTATTCATATATAAACTTAAAGCACGGTTCCAACTTAGATATCTCAGTGTAGAAATTTTCTTACTCTGAACCAAGAATAGTGGCATTATTCAAGATTACTGTACCGGATGAGTTGTTTAATATAGTTATTTCTCCAAATTTCTGCTTTAATGGTATTTACGTTCGCGAATTTATATTTAAAACAAGACAAAGGAATTCTGTTCAATTGCCTTCAACGGCAACAAATATTGAAAAAAACTAAACAAATATATTGAAAATTTATTCTTATATACCAAAATTTTCGTGGCATTAATAAGAATATATCTGCGTTATTTAATCAAAGTTACTCATTTGACTATCATGCTATAGCATTTACTGAAACATGGCTTAATGATAATACGTATATTGAACACGGAAATTTTTGCTGCTAAGTATACTATATATAGACGTGATCGTAGCAATAACATAAAGGAAGGTGGTGTCTTGATAGCAGTTTCTAGCCTGCTCACTTCCGAAGCTTTATCGTTTACGTCTTTTCTAGATATTGAATTTATGGCTGTTTTGACAAAATTCAACATAAGAGAATTTTCGTAGCGTGTTGGTATATCCCTTCTAATTCACCTGAAATAATTTACCAGAAACACTCAGACGCTATCTCCTCCGTTGTGCGAATGTCTAATCACAATAATACTATCATTGCAGTTGGTGATTTTAATATGCCTATTATTTCCTGGAACCGTTCTACTGATAATGGTTAATTCACGCCCTATAAATCTGGCGCCAATGAGAAATACACTGAGTTTATTGTTTGCTTACTAGATGTGAACCTTTATCAGATGAATGGCATCTATAACGATAATATTAGACCTGGTTTTTGTAAATGATTATGTTGACACCTCTGTTCTTCGCACTGATCCATTAACTTTGCCAGAAGACCGCTATCATCCTATAATTTTAGTAAATTCATATTTTTCATTATATACATCTCATTTTGCGGAAAAATCTATAGTCAATAGCTTATGCTTCAAAAAAAAGGGAATTATAGCAGGGTAACTGAGCTACTTTATAATACTGACTGGAGTAGTTTACTGTCAATTTCTAACTTTGAAAACAAAGCTGATGTCATCGATCATATTATTATGAGTTTCTACAAAGGATATATTTGATCTTGAACCAATGTTTTCCAAAAAAAACCTGTTCAGATTCCTTTAGACCGCCATGGAATACTAAAGCTCTTTCTAAAATTAAAAATAGCAAAAATAAATATTATAAAAAGTATAAAAAATCTGGATCAGCATCAGACTTTGCTAAATACTCAGTTGCTCGTGCCGAATATAACAAATAAAATCAGAATTGCTATAACAGCTATATCGTCAAAATTAAAAATAACCTTAAGAAGAATCGTTTCACAATTTTGTAAATTTAAAAAGAAAATCTACTTCTTTCCACCTACAATGAAGTTAAATGAAAATGAATCAGATGAGGATGCTGAAATAAGTAACTTGTTTGCAGATTTCTTTTCATCGACTTATGCCAATGATCAAATTAGAGACACTGGTCTACTACCATGCTCCAATATTGGAAGTACGTCTATCTTAATCCCTTTTATAGATGAATTGTCTGTTCTTAACGGTTTAAAGAAATTTAAATTTTCCTACAACAGTGGCAGTATTTAAAATACAAAATACAAAATACTTGCTGATCATGTATTTAAAATACAAAATACAAAATACTTTCAGGATATGTATTTAAAATACAAAATACAAAATACTTAAAAATCTGTATGTATTTAAAATACAAAATACAAAATACGTATTTGTATTTTAAATACGTATTTCAAATACATGTATTTCAAATACTGCCCAGCCCTGGTTACAACCACATCATGCTGCATCTATTTAAATATTACATACACATTTACAAAGACTATGTATAAATTCAATTGTGTAAAATTGAGTGGTGAAAGGATTGAAATTTGAATTTAAAAAAATTCATTATTTTCTAGTAAGTGCGTGTGCCTGGGTGTGTGTGTGTGTAAGTTATTTAGAAAGGAAGAAGAAATTTTTTAATCGTTGTTCAGTGTCAAATTGATTATTGAAAATGAAATTTCCGATAACAGAATTTTTTCTTAATGATTAAATTTCTTTAATTTCGCGGTTTATTTGTTTAGGGAGTTTTTATTTTGTTTGTCCTTTCACTAGATTCTATAAGAATATTTTAATTTGTATGTTTAAAGGATTAAATTTGTTTAGGCAAATTTCATAGTTAAATTCACAATAAAATACTTATAAAAAAAATTTTCTTTGTGTATTAAAAACTGGTTTTAAAGGAATTCAAATCAGTTATGGGGATATCTTTTATTTAAAAAAGCAGATGTGAATTTCAAAAGTAATTGAAATTTCTCAGGACATTCAAACATACATACATACATACATACATATGTAAGTATATACATATGTATGTACATATATACTTACATGCATGCATATGTACATACAAACCTACATACATATGTACATACATATGCGATGTAAGTGAAGTGACGGATGGCGAGATGGAAAAACTTTTTATTGTTATTTTTAGGAGAATACCAAAATCTAGATGCATATTAATAAGATTATTTTTTTGTAGAAGTATCCGGCAACATTTTTTTATCGCGTATGTTTTGGATTCAAAATCCACAAGAACAAATGTCAAAGGGAATTTCTTCACATTTTCTTGATATTCTCGTCTTTACTTGTGAACAAAAAAGTACGTATTCCTTTTACTTGATAATAATTAAATAGTTAAAATACTCGTAAGCTTTTTTGCAACAAATAATGATTTTGAATAAAATATAAGAGCAAACTTCAAAACATCATAGTTTAGGCTAAGTTGTTGCACTTACATATGTAAGTACATATGTTAAATATTATTTTATTTTAATATTTTTATGTAACAAAAAAATGAGTTTGAAGTAAGCACCATTAATTCTATAATGATGTACATGAGAACACTAAAATTAAAAGGTGTTCAATTGCAATTATATTTTTTTGAAAAATATCGCTGGTTTTGTTCTCTTATTTTATTTTTTATATAACAAATTTATAGTTTTTGTGTACAATGTTTTTTTAAAGTATACATACTTATTTTATTCAGCACAGTAACTCTAAACTTTATTACATCACGAAAAAATTCTAGAAATAACACAATAAATAACTATAAAAGTATTTCTATAAATATTTATTTAGAGTACATATAACTAAAACAAAGGCCTTAAAATCTTTGAAATATTCCACGTGTTTTCTAACGTGGCAACATAGTTACTATTTAAACATTAAAGGCCTTTTAAGAAGGCGTATGCAAGAGCACTCTAATATAGAAAAATGTATGTTTATTTTTATTTTACATAGAATTTGACATTTAGATTCTGATCACATACATATTTAGAATATTGTTGTTTCATGGTTTCGACCACCACTTCTAAAAGTTAAAAAAACCGATGTGAAAACGGGGAAGAGGAAAGTTTTAATTCGAATGAAATCTTAACATGTGAATGAATTTTTTATCGAAGCCAGAACAGATATGTATTTATATATCAAAAGAAGTCAAAAAATTGTGTTTGTAAGGAGCTGCATGGGAGCTCCACATGCATAACAAAACGAATTGAATACTAGGTGACCTTATTGCTACAACAATACAAATGACAACAAGTAGTTCGCCCTCCTACAACTTTACCAATCTGTCAAAAACATAGATGTTAGAAAATAGATGTTTGGAGTAGTGTAATCAAGCACTGCAGCTACTTTAGATACAACGTGTTACTGCTAAAGCGTTAATTTACTTTTTTATATTTTAGGGATTTGGTAAATTTTTGCGTTATTCTCTCGTTACAAGCTTTTACTAAGAAAGTAAGTTTTGGTAAAATTATATGCTAATAATTAAAAGAAAGATTTCTTAGTTTTAACTGTGTTCGTAAATATTTCACAGATAAACCTAAATAAGAGCGGAAAGCGTTGCGTCTAATGCCGCCAAAGTCTAGCACTGAAGCATCATAATAAATAAGAGCGACAACGCTCTGTCAACAATGAAAACAAAGCTGCGAAAACTATAACAAGTTTGGATAGTATATTTTTTTCTTTTCAATGTTTTTTAACATATGTACATATACCAGACCTACTAATATTTTAAATAATATTAAAAATGTCAGTTAGGATATTAAAGAAGAAAAGAAAAGGCGTATGCACATTACAGAGAAAAGATAAGTTCAGTAAATCAGTATAAAATGAAAACGAGAAAACTACTCATTAGCTCCAAATATTCTAACATAAAACATATAGAACTGTATAAGGAAATACAAAAATTTAAAATAAAACAAATTTCTCAAAAACGTATTTCAATTTCAAAACCAAAAAAGATTAAATCGAATCGTTCAATTGTCAGAAAAGTCACCGAAATTCGATATACAAAAAAGCAAGTAAGTAAATTTGTAAAAAAAGGATACAAATTGTATTGGCATGCAAACGACAATAATTTTTCACGACAGCTTGGATTAGCTTTTTATAGAAGACGGTTTTGAATCAAAGGTTCAAATTTGTGTAGCCTCGCCCAAAACGTGTTGGTAGATATGCAGCAAACTGCAGAATACAATATCGGCCAAAGTAATTCGTTCACCAACCAAGCAAGTGAAGTCGGTATATTTGTTTAGTCAAGTTATTGCATGGATATTCTTTTCTTTTGTGTTTTTCTGCCTCTGTCCTTAATTGTAGGCGAAAATTCATTCACTAACCCATCAAAAAATTACTTTTTTGGCCAATCTTAATTTACAGTGTTTATTTGCTCGAAAGCAGATGCATTTTTACTAATAAAAAAATCAACTTTAAAATCCTCCAAAGCAAGACCAGAAAATAATTGAACAAATTTTAATTAATTACAACTAAACATATGTCTGTTTACTTAGTTGATTTACTATAAACATGCATTATTATTTTGTACTTCAAGTTGATTTTCATTTTCCGTCTTTTACAATTTTCTTCAATAGATATGACGACGATACAAGAACACGTGTCCCATTAAGAGAAAAAACTAAAATTGGAAAAAGTCTAATAATTGTGAAAATTTGTATTGTGGACTCTTCAAATGGAATTAAAAATATGAGCAAGAGGCTGATAAGGAAATTAATGTTTTTTTTTTTTTTTTTTTGGTCATTTTGGGTGAGGTCATCACAATTACCTTTAAAAGCGGCGACATAAGCTACAACATTATTCTTTAAGTCACAATTGTCATGATGATGAAAATGAAAATTGCAGTTTTAAAATTATATACAGTCATCTCTCGATAATTTGAAACACGCTAAAGTGAGTCTTTCGATAATTTGAACTCATTTCAGGTCCCTTGAAAAATATACGATAAATTTAAAATAAAAGCCCATGTAATTTGGTTCCCTCATTAATTTGAAATTATTGAATATTCATCTTGCTGCCCCACACGCTATAAAGTTTGGCTTTTCTACACTCTATAATTTAAACTGGAAATGTGACGGTTGTCGTGTTGTTTCAGCAAACAAAATAAAAAATTATTTGCTTTAGTTTCTATGTAACGCTTTTAACTGCGTATATAATTATTTTTATATACATACATACATACATACATATACTCGTATGTATAACTGCACGGAGGTTGAAAATAATAAATTAGAAATTTTAACCTAATTTAACTTTTTTATCTCTCTCCTGATAATTTCAACTCTAATTAATTTAAACTATTGGTTATTTGAACGTTTTCTATCTTCCCTTGAATTTCAAATTAACGAGAGGCGACTGTACTATAATACACACACGCGCGGGGCGCGCTAATGAATATATTATATACAATAAAACAATTATTAAACAAATAAGAAAATAAAAACTGAACAATATTTAATTATATATATAATATAATATATGTATATATATATATATATATATATATATATATATATATATATATATATATATATATATATATATATATATATATATATATATATTATTTAATGCACATATGCAGGCATTTTTATGATATTAGAGACAAACACTCACATCATCTTCTTTTATAGAATATTATTAATTATCATAGTAATTAACTATTCTACAAACATACGACCGACATACAAATTGAACACTTACTCATATCATAGATTACAAGCACAAAATAAATAATACAAAATTCTATTAACATTCTTCTATATGATATTAAGTACAGGGAAGATCCACGCATGGTCCCTCGTAACTAATTCAAAGTTTAGTTTAGAGGAAATTTAGATCTCATTGGAAAACGGGTGTAGAGAAAAAGATGAAAGAAAACTCAATGCTGCTGAAGTTAGTTTTTGCTGCAGTGTGTATGACACTTTACGCATTAAGGCAGTCATGAAAGGAAAAATCCTAATAAAGGAGTTGCTACTCCTTTCAGACAGGCCACAAAAAATACCTATTGTCCAGTAGGTACAGAATAGAAACATATAAGGGGAACTGCTGATTCTTTCCCCTCTTTGCCATTAGAACTTAAGCAAAAGTCATTGCAGAGGAGACCCAGCCTCGAACTTATACGAATGAGATGCCGCGATTGCGTTTTTTGAAACTTCTTGTCGACGAGATTCCAAAGTATGCGCGATGGCTCTTTATTCCATATCACCTAAGCCAGCTGCATTACGACGTCACGACAGAGGACTTCTACATAAGGTAACAATGTCCCTATCTTGCAGCCACGTACCTTTATCGCCATATCACCATGTCTATGTACTAATACTACAGCATCTAATTTAAGGACGCCCGGTAAAAATAGTTTAGTTCATCACAGACTATTTAGACTCTTTAAATTAAACATGAATACATCTTCTGTTCAAAAATAAAAGATATTACTTTTTTCTTTCATTTTTCTTTTGTTTTGATATTTCTGATGCTGTAAAAATCCAGCAAATTTATGTAAATCTGCACAGAGTCGCTGAATGTACTTGTATCAATCTAAAATTTTTGTCTTTTTTGTACCTAGTTTTTTATTTTATAAAGTTGTTTTTTTTTTTTAATTTCTAAATTTTAGGTTTTCTTTTTTATAATTTTTTTCATATCTCAAATTTGTTCCTTTTTTACTTCGTTAATTTTTTTGTTCGTACTAATAAATTAGATACATTTATCTGTTTACCACAATAGCATAATCACCTCATTTTTGTGCTTTTTGTACGTCAAGTCCTTCATCTCTATATATTTTGTGATGAATAAGCTACAATTATTTATTTAAGAAGGCGAAATACTGGTATCTTGGTATAACCTTTACATTTAAAATATTTCTAATGATTGCAGCATTAGTATCTTGGTATAACATTTACATTTACAAATATTTTCTAATGATTGCAGCACTAGAAAAACGATCGAAAAGAAATGAGAGTTTAAACTAAAACTAACTGACGCACAAAATAATGACCTAGTCACGCCTTCAGATGAAAGATATTGTAATGCCAAAATTGATAAACAAAATATTGAAACGAAATTTGAACCATGTGGGCCCTAGGAGTTATTCAGAGCCACATTTCCCTTGCTTCTAAAAATCCATTAGAACTTTTTTTAACTTCCTACGAAGTTAAGGTCGCAAAAAAAATTTATCTGAATTATTTTCACAAATCTGTGAAACATATATATAATTTTTTGTAATCAAGCGTTAGGTCTTTTTTTAAAAAATAATAATTTTATTCAATATTTCGACGCCTCTTTGGGCGTCTTCTTCAGGAAAATTTTTTTATTAATATGACAATTGAAAAAATTTTTTGAAAACTTATTTTACATACATACACAAATGAACAAATTGAAAAATTTTTATGAACCAATCATAATTTAATAAAGTAAAAAATTTTTTTAAAGGAAACAAAAAACAAAAAACTAAACAAAAAATGTTTTTAACCTATGAAGAAATGAAAAATCCTTTATACTAATTATATAATAACAATAAAAAATATTTTACATTCCTATTAGTCAGTTTAATTTACGAATCAAATGTCTATAACATTGAGCAACATTATCTGTATCAGTTTTATAGTTTACTATCTTATTACTTGGAACATTAATAATGTTAAGCATCTCTAACATATAACGTCGTTTAAAATTCTTCTCTATAGCTAAGACTGATACTTTGCTAAAGTCCGGATTATGACTAGAGTTACAACAATGTTTCGTTAATGCTGTCTTTTGTGAAGTTGAAACATTCCTATACTTTTGGTCTGACTTGTGTCCTGCCAACCTAGTATTCAATTTATTCTTTGTTGTACCTATATATACTTTATCACATCTCTCATTATTCTTACCATCGCATGGTATCTTATAAACGACATTAGATATGTCTAATGTTTCTACTTTATCTTTAGTCTTTGTGAATAATTTACCTACTGTATTATATATTTTATGAGCCATTTTATAGTTTCTGTTATCAAAAATATTTGATTTTTCTAATCTCTCGGACATCATTGGTACATAAGTTAACGATTTATAAATTTTTTGTTCCCGAATAATATCTGATCTTGTCCTATTATTTTTATATTGTATTATTAATTGATTGATAAGGTGAATTGGAAAGCTATTATCAAGTAATATACTCCTAATTTTTTCCTTATTCTTCTTATGAAACTCAATATCACTTATCGATAAAATTCTCTCTATAAGATTCTTTGCCGTATTTATAATAATTTTCTTTGGATGTTTAGAAAAATAGTTAATAATTCTGCCAGATGATGTTGGTTTTTGGTACCAATCTATTGATATAGTGCTTCCTCTATTTATTACTAATGAATCTAAATATGGAAGTACTGAGTTGCGTTCTTTCTCAATTGTAAATTTAATATCAGGATGAAATGAATTAAATGTTGATAACATAATTTCTATATCACTTTCTGATATAATGCAAAATAAATCATCGACATATTTTGTTAATATCTTTGGTTTAACTCTTAACTTTTCAATGCATTTGTCTAGAAGTTCTTCCATTACAATATCAGCTACAATAGGAGATGCTGGAGAGACCATTGGAAGTCCTTTCTGTTGTATATATATCTTATTATTATACTGAAAATACCTGTTATCTATTATACAAAATCTAATAATCCGTAAAAACAAATTTTTGCTCATGTTGGTATATCTTTCTATTGTATTCCATTTTTCATCTATTATATTAATAGCAAGATCCACTGGAATACTTGGAAACAATGAAACAACATCGAGTGATACAAATTTTTCATCGGCACTAACTTTCAAATGTTTAATTCTATTTTTAAATTGTAACGAATTAGTTACATTATATTTTGATTCCATAGTTAACCTTTTTAAAATATCTGTGATGTACTTACATAATTCATATGATGGTGAATTTATACTAGAGCAAATTGGTCTCAATGGAAAATTTTCTTTATGGATTTTAGGTAATCCATTGAGACCAATTTGCTCTAGTATAAATTTGCTTTTTCTTTTAATTTGTTATCATAACCACTAATTACATGGACCATAATACTACATTTTTGGCCCCCTAAATTTTGTCAAACATTCGCCAGCTCTGTTAGTTGTTTTTTTTTTTTCTTCCTTTCTATATGCTATTATTACTTGTGCATATTCAAGGAAACTAATAGACAAAAGCTTTGAATCTTTAAATGCAAAATTATCTATTTAATTTTTTATTTTATATATGATGTATATGACGTTCTAGTTTAATTCAGTTAATTATCTGCCAGTATAAACAACACCCTTTAATTGTTCAAAATAAACTAGATCTATAGGTTATAGATGAGTGTGTCTTTTAATTATAATCATAGCTCCAAGATGAACTACAAATTTGTATGCTTGATAGACAAAACGATGAATTTATAATTCAAATTACATCATCATCATACGAGCAATCATCGGATTGTTATAATCAACTGTATGCAATTTTTAATGCGGGTAAATGTTTTTCTATTTGGATTATTTAACTTCATTGTTAATAAAAAAAATACATTTTTGTACTTTGTAATATTAAACAACTAACAAATTATCTTCCACAAAACACCTGTTTGTCTGCATTAAAAAGAGATGTATTGGCCACTACTTTTAATTGTATAGAAAAAGGTACATTTGAAATGCGACAGTTGGTCCAAAAATGCATAAATACTTATGTTAAACACTTGGTGGTTAAATAATAACTTCTTGAATACTTTAAATTTTAAAAGGATATTATCCCTTGTTTGCAATGCACATTCAAGATTTTTAAAGTCCTTCAAGTTACAAAAGTGATAATTTCTCAATTCTTTGAAAATGGCAAAAATTTAGTGCTGTAAAAATTTAACTCTGAGGCCCTAGCTACAAAAAAAAAATGAAACCTTCCTTTGGAAAAAATCTTAAATTCGAGACCCACATAAATTTAGTGTTTGTAATTTGCTAAAAGTTTTTTTATTCGTATCATGAAAAATTTTCAATTCAATTTGAGAATTCAAATTTCTTTCTCTATTCGATTCAGATTTTTATTTTCCTTTTACTATTAATGGAAAACATGTACAATAACAAAATAATCTTAGTCATGCACTTCAAGTATGAGTGTGTTGTTTTAATTGTCATCTATCACTTTGTAAATTTTGTTTACGTGCACATCCGAGAGTGAAGCAAACAAAACAAGGCCCCAAATAAAAAGTACTTTTAATATAACTGCCACAATATGACATTTGCATCAAAGTTAATTACACGTAATTTGCTACTAAAAGAAAATTGTGGGCCGGACATGATTTGTGACAATCTTTTTTACAATTTGACAGTCCTAATGATGATTAATGAAAACGGTTCATGCATAATATCGCGGCTTTAATGCAGCATATTCACATCTCCAAAAAACTCGAACTAAGCAAAATGTGATAAAGGATTCGAAAAAGGTTAACTTCTGTGTTAGTTTGGGCACGAAAAGAAATTACGCGCGTTCTGTCTGTAATTAAGTAGACTATAATTAAGTAGTTGTTAAATGTGATAGTAACAGAGAGTTAAATAACTGCAAACTATACCAATACAGAAATTTCAAAGTTGGTTTTTTCGAAAAAGAACTTCTTGGATTTGAGAAGTTCCCTTGCCACCACAAGTAGTAGAACGATACGAGTACGTTAAGTTCGCAACTGCAGCCGCTACATCTGCATGTATATCAGACAAAAGATATGGTTTCACTCGCTTTATAATAAAAGCAAGACAGGATACACTACTGTTTGAGTCCAATTCTAAATTATTACAATAAAAGTCCTGATAATGGACAACAAATTGAATTATTATTATTTATCTAAGTTCCAAAAAGAAGAAGTCATTATTCCGTGTGTATTTTTTAATGTTTGTTTATAGTACATAACATGCAGTTTGGTCCCATAAAATTTTTTTTGTCTAAAATCGGAGGAACAATTAATCCACCTGAAATATTCATTATCATATAACTATGCCATTGCGTATATTTCGTATTTTATTCGTTTGGCGTTTTGTAAGGAAGTGTTTTTTTTTTGCCAGAATCAGCTGTTTGTCAATACTAAATCACATTAAATATGTTTAAAGTGGACAGTGTCGTGTAGATACAGAATTTTCTAATGTAGATTACATTTTTGGAGAGTTTTTCTTTTGGGGGTAGGAGTGGTCAAAACCCTTTAACAAAGAGATAACTTATGTCATTTATTAAAAATTCCATAAGAAGGAAAATTTTCATTCAAGAAAGGCCCGCTTTCTACCTAATTTTCCTGTCCGGCATTTTTTATGTGCTCACAATGACTTTATGTTGTTCAGTGTCTCATGCATGAGTACGTGTAAGAGTTTGTGTCATTGTTTTTAATCTTTATTAATTACAAAAGTCGCGTATTATATGCACTGATTAATGCAACATCTAGGAAATTGCAACTCAAAGTCTGTGTAACAATTTTTCACACTGGCATTATAAATGTGTGGCACATAAACACTTAACGTGTGTTATTTATTATTATTTGCATTGTGCGAACAAACAACAAGAGTCACATTAACAAATGTAAAAAAGCACAAAATTCAAATATTTTCACAAAAAATAAAAGAGCCATTCCACATATTTTCTTTTGTTTCATTTAAAATATTAGAAAAATATTTTTGTGTATTGTTTTTTTTTTCATTCTGCTAACTCAAGACCATGACATATTTTTAGGGGCAATCGGAAAGGTTGTTGAAGGTTGTTGTATTAAATACGTAATAACGCTAATAATATACATAATAAGATAACAGAGAGCATATCCCATGACTATATGCTCATTAAAAAACAACATGGAAAACAATTTTGTTGGTTTTATAAGTTTTAAGAAGAATATTCGTGGCCATTTTAAGTTATTTCTCATCCTAGAAAGTGATCACCGGACTCCATTCCCATAGTCTATATTTACTTCGAACTACCTTCACCTTTTTTAAACATTTTGCTTTTTGTACACTGGAGGACCTAGAATCGAAAGTATTATGTTACAGTAAATTTCTTTAAGTAAAATTATTTATATATTTTTTAATTTATGGGTTATGTAGCTTTAAATATGGTTGAACTGTTTGGAATTCATATATATTATTTGGAAGTTCTTATATAAGCATACTAAGTTGAATGCTTTGCAAAGAGGTGAAAGTCTATTGATGAGTTGATCATCATCAACAGGAAAAGAAAAAGAATCGAAAAGAAAAATTTATAAATAATAAAATTAATATATTTTTCCTATTTTCTTAAATTAATTCTAAGTAATTTTTAAACTGAAAATTTATTATGTGTGTAAAGCAATTTAAATTTAATTAGTAGAGACAAAAACAATATTTTTAGCAATGCCAATTTCGCACTTAACAGAACTCTGTTAACCAGTTAACAGATATCCCAATTTGGTAATAATGATAGGTAAATAATTTTTGAAACTATTTTTATTAAAGAAGTGTGTATTCGAGCAAAAAGCCCGCAGTGTAAGAGGAGGATGAAAGTTATTATTATTTATTATTTATCTGAAGAACTCTAATATTTAGACTATATTATTTATGTACGTTTCTATAGGAGTAAACTATGTATTCCAGCAAAAACATGGAGTTGTTAGATAGGAAATACGACAACCCCATAAAAAGTATAGTGCGCCTCTTCTTGAGGAGTACTGTGCGCTTTTTCAAGAAAGCCTACAGTTATATGACTAAAAAAATCAACTATGAAAGATTACAATAAATATAAGTAATAACAAAAAAGTCTTCAAATTGAAGTACTGGAAATTAAGTGACAAGGTATTATTAAAAATACAAGAGAAATTTCGCTTCTAGTAAACTTTTTTCATACGCAAATACAAAATAGTTTGAAATAATTATTAACCTGAATTATCAAATTTAGCCCTCGAACTTAAGCCAGATTGGGTCAAATTTTCAGTAAAACTATTTATAGAATTTTAATGTTGAATAAACCAAGAATAAGTATTTTCATCACAGAAAATATAATTTTTTTACAGTTTTCGCCTGCCTGGGAGCAGCGATGTCCCTCTTTCTTAAGCGAATATGCACGCCATCACTTATATTACAGTAGTAAAGCGTGGGCCAAGCCCAAATTCATCAAAAATTTTATCGGCTCCCAAGGTAGCCAGGGATAACGACGCCACCTCAACTAACCGTCAAAACCGTTTTAAAATATTGCAAGATGACAACGCCAAACTCGGTGTATCCAAACCAGCACCAATCTATCTAAGAGAAAAAAATTCAAACACCTTTCGGTCATTGGTGAAAATGCATTTCACATTATTCCAATGAAACGTGGTAACATTGATGAAACAAAAATTCAAATATATGAAGAAAAAGATTTCTGGAAAATGGTTGCTGAATTTGAAAAAATAAAACAAGTTTCTATACATTCCAGCTTACGAGAGCTAAAGGTGTACAGATCGTATGGAAGGGCATAGATTCTTATATTGTTCCTGATGAAATAAAAGATGCTCTCCTCCTCCAAGGCTTTAAGAAAAAAAATTTCTTTAACATAATAAATAGGGAGAAGATCCCCCAACCTCTATTTTGCGTTGAACTGGAGCCAAATGATATAAAATTAAGGAAAAACGAGACCCATCCAATTTATAATTTAAAATATCTCTTATACCGAAAAATCACAGTTGAAAATCCACACAAGCATTCAGGACCCGTACAGCGCCATAGTTGTCAAGAATATGACCATACAAAAACTTACTGCAAATTACCTACTGTTTGTGTTGTGTGCGGCGAATTACATGACACTGCTATTTGCAATAAGCCAAACGATCAAAAAGGAAAAAGTGGAGTAATTGTGGATGAAATCACACTGCTAACTACAGAGGATGTCCTCTTTCGTTAAACAGGCTATGAGCCAGAAACCTAAAGTAACCCCAGCTCAAACAGGAAATACGTACTTCGCTACTTACCCTCTAATGGCCCACAACCAATCACTACACATGTATCGTATGCTGACGCTGTGAAGATCAATTATATTCCCATGCAAAAAGTGTCACCACCATATAATTCAACAAATGCAAACCCAAGCTTTAATTTCAGTCGCCTTGAAACTACTATTGATAATCTGGTATAAACTATAAACAACTTTGACTGACCTTCGTAGACTAGTAGGTAGTGTACTAGACTCGTAGTGCGAAGGTCTCAGGTTCGAGTCCTGCCGCAGAACTCTGGCAGTTGAGTTTGATAATTAAAGGGAGCGCACAACAAGCCTTCACTGGCTTAAGTGTATGTCGTATGACATGGGCTACCACACCCCTCCAATCAACCTAACCTAACCTAACCTATAAACAACTTTACAACAAATATGACTAGCATGATGCAAGAAATGCTGCGAATGCAGAACATACTGCTTCAAGCATTAGTTAACAAGCCATGAACACGTTAAAAGTATGTTTTTGGAACGCAAACGGAATTCGACACTTCCTCACGGAAAAAAATATTGATATAATGTTGGTATCTGACACTCATTTGACTTTGGGAAGCCTTTTTAAAATGAATGACACCTTATATGATTCAAAAGACCCGAGAGGAAGAGCATGCGGTGGATCAGCAATTATAATAAAGTCAAGACTCAAGTACCATATTCTTGAGGACATTTGTGAAGAACATCTGCAAACAACAAATATTTGCATTGAAAATTTTTGTACAAATCTCGATGCGTGTGAAGGAAGATAAATTTAAACTTAAGTAGCAGAGACAAGAACCGATTTCTTTAACAGTGCTCATTTTTCGGTTAACAGAGCGCTGTTAGCCACTTAACAGTAATGGATAATTTCAAGAAATGTGGATAATCTGGGAATTGGGACCGAAACCGTACAAGACAACACATGGAACAGGTGCTCTGGAGTATACATCTTGAAAGGTAATATTGAAGAAGAAATCGCCAATTTGAGCCAGAGGTTTTGCAAGCAATAATTCCAAATACTGCAAAACGAACGCAACTATGCATCAACTCGGAAGGTGACCATTTGAGCGATATAATTTATTTCCAATTAACGTTATAAATTTTACACTTTCGAATAAACTTTTAATGAAAACGGTTTAAATTATGACATTACTTTCATCAATATGAAATCAGTTAAATTTTACGGATTCTGTTACGTAGACTATGCTTATGTACCCAATAATATATAATCTTAACTTATCTTGGACTAATGTAGCAAAGTTTTAAATACACCAGTTCACAAGTTACTATCTTATTATCGGCCCCAATGTGCAATGATTGTACTATTAAAAACTTTTACAATTAAGACTTTCCCAATTATGCTTTTGCTTACATTCATGTTAATTTATTCAAATCATTTTTGCTATTTAGAAGTTTGAAATTTCTGCCTTATTTTTTAAAAGTCTGACTTATTTTTGTACATGGCCACATTATTGCGGTTTATAGTTTATGTCTTTAATTAATGAATTCACTTTGAAAAACAAACACATACACGTTCACAGAAACTTTATCAAAAACTTAACTATTAAAAGTCAAAATTTTAAATGAAGTGACCTAGTACAGTAATTTAGAAAAAAACGCTACAAAAAACTTTAAAATAAATTGACAGCTGTCAAACAGATATGTGATCTTAAAATATCAAAAATAAAACAAAAAGCTACACACAGTAACCAAATCTAGTAGAAAACAATATTAAAACCTAGAAAGAAAACTAAATAAAAAATAGGGGGTTTCAACAAGAACGATAGAATTTACATATATGCAAACAACAAAGTCAAGCAACATATCCAAATTATTACTTGCCATATAGGAATCATTCCGTAATTAAAATCATGTTTTCTCTCTTAGGGCATTTGTACATGTAAAGAAGAAACATGATTAAAGTAAACATAATCTGAGAACAGCAATTTATGATTGCACCCTTGATCCGCTATAATACTCATGCAACCCAATTATGAACAATAATTTCTTCCTTTCCCCATTCCTCCTATTATGAATAAAAAACCCCTTAGAATATTCCCCTTGCTTAAAGGAAAAACTTTGTGGGGGAAAAAAGTACGTATTCTGTAGTTTATAATATTTAAAAAAGGTAAAATTTTTTAAATCTTTTACTCAACTCTCCCAGTGTATTTGTGATAAAGTTGCAATAAATTATTTTGTATAGAAAACTATACGAGTAAGTAAATTTTTTAAAAAACGCAACGATTATTTTGTAAGCAGATAGGAACTTGTGTGTGATTCCCTTAATGTATTGCCTTTCACTTGAAATTTTGGCTGATTTTGATCTTTGTTCCACAGTAAGTCATCTGCAAGAATTTGAAACATCATAAATACTACACATTCAAAACTGAACTTTTGTTAGCAACCAGATATTTTTAGTAGAAACGCAAAAAATTATTTTCGTGCAAAATAAAACATAAAAAGCATTCCGATTTTCCTCTTCTCTTATTTACTTATTCCCTGAGTTATTAGAATAGGAGGATTTTTTCAAGGAAACAAATGATTGGGAGGGGAAAATTTCTTCGGGAAGTTCAATAACTGTCTTGATTAATTGAAGAATATTTAGCCACATAATCATTTTAATCAAAACCAAATTATAAAAATGCTGCATGTGCAGCACAAAAGATTAATTTTAGAATACAGATATTCAAATACACTGTGTGTAATTTTTTAAGTCGTGGCAAAATAAATAACCATATACGGACACCACTACGTGGTAAAAGACTAAAAAAAAGACCCGTGTCTCCCAATTTTTCCCAAAGTCATGCACTTTTTTTATGGGCCGCCAAAGATTTGGGGCCTCGGTATCATTTTCGCAAAAAAGTGATCATTTTCTCGGTCTCATATCTTGCAAACCGTTCCGAATTTCGATTTACTCTCTGAGGCAAACTTGTAGCTCCTTTCATAAAGAACAAAAATTGCGAACATATAAAATCAAAAAAACTTCACCTTCCATATAAAAATCGCAAAAAACTTAAAAAAATTCGATTTTTTTTACCTTTTTCTCTTGTTCAGGTCCATAGGTAGCAAACCGTTCAAAATTTAAGGAAACAATCAACTACAAAAATTTACCTAAGATCTCAATTAACAAATTTCTACAACATACAAACTTCCTGGGAATAATTCTGAACACCGTTAAGGTAGCGCTTAGGTAGCCGCAAAAGTGAAAAAAGCGTCATAAGCGGCAAGTGAACAGGTCATCTGATTTTGACATATAGAGATGACAAGTTATATGTACTTTGTTTTCAATCCGATCGATAAATACGTTGGTATTGTGGATTATAACACCCAAAACAAAAACGCTCAAAATCAGAACTGAAATAATTCCCCAATTTTTCGCCATCTACTCGGGCGCACGGACCTTCTCCTCTCTGGTATGTACAAAAATGGCTTAGCTTATCCATTTTGGACTTATTTAATTTTTTTCTAATCTTTGGGACTTATTTCACTTTTTTGCATGAGAATTATTCCGGAATAAAAAAAGTCAAAAAATTTTGATTTTAATTTCAGAGTTGAGAAAAATATACATAATTTTCATTTGGATCTACTATATACTCGTTAATTCTGTTGGAACTTATTTACTTTTTTTCGTTTTGCTTCTGCTCTTAAATTGAAAGAAAGATGTGAAGAAAGGTTTTCTTAATAAGGTTTACCAATATTTTCAAAAACAAAATTTATTAAATTGAATTATTTTCCTACAATTATTCCATTAGCAAAAAAAAAACAAAAATTTCCTCATGAAAAGCGTCGAATTTATGCAACTGGAAATGCAAAAAACGTAGAATACATAGAAGGTATGGATTGCGTAGAGTGCGCTGATGCCAAAACTCTTGGACTTTCAACTTGCACCATTGAAATTGTTGGTAGGCCTTGCAATTAATAATGAAAACAATTTATTAAATAACTATTTTTGGAAAACCATAAAGCGCTTATGTAGAAAACAAACCGTGATACAAGTTGACATTCGTAATTGTAGCAAACACTTAAAATAGCATTTCTAAGATGTGGCATGAGGAATGCATGATGTTGTTGTGCTCTACAATCAACTACTAAAACAACAATAAAAATTATGATTACTATAGAAAATATTTTTCGAAAACAATAGAGATGCCTTGTTTCTAGTAAATATTTTCTGTTTCGGTTTGATTTTTTATTTATTTGTTCTATAAATGAATAAGAAAATATTCATACGAGTATAAAGTTGTTTTCTTTTATTTTTTGGTTCGTTGTGTATAAAACAATTTAAACTGACATTTAAATTGATGGCTCAAGAGATTCTATATTGCAGATATGAAGGAAGAGAGAAAAATATACAGCCAACAAACGAATAGATGTCTATTAAGATCTTAAAAAAGTATTGGGTTAAATAAGAATGTAAAAAATTAAAAAATGAGAAGTAACCGAACTAATCAAGAGGGTGCGCGATAATAAGGGAATATCAAAGTTTGTTGCAAGAAATCTATTGGTTTTTCTATATTGAAGAGTATATATGTCATTTAAAATTAGGAAAATGGGTATTAAACATTATCATTACTAAAATTAATATTGAATCGTAAATAAATATTTGATTTTTCTTGTCGATAAATGTATATGCTTTGGATAGATTTATCAACAAGAGTGCTATTCCTCCGAAAGCTGAAGTTTATGATCATAGGCCAGAGGCTTGTAAGAAACAAATATGTAGTGCGTTGTTAATAGGTTTTGAATGAAAAGGAAAAATTGCTATTATAATCGAAGAAATAAAGACGTATTTAGCAGCATTTGTTCCACATTTGCCTCAATGATTTTTCTTTTCTTGAATAGTACTCGCACTCTTTCTAAGCCCTTTTATACAACCTAACAGTGTATATGATAATATTAAAGTTTATTTGAAATCAACTTAACAGTGAAATATAGGGGAAAAAATATATCCCCCAGATAGTTTTTCGGTTTTTTATGTAACAAAAATAAAATATTTATAAAAATTCCTTAAAAAAATTTTAAACAAAACGATGTTATTAATTTTTTAAATCCAAAATTACGATAAGGAATTATAAAACTATTATTCTTTCAACTTTTCACGTGGTTGCCCCGACCCGTGAAACCTTCTGTTTAACAGTTTAGCGCTCCACCTACCCGTCTACACAGCAGAAAATAGCAACTAACAAAATATATTTACATATATACAAATGTGTAGAGAGGAGTGTGACGTGAACAATAATGTATGATGGTGAGAAAGAAGAGAGGTGCAGACGCATATGTTACTACGTTTATACGCACGTCTTATTTGCAAATAAAAAAGAAGAATGTTGCCGTATAACATTTTTATTGTAACTTATTTACTCACCTAACAAGTCGTGAATAACGACATTATTTGCAAATAAAAAGTTAGACGTTGCCACTTCATGAACGTTTTTTGTGTTTTACTTACCAAACAATCATATTTTCGTCACATGGCATCACTAATAATAACATAGTTCTGTATGCAATTTCCCGTATAAACAGTGAATTAGTTATTTGCAAATAGTTCTATTTGCAAATAAGACGTGCGTATAAACGTGGTATATGAGACATATGTTTTATATGCAGAATATTTTTATATATATTTCTTCTTTATTTTACTTTCATTATAAAAAATCTACTGTGTGTAGAATTTTGTTACTTATTATTACTGTTATAGTTAAATAGTTAATTGTAATCCAATTAATGATTTCAATCAGCTTCAGCTTCAAGTTAATTTTTATTTTCTTAATATATGCCGCCGGAATACTTCAAGTAATTAAAAGTGAGAATTATTGGGGGATTCAAACGGTGTGCTATGTCATATTGTCATAATGTCTTAATATTTTAGTATGGTTTAAAAAAAATTGTTTTTGTCCTGCAAACAAAAAAGTCATAAATAATAAGACTTTTTGAGGTATGTTTATTGTTTTGTCATAAAATAATGGAAAAAATCTGAGCCAAAAGTTAAACGTGTGCGCACAAATCCAACTAAAAAATGGAATCTACTGGAAGAAAAGTCGCTAAGTCCAAGGTGGACACTTCTGCGGCTAGTGAGCAAACTAGCAGCATTTATTAAAAACCCTTCCTCAGTTTGTTCTTCCTCGTCTTTATCACCTACAAGGAGATGAATTAAAATTATAATGGATACATTTTTTTCATACTTGGTCCACCTATTATGATGTCCAACATGTAATTTTCACACAAACTGTGTATTATTTTAGTTTTTTTGCTTGTTTGTGGCATTTTCAAACAAAAATTTTTATAAAGGTTTTAATTTCTATTCTTTGATGTCAAATATTCATAAATGGCCGAATTCGGAAACAGCGTACTAAGTTATGACGGTCATATATTTTCGTGCTATTATTTTATGACATATGACTTTATGACTACCATAAAATTAAAAAAAGAAATTACATTAAAATCACAAGCTAGTTTTCAACAATAATTGCTTATTTAATCTTTTGTCATAATATAAGATGTACATGTCTAATTCATTGAAAGTTGTATATAAATTGGTGGATTAATATAAAAATTGTACAGATACTGAATAATTTTCCGATAGCAACAAATTTAAGAGTGACAAAGAATTTCCATAATTTCTTAAATACATTAATAAAAAATGTTTATTAACTTAAACCTACATCAAAAAAAATATAGTACATACATATATATTATAATATATATGTATGTATGGAATAATTATTCCAGTAACAAAAAAAAAACTTCCAAAGAAATCAATAGGAACAACGATTCGTGCTACGGAGTAGCGAAAGTTTTGATCTTTTCCAAATATTTAATCCTAGGCTTGTCATTGCAAGTTGTTTTTCTTTTTGGATCCTCTTCATTGGATCTGAAGTCATGTTCAAAATGTTACGAATTACAAATTTTTAAAAAATACTTTACATTGGATTTTACATTGTACGAGTATATAAAAATCATACGCCATTGAACGAGTAAATTAAATTTTTGTTAACATAATTTAATATTTTATTAAGTTTTTTGATTGGCTTTAAAATCCAACTTGCGAAAATTGTCTTATCATGTCATTTGTAATAGAGGCAAAACGTTTACCACCTCAACTACATGAGAATGTAAAATAGTTTGCGGCACTATTTTAAAATATACAGTAGCTGTGACCGTAAAAGTTTTGAGACATGCATAGTTAAAACGAGCTTCCTAAGGAGTCATGAAAATACAGAGCTTCTGGTGTAGAAGAAGTGCAAAGCTCTTTTCCAAATGATTTTTACATGGGATTGTTATTACAAAATTATCTTTTTAATAATCTTAATTGAATTATAAGCTATCTTCATTCAACGTACTAAGATGAGTAGATATGTTTTTATAAATAACTTCATATTAAATAATGAAGTAGACGTCTTGGCAATAGTCTCAATTTATTTTTTCTTGTGATAAAGCAATAGTTTCAGTTAATAAATTTTTAAAAAATTATATTTTCATGTAAATCTAAAGAAATAAGTACTTATTTTCAATTTAATCAAGATTTCCTCACCTTAGCTTTCTAGGAAGTCGGATGCTTCGGATATAATCAAACTGCCAAGGACTTCTACTTTTTCACTACTTTTTAATGACAGTTGACGTGAAACGGCCAACACCAGCCAAACTCACATACAACTCAAACTCTTTAAAACAAAAATTCAAACCACATTTTTCCAAACTGTTTACAAATCAATAAATGATAAACGATTTTTAAAGCTTTTAACTACAAAATATATTTCACATGCAACAAAATTATTAGCAAATCACTGACTTCATGAAACTTACACTCGACAAAAAAATAAAATTAAGGATTTTCTGATTTATATAACGAAATAGCAGATTTGTTATAAAAATTAAAAAAAAATATTTAAAAAACTCATTCAATTAAAGTCAATTCAATGTACAAATTCTATTTGAATTGAAATAAGATATACAGAGAAATCTATAAAATATTTATTTCATCTCTTCTTTCAAGTTGCTTAACTCAAATTGTATCATGAATTCATAGGAGATCATTGATATATGTCAATGTTTTCGTATATGTTTCATATATTATGGAAACAAATCGAAAATCATTGTAATTTTCTGTCTAAGATGTCAATTTGGTGAACATTATTTTTGTGGTGGTTAGATTTTGATGTACGTCTGTCTGTCCGTTCGACAAGTCTGTGATGGATTTTTTTAGCAAAGGAAAACTATTATTAATGTTATTCTTCCATCATTTACGAGTATAATACATTTACTTGTATAGTCATATTGGAGGGAAATATAAATGAAATACGAGTAAAAATAAACGACCTGTTATGAATTTCAACAATAATTTTTTAACAAGTTATATAACATGGAAAATATAACACGATTAACAACAATGGAATAAGTTACAATGAAAGCCAAAAGTGGGTTAAGAAACTGAAGTAGGAGATAAATAGGTATTATTATTGCTACATTGTTCAGTTATTTAATTTACATTAAACTCAAAGGAAATGTTGCCGTTTTAACATTTTATTTATGCCAGACCCTGCATTGTCTTAAAGAGTTCTTAACCAAATAAATATAATATTTTCTTTAGGGGCTCGATACTCGTATCAAGTCTCACAAAGACTTCATTAGGGAATGATGTTTATTAATTTAAAATTTTTTTCATATTTCGAAATGAAATAAACACTAAATTAAAAAATATCAACACATTACAGGATCGCGTGCTCCTTTCTTATCAGTTTACGTTTATTAAAAAACACCAAATAAACTTTCTTCTTTAAAAAAATCTTGTTTTAGGAAAGAAAACTAAGAATTGAAAAGTGTAATAAAAAACCTAAATAACAAACAACAAATATCTTTGCAAGCTCAAACACATACATATGCATTATGTATGTGTTTGACCTTGCAAGCTATCGCCGAAACTTTGCGCTAATATCAAGCTTTATTGGAGGGGAAGTTTAAGGATAATTAAATAAACACTGCTTTCGAAATTTTATTGAAAAATTTATTCTTTAAGTCAAAGAATTTCGAAAGCGACAGAATCTATAAAAAACAGTTTGACAAAAATGTTCAGAGATTTATCAAAAACGTTTTGTTTTCTACAACGATATCTCTCAAACAATTGATTTTAATAAAATTTGCGACAATTGGCATTGCTTACTTAGAATAACTGCTGTTTCGGTTTTGCCTTGTAAATTTTAAACATTTTTAAAAAATTTATTTTCGAAAAATCTTAAAATCTCCCACATCAAATCATTTTGGTATCTAAGAGAAGACGAATTCTTCATAATACCACATATTTTGTTCCGATCGATGCAATCGTGCAGATTTACATACAAATATACAATACACGCACATATATGTATGTATATGTATACATTTATATACATTCAACCATGTGGTCCTCATAGAGAAAATATTCAGAACATCGTCTTAGGACCCTAAAAACGACGAGATTTATTGCAGACTTGATTTTCGAAATTCGCTGTGAAAACAAAAATTCCTATTATTTTGATAGTCTTATTAAAGAATAAAAAACAACTATTATTTCTGCAAAAAAAAAAACTCTTATAATAATCCGTTTTTTAATTTTCAAGCTTAAGGTCTTTTATTTTTTTAAAAAATCTAATTAAAAATAACTATCAATATTTCGATACTCATTGAGTATCATCTTCAGGACAATTCTCTTTCTTATAAATAATAAAATTAAAAATTTTTTAATTTTATTATTTATAAAAAAGAGAATTGTCCTGAAGATGCATCAGAGACGCTGCAGCTCTGCTATAAAAAATATAATAATAATAATAATAATAATAATAATAATAATAATAATAATAATAATAATAACAATAATAATAATAATAATAATAATAATAATAATAATAATAATAATAATATTAATAATAATAATAATAATAAACAACGCGGAATAGCTGGGGGCAAATTACGGCATTCGATATCGAACGAAATTTCAAACAAAATTTTCTTGGATTGTATTGAAATTTCGATCGACATTGAATGCCGTAATTTGCCCCCTGAGTTGTAACACAGAAATTAAAAAGGTCTTTCTCTCTCTCTGTCTTCTAATTTCACCAACTGTCCTCTCTACCCTATCCCCTTCATAAAAGAAGTAACACTTTAATTTAAATAGTAGGCATATTAACTGTCTGAGTGTAACTTCTCTTTTTAAAAAAAAATAGTAACATTCAATAACTTGAATGCGCACATACCTTCGCTATATGTACATATAAACGATGCCATTTTGGCAGCTCGACAGAAAAACCCAAAGTAATTAACTGGAATCGAACCCACGACCCAAAAGCTGCTAGTCTAGTACATTAGTCTGTGGGGCCCACTTAAGACCTAAAATGTATTATTGTTACCGACTTCTTTATTAAAAATTAAAAAAAAGTTGATTTTGAAATTTTTCTTTTATAGTCCAGCGTTTTTGCAAAGTTAAGCCTATCATTAAGAAAAACATTTTTAAATCATATTCAATTACCAGGTGGAATATAAAAGTCAACTAAGGCGAGGAGACTGCTCAAGAGTGACTATATACGGGGAACAAATACCCGCAGAATACTCTGTTAAATATTTAGGAATGATTTTAGACAGGAGGTTGACTTGGAAGCAACACATTAAATCTAAACGAACACAACTAAAGATAAAAACTAGTAAATTATATTGGCTACTAGGGCCAAAATCGGAACTAAATTTAAACAATAAACTGATCATCTACAAAGCTATACTAAAACCTGTTTGGACATACGGAATTATGCTATGGGGAACAGCAAGCAAATCAAACATCGATATTCTAGAAAGATACCAGTCAAAAACTTTAAGACTAATTACAGCAGCGCCATGGTTTGTCACAAACAAAAATATCCGTAAAGACTTAAATATGTCCTCAGTACGAGAAGAAATTCAAAGGTTCAGTTAAAATTATCTTCAAAGATTAAGTAACCACAGTAACCCTCTGGCTGTTGCACTATTAGACGACAGCATTGAAACACGTAGACTGCAGCGACTTACCTTTTAGAGGCTAGTCTGCTTATTGTAAATATGTATAGGTATATATGTATATATATATAATTTCATATAAATTTAATTGTATACAGTTATGTAGTCTTTTGGGTCTATATAACTCCTGTTATATATTATTTAAGTTACCACATTTGCTTATTGTCTTATAGTAGATAGATTGCAAATAAATAAATTTATAAAAAAAAACAAAAAATCATATTCAAGAAACTGTGCGAGCAACACAAAAAAGAATATGTACATACATATAAAAATAAACAAATTTGTCACGCAAAATCATGTTTTCAATCTTATTCAACCTCAAGCAGCTACACCAATTTATTCATCACTGTTATTGTCTACAAATTGAGGTTATAAAATGATGACAGGTTAGATTACATTCTTGATAATTGTGGGAAAATTTTAGTATTTTATTCATCATCTATTGTATGTTTGTGGTTTTTGTTCGAGGTATAAAAAACTTTAAACAAACATACATATTTCAATAGATATTCATGATTTGTGTTTGAAAATGCAGTTTGTCGGTCCTTTTTATTTAAAATTATAATGTTCAATAACCACTATCATTAGTATTCAAAAAATGTTGGTTGGTATTAAATCGTTATTAATAATCAATTAATAATAATCAGGAAAAAAGAAACACAATGGTAGAGAAATATGTATGTACTCGCATATCTCCCCTTTTCTTTCAATTGTTTAATTTAATAAACTGGTGTTAACGATTGATTGAAAAATGCACACAACCAACCTGTTGCTGCTGCTGCACACATACAAGCATAAATATTTCCAACACTTTCAATAATGGAAAGATCCTTGCAAACAGCATTGAATATAAAATATGACTGTTGTTTTGTTCACTTTGTTGGTTGTTGCCAAAATATGCAGACGGCAACGAATAATTATCATATTGATTATGCCAAGAAGTTGACAACAGCCAACGAACAATCATTTACAATTTAAACAATATTTTGCAAATCAACCCCTCGGCTTTTTTATAAGCAAAAAAAGGAAAATTTATTGCATGATATCCTTAATTATGCAATGACATATCCTTAAGGTTTTTTGCAAAATTTATACTTATTTAATTTAGCAATAATGGCCAATAAAAGTAAGAGCGATATTTTAATTATATTAAAGGGGGAAAAGGTATTATACACGTGCTCAGTGTTGGGCAAAATACATGGGTTGCGGTATTTAAAATACAAAATACAAAATACTTGCTGATCATGTATTTAAAATACAAAATACTTACAAATCTGTATGTATTTAAAATACAAAATACAAAATACGTATTTGTATTTTAAATACGTATTTCAAATACTGCCCAGCCCTGTATATCTTTATAATTTAAGTACTTCATTTTATAGTTAAGTGGGCTTGGAAGAAACTTGTAATTCAGTTAAATAAACGATATGTTAAACTTAACACGGGGCATTAAAAATGGGTATGAAGCTTACATTGCATATAAATAGAAATATTTTTTTGGTGCTGTTAAGGATAAAACAAAATTTCAGGTTAATTACAAATAATTAAAGCGGTCAATTACACCCAAATGACACAGAAGGGCTATAAACGACTTCCACTCATTTATATTAGGCAATAACATGTTTTTGATTTAAAGCTGTTTCCAAAACAAACCGACTTTAGTGTATAACTATCCCGATTAGTAAATCCGTGAATAAAACATTAAAAGTCGTAAATATAAATAAATTTATGAAATTTAGTGCCATCAAGGATTTTTTATTACAAGTTTTTGTCACATCTTTTCGGGATAATATCCCAAATAATTTTGGTAGATGTTAAGAGGAACAGTTTATTTTTCGTTTTTGCCTTACAAACACAATCTTTTTTACCCAAAACGTGGCTAATTACATAAAGGTAATTAAAATACAAAATACTTGCTGATCATGTATTTAAAATACAAAATACTTTCAAGATATGTATTTAAAATACAAAATACAAAATACTTACAAATCTGTACGTATTTAAAATACAAAATACAAAATACGTATTTGTATTTTAAATACGTATTTCAAATACATTTATTTCAAATACTGCCCATCCCTGCACGTGCTCGTATTTGCACCGAAAGTATGATCAACGGCTAATTGACTGGTTCATAATGTTTTAGGTCTTACTGACAGCGATAGAGTATTGATTAGAATTTCTTAATTATAAATTGAATTGCATTTCAATTATAGGCGAAGTTTGAAAAAATATCGAGTCGATCTGGCAAGGACCTACTACTGCAGCCAATAAAGGGGGTCATTTAAATGACATTGTATTTCGCACGTATTGGCAAGGTCCAGGCTACAACTATAAGTAGAGTTGCGTTTGCTCATAATTGACTATGTTATTCAACCGCAATATGGACGAGTTTTTGCGCCGTTTCTCGGGGTGACTCGGCACCAAAGGAGCCAAAGGTGGGTTTGTCAGCCAATAAAGTCATGACAATCGTTTTTTGGAATGCACACATTGACTACCCTAATAAGTAAAGCCATCGATGGCGGATACTATGACAAGATATTGGGTCGATTTAATGAGAATTTGAAAAAAAACCGACATCATTTCGCCAAGAAAAAAGTTGTTTTCCAACAGGACAATAAATGGGTGCACACATGTGACATTCCGTGGCGAAATTCAATGAAATAGACTACGAATTGCTCCTTCATGCACCCCATTAAGCAGGTTTAGCCCCGAGTGATTAATTCTTGTTTGCGAACCTGAAGAAATGGCTCCGCGGAAATTTGACTCCAACGGAGATTTGACTCCAACAATGAAATCATCTCACAAACAAATTTTAATGACCTCAAAAATTTTAATTTTTTTTGGAATGGATAAAAAAAAAGTGGAGACACGGTGGATAGTGATTTTTTTATCCAAAACCTTGTGTTTTATTCACCTGCCCTAATATAAAAATTTCCATTAATTTTTCAAGAACTTTTTTATGAAAATTAAACATTTTAACTCTTAAAAATATGGATGAAACCAATGCAACCTGATTTTGTAAGGTGGCTAAATTTGACAACTATAAAGGAGCGAAAAAGAATTTTCAGAAAGCGCATTACTTTCGATCTAGACTACATGGTGTGTGTATGAAAACACAAAATGCAGTTGTACCTCACCTGGTAAAAGTGTAGTGTTTTTGCACTTGTATATTTATTTGTTGCAAAAAGGACTTCTGATAAAACTAATTCTCATTGGTTAAAGCTTTAATAATGAGCTAAAAAATAGAATTACTTCAAAAGACACAAAATAAAACCAAATAAATTTTGGGAAAATTTTTCAAATAGTTTTGAAAAATATCCATCAACAACGAAATTGAAACCATGATCTTAATTGAATATGTACTAAAAAAAATCGTAGAGAAGCTTGTAAGTTATAATATGTGAAAAAAAGAAATGAGAAATAGGTAGGGGAAGCTTTGGCAAAGTAAACAAACTTCAGTCATAACTAAAATATATGACTGATGGAGAATAGAAATTTCTCGTATTCTTTTATTCCAGTGACTATTTTATTTACGAGTATATTTGCCAGTTTTTTGTCTAAAAACTATTTAAAATATGTGTTATTTGATCAATTTACAAGTTAAAAGTTTCAAGGAGATACTTAAAAGGTATTGAAATGTCTTATTGTGTTCAATAAAGATTGTTTATAAAAAACAGACCTCCACCTTAAAATTAGTTATACATAAAAATAGGTGGAATAACCCATATCAATATCAATAACTTATAGTTTATATTTCTTAAATTTCCCTTAAAAATTTGTACATAACATACTACATATATATTTTTATTATACCATAGATATGTATAGTTGCTAAAAATATATTTTATATGAATGTATTTAAATAATTGTAGGTCTTTAAGATATTTTGTGGTATTTTCTTTTCGGTTAAGAAATGTATGTCTTTTTGGTTATTTGAGTTCAGTGTTATTTTTACATAATTTATGGCACAATAGAAATATCTAACTTTGTAATAGTGAGTGGAATTTTTTTTTTTAATATTACAACAAAAGCTAACTTGTCACAAGACATCAAGCTGTCATAAAAATGACATTTGATGAGTGTTTTTTTTAAATTTATCGACGATTTCAACCCAAAAATTTGTAACAAAGGAAAAAAAACCATAACCAATAATAGTTGCGTTTTGTTGTTTTCTTATAATTATGTGGTTATACTACTAATTCTTGTAGAAAGAAATGTAATACAGTAATTTAAAAATACAAAAATTCAGGTATAGCATTCAGCAGCGCAAGAAATACGTTCAGACGCTGACACAACTTGTCAGCGATATTTGAAATACGTGGTTAAGTAAAATTGAAACAATCATAACAGTCGCTTTCTTGTAACTTAAATCAGGGTAACGGATTTTAATAAAAAGCATTAATTATTTGAGTGCAAATGAGTTTAAGAATGACATTAATACCGTGTCTATGGGCCCCCACAATGGTCTCAAAATTTAAAGAATAGAATATGTTTCTCATGGTTACATATGCCCCGTGAGTTATTTTTAATCATGATCATGGACCACAGATTGTAGCACATAGTCAATCAAGTAGACTTAGGCGACTTTGTAGAGTCACAACTAGTATCTTAAATTCCGGAACTATGTGGTTATAAATTTTTTAATCAAAGGTAAATCTTCAGATCAGAGTTTTCAAATCACTTCGTGATCGTATTAAGTATTTCAGCAATAACCAAAGTCTTACGATGTTTTCTTTGCTGACATTTCATAAAGATATTTCATGTGTATATTTGGCCTTTCCTGCATGTTTGTGTTCTTTTCTAAAAAGGAAATGGTCAATAGTAAAAAAATGTTGTTTTCTTAAAATGTTGCACAAGAAATTAAAAAGTGCAAAAATTGTCCGGAAATAAACTGAAAAATGTGGTGCATGAATTAAATATTGTAAATATTTATTAACAAAGACAAATTAATTTTATTTGAATTAAAAAAGTGGCGACGGGCGAACAAACCAAATAACCGAATTTGTTGTTAAATTAAACCCTTCTTATAGTCAATTTGCCCTGTGTGTGTAAATGTGTAACATATTTTGCACTCAATTTTATTGGAGAATAATAAATATCCTTTTTTTCAACTGTATTAACTGCTTTATTTATGAGATGGTGTATTTTGTAACATACAAACAGGGAGGAACTAACTGTTAAGAATATAACAAAATGAAAAAAGTATGTTATACTTAATTATTTTAATATTCGCATCAGAAAGAATATGATCGCAGAATGGCAGTACAATATGTTAAGCAGAGATGGCATTGGGAAGACCCAGGTAATTTAAAAATGATTCCTCCCATTGTGGAGGCCTTAAATGAAGTCTGTAGATGACATTCATAATAATTCTGTGATGCACTGCTTTTATCCTTACAGCCTCAAAATAATGAAAATGATATAGATGTTGATTAGGTACTAAAACTAAAGCGGAAGGATACATCTGGTGTAACTGTAGTAATGAAAGATGCTTCGTGTAAAACAAAAACAACCCAATTAATAAAGTTTTTTAGAAAAAAATTATGACAATCGAAGAAATGTAATAACAGGATTTAAACTTCATACTGCCCTCAAGGAAAATGTAGGAAGTAATTTGAAACAAATATATATAATTGAAATCGAAGTCGTGCGGATTTATATTTTTATTAATTTTGAAAAGAATTCAAAACTAAGGACTAAGAAAAAAACTAAAATTAAAAAATTTTCAATATGTATATGATTTTTATATAAATGAGCTTTAGGTCTTTTTTATGAAAATTATTTTTATTTCAATATTTATAATATTTATTTTTATTCAATATTTATTTATTAGTAAAAAAATTTTCCTGAAGAAGACGCCCAAAGAGGCGTCGAAATATTGAATAAAAATAATCTTTATAAAAAAGACCTAAAGCTCATTTATATAAAAATCATATACATATATTAAAAAAAGGTCGAAAATAAATAGTGTTAATTAAAATTTTCAATATTAAATTTTGTATCGTAAATACTGGCTGAGATGTTGAAAGTACATCCATTCAAAGTGTAGATCGTTTTTGTTGCTTCGGATAGGATAAAGTAAAGCAGATGCACTTTCCATGAGAATTTCAAATTCTACCGCCATATTAATGACGTGGTGGAAAAGACCAAATCGATATATTGTGCTTATCTGGGCACACTAAGTCATAGAGGTGGGCTGAACAACATGGTTTGCCTTTTGATACATCGCCAGATAACTCGGTCTCTTATCTCCTATGCCTTTCCATCTTGGCTTAGAATTTCTTCATCCCAGATGGAGAGGCTTAGGCGGTGTGTTTAAAGTTGATACGGGATGGTAAATCCGGAGACCTTCGGGTAATCGCCTTCGTATTCATGGTTGATATGACACTATCGTGCGAGCTCCCTGTCTAGTTAGAGAATGATTCTCTGAGTAGGGAATCTGGAGACCGTTGAGGTATACAAACATCTTTCTCCTGTGAACTTGCTGTCTGTTAGAGGAGCTGAACTACTTCATAAGGGTTCAGATCTTCTATTTTATCAAAGAAAAAGATTTGTTTTGAATATCATAGAGTTTAATTTTATTTTTATTTTAATATTTTTATTTCAATTAGTTTTTAAGCATTAGTCAGTAAATAGTTTTAAAAATTCTTAGTTTTTGAATAGTAACCTAAGAGCTTCCCTTTTTTATTTCTTTATTTGGGGACTTGTATTAGTTTTTGTTTTTGTTCATTAGAGATGATGCACCTAAAATTTTCGATTATCTTTTTAAATTTTTAATTCTTGAAAAACGTTTAATACAAATTTTTCGTGAAACTGATTTAGTTTTGAATTTTAAAATTAATTTTTTCGCGATTTTTTTGAAAATTAAAATTTGAAACGTGAAATTTTAAAACAGATTTGTCGCACCGTGACAATCGTTGAACTCTTTGGCCCGAGGTTTTACAGAACAAAGTATACATCTAGCTTTGATGTCATATTCGTATATGCAATGAGATTAAGTTTAGGACCATGCAAAATTCCAAGATCGAACTTAAGTCATCTCGGAGACATTGCCAATCAACTGCACGACGATAAATGCGAAAAATTTGCACATGATCCGCATACGTCAATATATTGGAAGAATATATAACATCAGCAGCAGATTATGAGTACAGTTGAGCACCCCACCCCGCCCTTAGCGCAGACTGCACGACATCTATGTATGTACCACTAGTAACCAAAACAAGATACAGTTGGGGAATGTATAGAAGCACAGGAAGGCATATTTATACAAAGTCTACTACACAAAGTCTACTACTAGATATAAAAAGAACTTGCTTTTATTAAAAAACTAAATGATTGGCCTGTTGCAAACCATTTGACAACTTTAATCTATCATATCTATAAAATAGCTCATCAAAAACTACAACAGTTTCACAAAACGAAATACAAGAACTCAACACGTCGTTTGTATCATGAATTTTTTTCTTAAAAAAAAATTCATAATAACATAAAACCGAAATAATATTCTCTAAAAACAGCTTGCGTGCCAGTTATAATTGATAATAAATGTTGTGCAATTAGAAAATGTCGTTTTTCTGTCGCTGGCTGAAATGAAATTTAAATGAAAAAAAAACGCACGCAGAAATAAGTATGTATACAAATGAAAGACAAATAATCATATAGTCATCTAATAACTTACATTCAAACTTATAATTAGACATATAATTAAAGAAAATACCCATTTTAGTTGTGTACTCTGACAATTTTTACGCGACACGCATTTAAAACCATTTAAAACTGAAAAACTGAATTTAATTTTTCAAAATTTGAAGTGACGTTTTCCCTAATACTTTTTCAAGTAACAAGCATAAATGACAGTCTGTAAATACCACAGAGCGATTTAAAAGGATTTGCTTAGAAAGAAAAAGGGTTAAACGTTTGTGACAATGTCAGTAGTTTCAAGAAAAATTGGGCCAAACAAGTTCATGAAGTTAAAAAATAGTATCCACACGTACTCGTACTTATTAATTTAGAAAGTCAAAAAAGAAAATTATAATGTGCAACATAAACTTGCACATCCTTTAAGTTAGAATTATCTTAAACAATTTGATTTGAATTATTTTATGCAACTGTAGAAATAAGAGCACTCATGTGGCTATCAAAAATATGGAATTTTCCTAGTCCATGAAAGTTGTTCTGTGGTCTTACTTTTGAGTAAACCCAATATGTTCCTCGACAGTACTGGAAGCTAGGCTGAAACAAATCTGGCACTATTACATATTATACATTATCGGACCATCTACTGCACAAGATATCCGTGCAACTACCAAAGCCTTTTATCATTAAAGTCCACCATACATAATGAATTAAACCAATAAATCATATATGCCAAACTATATAACATCACTGTCAAGATATCTAATGTTGAGTATCAGCAGTTAGAAAGACGTCGCTTAGTAGTAGTAATATCATATCACTAATACATATTTAATAGTTCTCGACAAAGTGATGATGTCGACTTGGCCGACGACGGCAATCGTAATAAGGAGGAATATCTTTTCTCTTAAATGAAATTAAAGTCCAAGTAGCTGTAAGAAAATTTTATTATTTAATGTATATTTAAGCACCAAAAACCTTTTATTTTCCCTGAACAGAAATGCAGAACATCCCTAAATAGTATAACGAATAAATCTAAAATTCTCAAATGCGTGCGATGGCTAACTGAAATAACTCCCAACGAAATAAGTCCTAATGACATCATAACTAGCAATGAAATGGAACCGAAGAGAAAGTCCCCATAAGAGGACACTTTAAATTCGTCCTTTCTTGATGTTTGTTATTTTATTTGAAAGTGTATGCTTGCAGTTTGGTCGGACGGACAAAATATCATCCCGAAATATTGGATATAACATAACTGCACTGATTTTCGAAATGTTTTATTTAAGAAGACTTTTTCTCCCTGGGAGTAATATATAAACTAGGAATGGATATCGAATTTCAAAATCACCCATGATGCCTCCGTTTTGTGATCTATTCGATGGCAGTAGGTTTTTTTTTTTGTCAAAATTATTCGCAATGAAATAACTCGATGCTAACAAGTAAAATAATTTCCAATGCGACAAAACCCAAAATAAATAAAATATGTCCAAAATGAGGATATGCTTTGGAAAGCTTAGCGGGATTTAGAAATAACATGTAGAGGAAAACCCCAGCGCCGGACCGAAGGTCGACAAGGCGTAACTGACTGATTTTGGATCATAAAGAATTAAAAAAAGTCAAATAAGTCTCAAATTGTTTTCCAATGAAACAACACCAAAAAATATATTTTTTGGTTTTTAAGTAAATTAAATTATATTATAAAACTATTAAAATAAAAAAAAAAACATGAACTCGATTTAAAAAAATCTGAAATTTTTTCATAATCCAATAACTCCCAAAATGTCCGAAAGTTTTTTGGGAACTATTTCATTTTTATTTTAGTGTTTTTTACAGCCGTGTTCGAGTACATGGCTGTGTTCTTGACAACATAATGAGAAGAGCTTTACTTAAATATGTAGACAATGTCCGCAACTCCGGAATTTATTGATTATCATCTGCGATTGGTTCAAAAGATATGGAAAGCTGCCTAACAGTTTTGACGTATTCAACTTTTACAAAATACTTGTTTATAAATCTGAAACAATTAGTATAGAAGCCGGACAACTACTTTAAGCGACCGCTAAACATATTATATTATCTTCTAGATATAATATTAACGCCATTATGTTTTCATAATCATGTTAGATTAGATTATATTTAGACATTTATGTGTAGGATTACATGTACATTCTAACCAATTGCTTATGATAGTATCTGTGTACATATATCCTTTCTAGTTTTCTATATAAATACAAAAAAAAAACTGAAAGGCTATAACCCTCATTGAGAGTGTCTCTTTGAAAGAAGATAGTTGATATCTTAATGGGAATTTTTTGCTTCCTGCTGGTGTCCAACGAAAATAAAATTCACATATAGTCAGTTAAAATCCAAAAGGCATAAATTATATAAATATTCCAAATTGATCTTTTTATTTGCATAAAAAACTTCTATCCCTTAAGTTGTTTATGTAAATGGATACGGGTTGTTTAGCACAGCGGTAAAGGGTAGGTAGCTCTCCTCTAAAAACTGTATATTATAACAAAGTCCCTGAAATAACAGAGCAAGGGGTGTTCATTTAAAAAATAATATAAAGGTAAAAGAAGGGGAGTCTCTAATCACGACCGGTCAGAGATCTATGTGGTACCACAGGAACCATTAGACCCTACAACTTGATGTAGACTGGGTATTCTTGGGGCCCTTTCGGTGAAAATGTGGTGGCTGTGGTTAAGCCCAATGCGTATCTACAATCGTTATCGTCATGTACAAAAATTGCGGCGACCACATAGAGGCGTGGTGGTGGACGCATTGAGTTCACCCAATGTTAAGAGTCCCGTTAAGAGCAACGTGAGCCGTAAGGCACCGTTAAGAGCATGTCGTCCGTGGGTACAAGGTTTTTACTATGAGTAGCAAAAGGCCGACATTGGGTCCACACATGAAAAACTATAAAATGTTAATGAGTCTGTTTGGATTTTATGTGGCGATACAGACCTCATAAGGTTTATTAAGACAAATAATAATCTAACCAAAACTAAAGACATCCTACCACCAACAGAAAGACAACAAACAAGTAGTTTTCTTTTAAATTTTTTTAATATTTTTTTTAATTGAAGTAGTAATTTGAGTCGACATTCTTCCTTCTCTTCATTATTATCATTGTCATTGTCAGCATTGTCATCATTATTATCATGACAAAGTTGTTGTTGTTTTAATACTACTAGTCCCAAGAATTATCAACAAACGACCAACCAGACCGGCAGACAGTTCAATTCAAGTGAACTGAACTTAACCGGCCAAGCCTTTTTCTACGAACATATTCAGACAGCATATTGCCTGTTATTGTCATGCAGAAGTCACACGAGGATGGATTGAAAATAACTTTTAAGCCGTAGATGGTTTGCTATAGAAATCATTTGGGGATCTATGTATGTATGTATGACCCTGAAGCTATGACTTTTTTCTCTGGATTTGTAGAGATAAACCGGAAAACTTAGTTATTACAAGATTAAAATAACTGCCTGTTTCACGATGTCGAACGACATCGTTCGTTCGCATAAATACATTAAAACCAAAAACAACATTTTAAAATTTGTTGCTGTTTCAAACGTATTTATGCGAACGAACGATGTCGTTCGACATCGTGAAACAGGCAGTAAAATTACACAGGGAATGAAATTAGTGATATGATCGCTCTGAATGTTTCAAAGTATATGAAAGATTTAGGTATGTCTATGACAATTATTTAAGAAAAGTCAAGGAGAAGTTGCGACATTGAAAATGATAATGGCATATCAAGTCGTTGAACGTATAAATTTGACTGCGAGATACGCGGAGAGATGAAATTTGGTATAATACACTTTGGGTATCTTTTTTCAGGGAAATTAGTTGTATTTCATTTACAAACAAAAAAATCTAAATTTATACATGATAACAAAAAGTATTGAAATATTTGCATAGAAAAAAATATGTAAAATTTAATAACAAGGTCTTAAGGTCCTTATGACACTTCATTTTCTTGCATTGCATTGCCATAGGATTGAAAGATAAAAACAGCAAGTGGTAGGAGGAACTGGATATATAAAACATGTTTTGCATGAGTTAAGAACTCGTGCATAGTCCGTCGAGTAAATTTTAAGATTAAAATATTTATTTCTTTTTACACCCTATTTTTTATTGATAGAATGGAAATTTCGCTAAAATTATACAAAAATACGAGTATACAAAACACTTTTACCGTGAAAGGAAAATTTAATACTTCATCAAAAAGAAAAGAATAACTTCATCAAGTATTGGAACATTTCTGCTATAAGTTGAAATCAAACAAAATTTTTTACAAAAAAAAAAAATGAGATCCTCAACACACAAACAAAAAATGGAAACACATTATAACAAAAAATTTACAAAAAATATTTAATATTTCTTCCCATAATTAGAAAATTTAAAATAAACCAAAAATATACAAATAACACAAAACATACTTAGAAGAAATTGAAATTAAAAAAAATTATGTGTGGGAACACAAATTGAGCCATATTTTAACAGTGTTCAACTTAAGTATTACAGTAGATTTGATGATATATTTAAAATTTACGAACTGGGACCAGTAGTGCGCGAATTCACCAACTTTTAACGATTCGTTAAGAGCGAAATTGATCAACAATTATTATTGTTTGCAGTAACAATTATGAGATTCACAGACATCTTCCTAAAGACTTTATGTTAATTTGATATCAAGTGGCATCTCAGTCAAAATTAACAAAAGGCTCAAAAAGAAATAAAAAATAATCAAATAAATTTTTGTATTTGTCAAACAGTGCATTTCATGATATTTATTAATTTTCGACAATAAAAGTAAAATAAAGTGTTTAATTAATAGAAATATTTATACTTTTAATTTAACTTGCATTTTTTCTAAACAAGAGAACCTTAAACTGATAAAGTTAGTATGTTATAGGACAGATAATAAGCTTTTCGTTATTATAAGTACACTCACTTTTCATCATGCAAATGTACATACTCATCTTACCTTCAAATTTTAATGCAGAGTTTTTGCATTTGAGACTGTTTGCTAGAAGTCGTCATTTATTATTTTTCAATTATAATTTCTTTCTTTTTAATAAAGACATAAGCTAAAAGCGCTTATGGTGAGTTTCTTGCTACGTATTTAAACACGCATTTAGTTAATTTGTATTAAAATTTATGTTGTATTAATATATAGTTTCAGTTTATCGGTCATAAAATAAAACTCTTATTTGAGAGGTATGAAAATATGGCAGTACCGGAAAGCTACCAAAAATATCTTACAAAATTTACCAAAAACAGCTGTTTAATATAGCAAAGAAATATTTCAGAAGGCGATTGTAATTTGGGTACAGAATAAAAGATATGAAATAAACATTTAAAAATCCGAAAGCATTTAAACAAAACATTTTTGTAATTTAATTTATCATCGTAAAACCAAATATTAAAGCTCATTTTTATGAAATGTGGAAAAAAATTTCACATTTTCAGCCAAATAAAATCATATGGTCAATGTATTTACCTTAAATAGACTTTAGATACCCATCGTTGAGCAGTTATACGATATCTAAGAGTCGTGCAGAGTTGTACGGAAAAACTGAATTTCGTATTGAAATAGAACTTGAAGATACATAAATGATATTTAAATACGAAGTGAACTACTGATCATTAAGACATTAAACAAATATAACTTTATTCCCACATTCTCAAAACGATTTTTTTATTTTAGATGTACGTTAAAATAACAACATTTGTTAAAGGTCATTTATAGTTGAGTTTATCTCATGTTACCTTTAGCTATTGGAAATTTTAAGGCAACTGGCAATAATGAGCCTATGAGTGTTAAGTGATTAAAAGTACAGTGCTAAAAATGGTTTACGTCTCTGCTACCTAAATTTTAAATTTCTTCAAAACAAAAAATTGGAGTTTTAAAAATAAAAATTTCGCTAAAGAAATCTTAAAAATAGATATTTCAAAAAGATTTCCTAAAAAATTCAAATTTATTTAAAACAAATCAGAAACTTCCTAATTTATGTTTAAACGCATAAAGACATCTATTTCTCTATTGCATTTTTTTATCAGCGGCCTGGGAAAATTTCTGGTACGATATTTTTTGTTTTTGTTATTATTACAAAGGCGAAGAATTATTCATATAACCATGTAATGCATTCTTTATTAATTTCAAAAGAATTTGTAACATGGCCTCGTACTAGTGTATAAACATATTTATACATATACATATGTGTATGTGCATCACTTTTTCATGTCAGACCGTTTGACCATGTTTACCACTTCACATTCACTTGTCGCATCAACTTCAATGACATTAAAAAATAAAAGTATGTAAACTTCGTTAAAGTTCCTTGGGGATTTTTTTCGCTTGCTGTGCGCAGTTTTTCTCTCTGTAGTAGTTGTTACTAACGAAATTTATTATTTTGTTTTTTTATTCACATTCAAAAAGAGACACTTTCATACCACAAATAATTAGGGTTTAATTTTTGCATCA
Source organism: Germaria angustata (assembly GCA_963681545.1). Lineage (NCBI taxonomy): Eukaryota > Metazoa > Arthropoda > Insecta > Diptera > Tachinidae > Germaria > Germaria angustata. The sequence goes on along the minus strand of OY813000.1, from coordinate 40,358,488 downwards.
GTGAATTTTCGGTTGAAAATAAAACTCAGGAAGGTACATGTATCTATATAAGAACCTAAATCTGAACTAATTATGATTCGTCGCAAAAATTAATAAGACGGCAAGACTGAATGACCAAATCATTAGAGAATTTTAAGAAATTTTAGAAATTGAAAAAATATTAAATTACTAAAACTATTCTATATATACATACATATGCATTTTAATATTTTAGGAAAATAGTTTCGAAGACAGATTTCATACTATTAGACAAAAGAGGTGTCATAGAAAAAAATATTGGGGCAACAGTAATATTTGTATTGACGGATGTTATACTCTTCGAGAGGAGTTGTGCTGCATAAGCGATACTTTGAATTAAAAACAATACAATACTTCAGAAAAATAAATAATATGAAATAAAGTACATATGTACTCGTAAAAAGAATCAAAATAAATATTAAATCTAACATACTTCATGTGTGAAGATAAATTTCGAAATTTATAACCCTACACACAAACCAGCTGTCATTACAGGGCACTGTTGAGCGGATAACATGGGACTGTAAAACATGACAAATTTACGAGTACGTACTCCAAGAGGAATTACGGTTTCATTATTTGACGAAGTGGAGAAAAAATAGTCTACCCGTGCTGCTTGTTCTTTACATTAACACCTCGTGGAAGCTCAACAGGAAACTTACATTTTTCACATACAAAACTCTTTCAATTTTTCAAAACATTATTACGGATTCAGGAAAATTTAAAAAATTGGCGAATAAAATTTTTTATTTTTTAAAAACTGGGTGCTGCTCCATGATCCCCAGTGGTTAAAATATTCAACAGTGCGTTTTTTAATGAAAAAAATTCTGCGCCGTCCAGAGCAGTAAATTGAGTAAAAATTTAAATTGTAAAAAGTTTCAATTGTATTTTTGGGCCGAAAAAAATTGGTGTTACCCGCATTGGTAGTCAAGCAAGGTCTTAATATTCTGCGAAAATAAAAATTTTCGAAATTTTAAAAACGCTAGTGGCGTTAAAATGACATACTCCAACTGTTTTACGACTTTACAATAAAAGTATCTAACGGTTTCAGTTTTAAAACATAAAAAGTAGTTATATTGGAAATAGTATTTTTCAGGTACTGGCGCATTTTTAGGTTTAAATAATTAAATTTAATAAGATTTGCCGAATTAATCAAATTTATTAAGCTTAATCTTTTATTAAATTCCAATCAGGAGAGCTTCTCATAGTAGTAACTCGAAAATAAATAATAAAAAATTTTTTAAATAAAAAATACAAGTGGAAACTCTTACTCGTAAACAACGCGATAATTTAATTAACACAAAAATATAATAAAGAAGAGTACATATTAAACGACAGCAATATTGTAAGCATATAGAAAAAGATTTTCAAATTTTTTCAAAACATTCATAACTACTCAGACTGTCATTCATCATGGAACCAGCAGCCAGTCATCCAGACAGCCGACAATTGAAATCAAACAACTTAGTATATACACTCATAAAATAAAATGTGCGCGAGTGTAGTGCGCGATCAAAACGTATTTGTTTCAGTTTTAATTAATGTGCAGATATCATGCAATAACAAATTGTAAAAAATTCATTAGCAGTAATTGATTATAATTTGTAATTTTTTACAAGGATTGTCTTTGTATATCAATTTAATACTAAACAGCAACTAATATTACAAACTTTGTTATTTTTGTTGCGACTTTGTTGCAAATAAGTGTTGGAAATAAAGTTAACGAATGCTGTTCGAATGAATTGAAAAGTTTAAAAACTGTAACGGCACAACAATAATCTACTACTGAAGAAACAAATATCACATGATTAACATTAAATTTGAAATTTTTGAATATGAGTTATGGGTTAAGAAACTTTATTTTAATGGATAGATAATATTATATATGGTAGATAATATTTGCCGAAGTAACTCTGTAAACCAAACTTAAGTTATTTAAACAAAAGCGCATTAAAAATATATGAAAACGGAAAAAAACAACACTCGAAAGAAAAATCGATAAAAAGATCTTAAAAACATTTCAAATACAAAAGAAAACAAACAAATCTGGAAAACATGGAATCGCAACATGTTAAAAAATATTATGTGTAAGAGGAAATTTTTCTTCCTAATATTTTAATTAAAAATATATGTATGTGGTTGTTTTGTTGCTGAGAATAAGTTGTTGAATAACACAATTATTGGGGAAGACAATATATTCCTTAGGGTATAAGGATTTGTAAATAACTTTTGCTACTGAAAATATTTATTTTATTACTTATTACTTTTTTCTTTTTTCAGTCTTCAAGCTTCAAAGTGTTGACTGCCGATTAATTGCTACCCGATTAACTGTCCGACAACTGACTATTTTCAATTAACAATTAAATTGGTTAAAATCGATGAAGAATTACGAAGTTTTTTACACCTTTTTCTGGGTGTTATTTTTTTCATCTCATATAAGTAAATTCTGCAAACTTTTAAATAAAGCAAATGACAACCAGAAAATATTACAAGTCGTTGCTCACAGTGGTAGAAAATTTATTTGGTATGCTTAAGTATATGCGCGAATCATGTTTTGGCTCGATGTTAATTCACAAAATCGGATATACAAGTTCTAGAAAACTTAAGTAAAAGCTTACAACCTGAGAGATTAGTGAATATTGAATTGCTGAAAATGATCAAATATAATGGAGGCCAAAGATAATGCTCTTGCATTAAAAATTTTAAGGGTTAGATTTTACTTGTATGTAAATGCAAATCTTTATATTTGAGGCCTGGGGCGGGGGCAAAACAAGCATTTTAAGAAATGTTGATACATTAATATTCAGTAAAATGTGTATTAAAATATTAACTAAGGGTAAAAAAATATATTTTTAAAAGTGCAACAAATACTTCAGAAAAACTCACCTTAGATAAAGACAATTTTTTCCGTTCCAAGTCAAAATGAGTAGATAATGTTATTTGCCGGTTGTTAACGAAATATCGAACGAACGTTAGAAGCACAATTAATTTAAAATTTATTATATTGATTTTCCAATGTCAGTAAGTCTTATTACATTTCGCTTGAAAGCAATTTTCCTTCTAACATTACTTTAGTAATATTTAATTGTTTTACAATTCATTAATTAATATTTTATTAAATACAATTAATCGCCCTTATAAAAGTATTTATAAGGTAAAATGAAAAACAAAATTTATAATAACAATAAAATATTATATAGTTATTTTGGACAATATCTTGAATAACAAATTTGATAAATATTAGTTTAGTAAAATTTCTTATTAAAATATATAGTACAAAATAATTTTTATAATCTTTCAACAATTATTGAAGAGATTCTCCCAATTGTTAAATAATTTTTTTTATTTGCTTTTTATTTTTAACTAGTCTATACTTCTGCCATTTCTATGGTGCTAATACAAGCTAATCAACTGGCCTTCGACCATATTTTGAAAAGTTTAAATATTGTTAAAGGTCAACTTATAAACCGGCATAAGCGCCAGTGGTATAATAAACACATAGACTAGGTTAACATCTACAACAAAGAAGTCAATGCTAAATACTGTATAATTCATACGGCACAAAATCAAATCATTCTTAAAATCGAGGGAAATATTAGTTTGTTTTTGTTTTTAAATTAGTTTTATAGCTGATTTGAACATGGTATTGTAGTTACTGGTTAACTAAATGCGATTTACTTGTTTTCGTTATGAAGTTATAAAAAAAATGCATGTAAAAAATAAATTAAAAATATACATACATAGGTATATATATTTATTTATGTACGTACATATGTATATTGTATGCCTAGCTGCATGAAAGAAATTTTATGAGTAAAACGATATTAACTACAAGTTATATAAGTACATACATATATGTATGTATATGTACATATGAACATACATATGTACATATATGGTTATCTTTGATGTAGCAATACGTTAGTTAAATTTTTACTTTAAATATACATACAATCAATGTAGCTTGTAAATGTGAATAAATTGAGCTATTTTATTATATCATGACACTCTATTGACAACTTTTTTGTAATAATGTAAGATATGGCCCAATGGGAATATTAACATTAAGCCTAATTTTTCCGAAATAAAATTTTGCAGAACACACACTTACATTTCAGATAATTCATATGTAAGTTTTTATACACATTCCATATTAGTTCCTAAATATTATTCATTGCATTCAATAATTGCGAGTAGACTGTTCACTCACTTATTTCCATAAAGAGCGCCCCAAAGATTAATTTCATTACGATAACAAATGTTATATTGTCAACACTTGTGGATCATATTTGAAAACAAGTAGAATAGGATGGTGCATATACTCCAGAAATATTTATCAAATTTGTTATTCGAGATATTCTCCAAAATAACTATTTAATAATTTATTGTTTGTTGTTGGCTTAGCTAGGTACATACATATGTATGTATGTACATACATACATATACATATGCCTGCATTTAATTGGCGCTAACCAAATCATCAGTACCCTTCTAGCATATACTTACATATGTACCTACTTATGTACTTATGTATCTACCTAGCACACAACAACAAACAATAAAATATTAAATACTCCAGGAATATTTTTAGGATTCCGTTTAACATTTTGGTTTTCATTATCCCAATGTTGTATTTAATAATTTGTGTATTAATACACTAAATTCTAATTAAAAACAAAACTTTCCAGTAATTACATCCCGCCAACATAACAACTACACCAAAATTACACTGAGTTTACATTGTCAACTGCTTTGAAAAAAATTATGATAATTGGAAAGGGGTCAAGGCGAAGAGAAGTTAGTACTCGTATGCATACATATATGAAAGTATGTACATACTTACATACATACATACATACGTATGTACATACGTTCAGTTGGTTGTGTTATATTGTCCTCACACTTACATATTTATATTCACAGCCTAAAAAATGACAGCAAGCTATAAGAAAAATTTCAGAAGCAATTATTAAAATTTAATCATGAAAAATTGATGTACATATGTATGTACATATGTACATAAATTCAGTCATTCTATTTTACTTCATATTTTTCGTCTTTATTTGTTTTCATCGGTCTTTATCAATTCTCTTTTAACATTATCATACTCTTTTATATTCTGCTGTTGGCTATAAAAAACACGCGGGTATTTCACAATATTTGCACCACAAACACACTCTAGAGTTTAAGAAATTTAAACCTGATATATACTTTTCTCTGATAAGTTTTATCATATATAACAATTATTTACAATTTAGTTAATATTTAATTAAACTTTACTTGAAACACATTTAATATTTAAAGGAAATTACTAAATTCAAATTAATTTTCAATAAGAACACAGAAAAATCTGACAAACACACGAACCGGTAGAAAAGAACTGAAAGAGAAGCAATAACTCGTTGCACTGCGTTGCCACATCGTGAATAATTTGCCTATAGGTATGTAAGTTTCAGCTAATTCATTCGGTGGGCAACTTTGTCATGCTGGCCGCAGATTATTTAATTTCAAATAAATTCGAAGACCAGATTTTGATACTGATAATATACATATATATATATATATATATATATATATATATATATATATATATATATATATATATATATATATTGCATCATTTATTGAACTTCACTATTATATACGAAATTCTCTAATAATTTGTAGTATCCCAAAAATTGGGAAATATTTACTTCCCGAGGGTATTCTTATATCGCTGTGGCAACACATCTATTAAAAATCGAGAGAATGTGCAAAAGAGAGTGCTCAAATATTAAGTGTATTGCAGTGTTGCCAGTAAAATTTCGAGAAAGATACATTTTAGTTTCTAAAAAGATACATTATATCCCTAAACGATACAAAAAAATTTAAATTAATTTTTAACGTTTAACATTTATTAACATAACATTCTTATTTCATATTTAATAAATACTGTAAAGAAAATGATATCATATAAATTCAGTTTTATATTATTTGTCATAAATATTAGGTATGTAGTTTTTAAAAATACAGTAAGCAAACTTTCAAATTAATTATATGTAACTATCTTTGGATGTTATCAAAACAAATTAATTTTTCTAAAAATTAATATACAAGTTAAGGCGATTATATCAAAAAGTGCATATAAATTTCCTGAAAATAAAAAAGATGTTTATAGGTATTTCCTCAGAACAACTTTGCACTACTGGTAATCATCGATTTAGGTGAATCATATGTTGAAATTCCCTATTCTATTATACGGTCTGAAATTATTAACTGTAAGGATCGTTATTGTTTTCTTTTAAAATTTCATCTTAAAAAAATACGTTATTATTCTATTTATGTAGTTGTCTATTGTTTTTTTAGTATTCATAACGAAATGATAACTTTAAAAAACTTTGTCAGTGACAGAAAGCTTAATATTTTATTTCTGTGCATTTTGTGTATAGTTTCAAAACATACGAAAAAGGATTAAACATGGTACCTGAAGTCATTAAAAGATACAAAAAATGTTTCTATTCGTATGCTATTGGCAACACTGGTATTATGTTTGCTACGAAAGAGAGATGATAAACAAAATAAAGGGAATTTGATTATAAAAGATGATAGCTTCACATAGGCAGCAGTTTACTTCCATATGTACATATGTATATTTGGATTATTGGTATATGTCATATAATAGGTTATCAGCAGCCATTAGTAAAATAGCTTTACTGAAATAATTGTCTCATTTCAACCAACTTCCTAATATTATATGAACGATACACAAGTTGTAAGACCTTGTTGTGTAGATGTGCGACTATCTTACATTCATCATTTTTGTTACGTATGGTTGTATACAACGCTAGGTATCGTGTGCGAAGCTTAAACACATAGACGACAGCAGACAGCAAGCAGCAATATGTCAAAAATAAAATCCACGTTTTTAAATGAAAACGATTATTTTGACGGCAGCACGACTGCACAACAGCATTTGCTGCTGCTGCCAATTTAGGCTATTTTCTATTTTGACGGGCAGCACTAAACAAATATAGTGTTGCTTTTATAAAAATAAATTGGAAAAATAAAAACAAAAACTTTATTTAATAATAAACATAAAAGAACATTACAAAAACACAATAAAGAAATAAATTTATGTGTTTTTATAGTTTTTCGTGATAATATACGCATTTTTTATCAATAACTTTAATTTTATTCATTATAAAATATATATCCGGCATCCCTGACATTTGTATTGCTAAAATATACAGCAGCTGATTATTATGTTGTTGCTGTCTTCAAAATAATTATGAAGCTGACTTCAGAGCAGCATTTGAAGTTGGCAGCATTTGAAGCCGTGAAGTCTGCTGTCGTCTATGTGTTTCGGCTTGAGTGTACAACAGAGTAAGCAATCTCATAGTAATTTTTTACTATGAGATGTTTTCATATAACATATAAAAATAATAAAGGAAAAACTATAAATATAATTAATCTACAGTCTTTGAATAAAGGAAATTTAGATATTGATTAATTTTATCATTCAACCAAAGATTTACATACATATAAAGTTGTTGCACTGCGAACAATTTAAGTAAATGCATACATACATACATACATACATACATACTTATGTACATATGTACTTATGTATGTATGTCAGTAGAATAAATTATTTGTTCGTGGGGGGGAGTGTGTAACAGGAAAAGCAAAAATTTCGTACTCATGCTAACTGAGGGAATTATTGAGAGTATATAGAAACATATGTATGTATGTATATTTTACTGTGTACACAGTAGTGAGGTGCACAAAATGTTCTAAAAGTTCTATGTTCTATAGCACACTACTTCCAAACACTGTATATCAATGTAAACATAAATAACAACACAAAAATAACAAAACAAACCATTCATCATTTGAAAAGTGTTTCTCTACAGTGCTTCTGTTTTAAGAACAAATAGAATATCCAAAGGAACACCAGAAACACCGAGTACAATAGAACACACTAAACCATACACACACATGTACAAACATATGTATGTAGATGATGCGTGTTAAAAAATTTGTGTGTGCCAAGTTTTTCTTTACGTTCACAACATATTCAAGAAAAATAAAATTCCCTAGGCCTACTATCAAAATATTCAGCATGTTTTGAATGTTCTACTTCAGTTTTAATGTTCTATAGAATCTTTGTTCTGTTCGGCTTTAGTTTGTTCCAACATTGTTCCACTTACATAAGTTTTGTTCTATTCTTCAATGTTTTTACTGTTAAGCAAAACATACTTATACATACATATGTATCTTTGGAAGTATGTATATGTTTTGAAATGAGAGAGCAATAAGCACACACTATTTGCAATTTAAGGAAATTGCTTGCAAGCCATTTTTCGTATGCTTGTGCAGCTCTCTAGTACACAGTAAGACAATCGGCATCTTCATTTTCGTCGCATGTAAGTACATACTTATCTGCGACAATTATGTATGTCAAGGGTATGTGCACCTTCTAAACGTGTCCTTTGAGTATCCAAATAAAGTTCCGAAATGTTAGCCTTTTCTATATATATTTTATTAATTAACATCCTTGTTAATGTTTTTAGAAAAATTATTTAGCACTACGATTTTCAATACATAAGTATGTAGATAGTAACGTAATTTGAGTTCCGGTGTGAATCGATATAGCTACAATTGTACAACAATAAAAAACTTGTTCTATCCTACAATTAAAAACAAGAGTTTTTTTCAGCTTATTTGCATATAACATGTATGGAAATAAGACTTCTTTTATTTTTATTTGTAGATGTTTATATGTAGAATCTATATTGTAGATGCACACACGTACTCACACATACATATATGTACATATGTAAGAACAGTGTTGCCATTTCGACGTTTTTCGGGTATTTAATGACGCTTTTTTGGTCTCGTTACCCTTTTTATTTTTTCGAATACTCTTTTTTAAGAAGTGGTATTTTTTGACGTCTTTCCAATTTTTTACGCTTTTGGTGCTTTTTGTTACAAGTGTGTAATTTTAGAGTTTTACAATTTAAGAACTTTTGAACAACAAAGCAATTTTTTTAAGTGATGTGTTTTTTAATATGTTCTTCTGTATTTCCCCGACAGAAAAATTAGCTAATTTGTCTTCGAATTTGCTGTCCAATTTAAACAAATACGGATAATTAGCTCCTAAAAAGGGTAAGCAGTTTAATTTTTATATTTCTACAATATTAAAAACGGGGAATAATAAGATAAGATAATAATTATAATTGTTTGTCAAAAAAATTCAGCTTTTGCATATAGTAGGTGCCAAAATTTAAGTACCATACAATTCTTTAACTTCTTGTACATAATTTTAATGCAATTATAGTTTAGATGGATCGACAATACCGAAATAGGTAGTAGACCATTCCAGTGTTAGAAAATTGGTTAAGACCTGCAAAGCATTCTGCTAAAGCGGTTTATTATGCTGCCATTGCGAATTAAATGCCAGACATTGTGATTTGATGCGGCATAGCACTACAAAAAAACATCAAAAAGCGATGAACCCATTTAATAGTGGAAATAAGTCTTCAAACAAAAAAACTTTCGCTATTTAATCTAGATAAGGTTTTTAACAATAATGAAGTGGATTTCATTGATTTAATACAAAACTTCATTGATGATTTGTCTCTAATAAATAAAATCGAAATTTCCCTAAAAAAATCTGCGGTTGCAAAAATGGGAGAATAAAGATACATGCTTACATAGAACTGATAAATTTTGCATTGAAGTATACAATTTTAAAAATTGTTTGGAGGAAAATCCTTTTTTTTACTTTGTTATTTGTATTCCTTCGTTTCCTTACTCAAATGCCGAAGTCGAAAGAGCATATAGTTTAATGATTTTTTTAAACCAAAAATTAGAAATCGAATTTCTTTAAACTAGGCTAATTCATTATTGCATATAAGATCATAAGCAAGGAAAAATTTGTTGTCGCAATTACAAATTACCTTCAAGTGTTTATCTAAAAATTAACTCAAATCAAACTTAAAAGAGATCTGAGTAATTCATTAAAACCGATATTTACTTTTTTAAAAATTTCTTCTTAAATCTGTTTAATGTCCATAATGGCATTTGTTTGTTTGTTCTTTCAAATAGAAAAGAATTAGTTTTTTGTTCCTTAAAAAGCGCAAACTATTAGCAAATTTTTTTCTGAATTTATTAACAAAGTTTAATATAAGTAAGTACATATCTAAAGAACAGAAATTATTTTATTACGTTATTTAACTCTGTAATTTTATTTATTAAATTGTGTTATATAGGGCTATTTGTGAATTACCTTTTTGAAAATTATTGGTAGTCAACTTTTTTTTTTGCAAATACATACATACATACATATGTAGGTACTTATATAACTTTAAAACGAAGATACTGAATAAGTTTCGGTATAAACTGCTTTTGAAAACTGAAAACTAGAATGAAGATAAATGAAAAATATCATATAAAAATTTAAAATGCTGATATTATGATTAGGAAGCAGTGCAAATTCTTATAATTTTAAACAGGATAAACAAAGGCTTGTCATCACTGCTTTGAAAGCTATATTCAATATATTAAGATATATGCCTGCATTTCATTGGGGCTAGCCGATTTACCAATACGCTTTAGTCGAATCATATTTGAAAAGTATTCGAATTCACATACTTATACAAAAATCAACAAATCCTATACGAGAATCATATTTATGTACTTCTGATTTAAAAAACACAAATAAAAATATAATATTTATCAAAATTGTTATTCGATATATTCTCCAAAATAACTATTTAATATTTTATTGTCTTAGCTGAGTATATGGCGCTAAACAAATAGAATGATATGATTGAGTTCTGTTTGGCTTCTCATATAGTATTTGTAGTCTTTGGTATATGTAAGTATACGAGTTTGAATGCTTTTCAAACATGATTGCTTCCCACTTTATTTTATTTTATTTATGTGTAAAATATAATTATAAGCGAAATTCTTTCCAAATAATCTGATTTTGTGTTGTAAATTAGAGAACTTTCATTCTTAATTCGATATCTTGTGAATTAGTATAAATGAGTCTTTGAAATTTCAGACAGATAAGCTAGTGCTGGCAGTTTCTACTACTCAATGCTTTTCATACTACCCGATACTTTCAACAGATTTTTCGAATTCGCAGCATGTATTTTTTTTACATATGAAGTTAGTTTTTTCTTTTAAATTAGAAAACAGATATCTGACACTGCTCTTGTCATATTTAAATTTTATTAAATAGATAAATAATGTAAAAAATTTATAAATATACAGAGTGGTGCAAATATATCAAAGATTTACGTCAGTACCTTTCATAACACCTAAGCTGACGGTGCTGTTCACACTGGGTGAACAAATCTGTTCACCACCGTCCCCGTCGTCCCTTCCAGAGACACACATGTGGTGAGGATCCACATGTGTCACTGATAGGGGCGACATGGCAGCAAATTCTGTACAGGCTGCAGAACCATGTACAGACACCTTGCTAAAGTGCTGGAGTTATCTAACTTCCTACCACCCCGACCGCCCTGCAGTAAGAAGTCCCCCTATCATGGACCACTCACCAACCGCAACCGTCATGGCCTGAAGAGATCATCTACAATAGGATCACTAGCACCATATTGCAGACACACTCATCCGACCCATAACTCTTCCCGTGTATCTTTGGGTTTTAACCACCCCAAAGGGGCCTCACCAATAACCAGTCTAGGACAAGTCCTAGGGGCTACTGGTTCCCGTTCAAACCTGAGGTATCAGTAGCACCTCTACCCAGAGAAGCATAGGCAAACTGCTTCCTTAAAATGTTATATGCTCGCCCGTTACCCTGTTATTTCAAGGATTGGGTAGTAACATATTAAGTTTTTTTATAACTGACCAAAAGTTAAGGTCTAGAAAGGCCATATTACCCATCCGCACGAGTGAGCGAACCCACTTTTATCTTTAATTTACTTGCATGAGTGCCAGTTACCTTGTTAATTCAAGGATTTTGTATCAACATTATAGTTTTAGGAGTTATCAGCAAAAAAGGAATAGGTCCAAAAAACTGATTACCCTATACCCCAGGAACTACAATACCAAGCCACCAAGACAGTATCTATAATCCGTGCCCCCAGGGAGGAAAACAGAGTGGTGCAATAGTAACGACTTAATTTCAATTAACCGCCATCTTTTCATTTGACATTTATGATGTAGATATATAGAGAATTAATTGGCAACAAGCCATGGAGCGGTACACATCTGAAGAATAAACTTTTTATGAAGACACTGCTGATTTTTCATTTATAACAAAATTTCAGATAGTTAAAATTATAACGTTACTTTTACGCCTCGACATTGCTTTCGCGCTATGGCATTATTTTGCCATTTAATTTTCACACAGCGGTTTTACATATTTTAGTTATAACACTCAATTACTAACAGTTTTAAACAAATATTTGATTAACAAAAATATATTGATAATAAGGATAAAAATTAAAAAAAATTACTCAGCATAAAAAGGAAATCATTCTTACATAACGACATTCTCATTGATTCGAATAATCAAATAGTAATTTTTTTCAACTTTCTATTAAGTGAAGTTAAAAAAAACTTTGATTAAAGATATGAACTACTTTTACATGTCTGTGAAACTCAATTTGAAAATACTTTTCTTTATTAAAGAAATAATTATATTTCAAAATCTATACGAAAATTTTATTTTTCTTTAATGAATTAGTTATGAAATTACTTCCATGAAGGAAAAAGGAATCGCAACTACTGCCAAATCTGTATGTGTTTAATGTGTAAAGTTTAGTCCCAGTGGTAGAGCACCAATCCAAGCTTATTATTATTTTGTTTTCTTTGTAACAAATCACTAAAAATTTAATTTCCCCAACATAATGAAGACAGCTTCCAAATCGGTGAATAGGAATCAAAATAAGACAACATCCTCCAGTAACCAGCCTATGTCAAAATCATTGAAACTGACCTGTATACAATATTTCCAGATCTTAATCTCAGCATTTTCAGGACTTTTATAAAATTCCTTTTTACTGATGAGTTAATTTTTTTTAGAGTTTTGTTCAATAATAGATAATATTTCTTTACCAATTTATAGAATCAAAGCAAAGCAGTTTTCCATTTGCCATTTTGTTCCGAGATTGAGTAAATTTTCCTAAAATTTAGTTCTTTTTAATGTGTGATTTTTTCACTGATAGTTTTTCAAAGCTAATTGCTTCTCTAGGCCTCCCATGCAAAAAATATAATGGAAAAATTATAACAAAGCTCTAGCTTAAAATATTTGAAGTTTAATGGACCTATGCTTACTCGTTGCAAATATTCCTTATTATTTGAAGAAATTATTGCCACTTTTAAAAAATGCTGGTATCTGAGTGATTTCTTGTTAGTGATCGTTTTATTTTTAACTTTTTTTGCCACATCAATTTGCCTACTGGCTTTCCAATATTGTTCATTATTCATATCGTCTATAGTGAAAGGAAATTATAATGTTATTACATGACTAACTAATATCTAACATCATAAACATGCAAAAAAATAATAATTTTTTCGTTACTGAAAAGAATTCACACTTTAACTTCTATCATACGTTTTTTATAGTATCGTATTTCTTATTCCCCTGCAAAGTGATTGTTAAAATGCAACAACATCTAACTGACCAGCAAACGAATTTTGAACGTGCTGATGAAACAAACTACTCGCAACACTAACTAACGACTGCTAGTGTGCAGCTGCACAATCACTAGGAAAATTTATTAAAACAAAAGAAAAAAACATGTGTAATTTTACTGTTTTGCGACTGTTACTTTTATTGCATCTACGAGTAAGGTACATACTTGTGCATCTCATAGATGCACAAGTATGTTTTTAATAAAAACAGTTTTCCAAATGTATTTCTGTTTGTGTTTATGTTTTTTCAAGTATCGCTAAGCAAAAGATGCAAAGAGGATGATTTGGCGCGCAATAACTTTTTAAGCGGCTTTTTATTGTTTTAGTTTCGCCATCTAATGCATTTTAATAAGTTAAAAATTAATGAATGAAAAATAGAGGAAGATGATTAAGAAAATGAGTTAAAGAACATAATATACTTATATATTTACGTATGTATGTACTCGTATGTGCATAAAAACGGTGCAGTTGAAAGTCTTGTAGTGCATGAATTAGTTCATAGGCCTACAAAGATAAAAGATTCAAACATTTTTTTATTGCGAGCACAAAAATTTTGAAATAAAAATATTAAAAACACAATAAAAATGGGTTTGAGTTGACTTACTTGGGCTATAGGTTGAGATATTTATCGTTTAGTAAAAATAAAAAATAAAAAAACATTTGCAAAAAATACGAAAGGTATATCGACTTACTTCTAATGATGTGAATGATATTCTCCCCAACTAATCGTTAGAAACAATTAGAGCTTTCGCAAAATGCATACAAAAAAGTTTGTTGTGGCTTTAGCTCTTCATATGCCGACATTTCATTGGTTGCTAAAACCAAATCGTCAGTGAAGTTTAAGCAGTTTGAAAACATTCAACCTCGGATGTTTATGCCACATAAATCATATACAATATGAGAATTTCAATATTGCATATGAATTACAACAAATACATAATCATAGTAGGTTTAGAATGCTTCTATACAAACCAACACAACAAACAATTTACTCAACGTGAGTCTATTTTATTTTTCTCTCAACACCCATACAATTAAACGCCCGTTGGTCGTTAATGATTGTATTCAGTTGGACAAAAACTGAAAAATAAAATCTTTATTTTAAATACTTAATATTGAAAATTCATTATTTGGGACATTCTCCACAACAAACTTTTGATTTTTTGTATGCATTTTGCGATGTGAATGATATTTAATTTTAAGAATAAACCGTATTTGCTATTATTGTATAAAGTCAAAGTTAAAATTATTGAATTCAAAATTAGTTTAAAAAAAGTTTTAAAGAGAGTATTTAATATTTCTTCGGGTTTGTTCCTACAAGTTTAGCCTACTGTATATACATATATTTGTATATTTTTGTAATTCTAATTTATTCTTTGATAGTTTTTGTATAAACATTCAAGCTTATACGTTTTTCAAACGAAATGGAGACATAAGCATAGATCATCTATGTCAACATTGACATTTCCAAAAGCATTATAATCGTGAAAAAAAAAATTCATATTTTTCCGAAAAAAGTACCAAAATATAAATTATATGTTTCAGTTTAATTTTTAGTCTTCTTTTATAAAATTGATGACTTGAGTAGATTATTTTGTAATACATACAATACAATATCTATAAGTAAAATAGTTGCTTAGTCTTCAAGCTCCAAGAAATTTGGAATGAAGTAGTTTTTCCGTTCATTTCATAATTTTGATAAATGCGAACATATGAGACCATATGTGACATCTATTTTGTAAATAGTTTTTAGGTTTCCTGTAATTAATTATTGGCCCTGCTCTGAGATTCTCTCTGATATCAATTTTAATCGCATTGTTAACATAAATGTTCTTATGCCGACATTTTGAATATCTTTTATAGAAAGTTTAAGAAAATAGGGTTTA
Organism: Germaria angustata; assembly: GCA_963681545.1. Lineage (NCBI taxonomy): Eukaryota > Metazoa > Arthropoda > Insecta > Diptera > Tachinidae > Germaria > Germaria angustata. The sequence goes on along the minus strand of OY813000.1, from coordinate 40,342,931 downwards.
AAGTAGATTCGTTCTTCTTTTCTAAAGGAGTGTGTTATTTCTAAGAATTTTTTAATATAATTTTATAAAAACAGATTTCGTTGACCGCTCATCATCGTATAAGGAGGTCTCTAGTGCAGATCGATCGTAAACATATGTCGGTATTAATTAGAAAATCTTCACTGTTATAATAAGTGCAACCTCAAACTCAAACAACAACAAAAAAATCGTTTTCTGGTCTAAAACAAAAGTCTAGAAAATTAACTAAAAAAAAACACTCAGCGTCCTTAAGGACCTCATTTAGACACTTTTATGTTTTCTCATGAAACCCAAAATACTGAAGCATTAGTTTTCTATTCCACGTTTATGAAGTTGCGATGGCCACGTCCTTCAAAACGAACGGAAAATATGTCTAATTGATCGGCATTCACCCTAAAACCTCTTAATCTAATTATTGTTTCCAACTGATGAATTCTATATACTTATAGCAGTTTTTTCATGTAGTATGCACATTATGATTCTTTCCTCCCAAAGCCGTTAGTCTTATGAGGCTTAAAAATTATTAATATTTTATGTGCGTGTGTGTGTGTGATTCTTTTTTAAAAAATATTTTATTTCATTACTGTTGAATTACTTGAAAGTTATGATCTTGAAGCTTTTTTGTGTTGCATTTTAATTAAAATTCACACGATGTGTAAATCATAAACATTTCTTTTCTGCTGGTGTTTTCTTTAAGAAACCAACTTGTTGCCAAAGCAGAACTAGGCTGGAGAATCTTGAGTTTATTAAAACAATTAACTACTCGTGCGATTTAGACATTTTCTTTAAGTTGCTGTGTGATTGACTTTGTTTTATTGCAAATGCGAAGAGCATGAATTCTGGGAAAACGGTGGAAAATTAAGAGGGCCGCTATGAAAGTGCAGTTATTTGAAAAATAAACTACTTTGTATTCTTCAAGATACGGAAACGGGTGTGAGAAATGGAAATGAAATTGTTGTAAGTTTCATCAAATGAAAATTTACATATACGAGTACTTAAATACGAGAAGTTTTCGGAATAACATTATACATTCAATAAAAAAATAATAATTTTTTTTATAACATTATTTGTTTCACTAAAAATGTGTTTTATGCAAATTAAATATGCCTTAAAATCTTTAAAAATATGTATCCTAAAAATTTAAAAATGTACTTTAAAGAAAACTATTTAATTATAAATAAAATAAAATAAAGAAATTGTTTTTTGTTATAGGTTAAGTTGCCTGCATTTCGTGCCAACTCATCATTGTACTTTCAGCGAATCATATTTGGAAAACTTTTAATTTCGTATGCTTAAGTATATACGAACTTTCAAATATCATATGAGAATTACACAATAGATATCGTACATTCGATGTGAATCTTTCTTTGGAGAATATCCCAAGTAAATTTAATAAATTTTTCAAAGTAAAAAGTGCAGCCAACTGGAACTAAAACTAAACTTGCTCTACATCTTCTTGTAATTGAATTACTGATATAAAAACATTTATATTGAATCAAGACAGTCAATAGTTACGGTGTTTTCAACTAAAATAAAATTAAAATTTTTGAAAACGTTTGTGAAACGTTATATTAATAAAGTTGAAATATATTTAAAATGTGTTTAAAGAATAGAATCCTTTAGACAAGAAAGACCATTCCACACTCGCAAAACAATAATCGAAAGGAAACATGATAAGAGCAGGAACCAAAAGAAATGATTAGCACTTCACTGAAAGACAAAAGTTTGTATAAATTTAAGTTTAAATACGAATAACACTGTCCGGGATCAAGAGGGAAAATTTTCAATTATTTTATGTGTATATAATGAAATTTAAACGTTGTTGTGGCTGAGGCAGCAAAGCCTTTTGCTCATAAGCATGCGTTGAATTTTTGGGAGCCGTAGTTTAAAGACCAATATCACACCATAAGAGAGTATAATTAAAACATAAACAAATAGAAGGGAGAATATACAAATTTATTTTAGGATGAGTTAGGTCACTTTGAAGAAAGGAGAAGATAGGTTTCATGTCAAAATAAAAATAGGACATTTAGAGATTTCTTGTGAGCTCCCACATGGAAAAACGAAAACCTATGACTTATAGGAACTCCGTGCCTTGTAGATGGTTCCTCAATTCTCTCCATTCAATACCCCTGAGGTGAGTAATGTCTGGTAAGCTATCATCCGTTAAAAATCGTGATCCTACCTTCGTAAAATTTGGGCGTTGATAGAGGAAGTATTCCATTGTCTTAGTGTCCTGTCTTCAAGTCTTACATTCGACCTCCCCTACAGCGTCGGAAGTTAGAGCCTTCCATCAAGACGCCGATCAACCTTCTCAGCTCGGGCTTTCTTAGACCCAAAAATTCCATAGTTTCATGGTTGTCTGAGTCGCCCCATAGGACTTTCTTTGTATAAGCATAGCCCTCATTGTCTTCCTCAAATTTCGCCCAACTTTGCAGGTCTAAAGTTTACACTGAGTCATTTCGAGCACACCGTAATCGAACGTCTTTTGTCTGGAAGAACGTGTTGAGATCAGTCGGGCGGGACCAAATATCGGTTTCTAGTTCTTCTAAAAATAATCAAGAAGCGGTCCTTTACCCTTGTAGACGTTTCGCCACGAGAGTGATGAAAATTTTTAAATCAAGTCTGTATCGGTATTGAAAAAGTAAAAACTATTCCGCCTAATATCGCTTGGCTTATTAGCCAAAAACTCCAATCCAAGGCCGTTTCTGTATTGAAGTTTTCTGGCGTAGAGTCAACGAATACGTTCTTTAGTCAAGCGTTCTTTCATACCTTATTTAAGAAAATCTATATAATTTTTCTATATAATTTTTCTATGTAATTTTATAATGGCGGAATGATCCTCATACGATCAAAGGGGTGTAATAATAAAAATAATAATAATAATAATAATAATAATAATAATAATAATAATAATAATAATAATAATAATAATAATAATAATAATAATAATAATAATAATAATAATAATAATAATAATAATATGTAATAGCGTCCATGACAAAATGGTTTGTACTATCGAACATACATTTTGACAACAAAGCGTTACAGGTTTGATATGTTGCTCAATCTTGCAACTGGTGATGGTGTTTTGCCACTAGTCAAGGAACAGATTTGACAGAAAACGTAACCACGACAGATTGTCTATATCGATTCGAAACGCTTCTTAGATTCCTTACAAAAAATCAGTTTCAATTCTCTTAAATATATTCGTCCTAATGCTGCAATTCTAGTCATTGGCATTATACCTGATAAAAACTATCAAAGACAATCTACATAAATTATGTCAATTGACTCGTCTCATGCTATCGATATGATAAAGTGACTTGTTTCATACACAACAGTGTTAGAATTTGGAACGTCGGTCCCTTACCCTTTGGCGTTTCATGAAACAGCCACATATCTATAGCTAAGAATCTAGTTTACTTATGAAAAATAAATATAAAATACTATCGAAGAGTCAAATTCATTATGTTAATTTCTAATTTTCGTTCCCTTTAAAACAATTCTAAATTTGTTTTCATGGAATTAATATTTTATACATTTTTTCATTTGTTTGCTTCCATATTATTATTTGCAATTGTTGTGTTCAGTTAATCTTTTGTTGCTAAACTTTGAAAACTTATTTAATTCTTTTTTGGCAGAGTTTATTTTTGGTTTCATTGTTATTTTTGTTGCAACAGCAGCAAAAAATGTGGGTACATTTGCATAAATCTTCATACATCATGTTGTAGTTGTAGCTCATTTGTAAAGCAGAAAAAAATTGTGCAAAAATTAAAATGCATAAAAATGCAGTACAATTTTTCACAAATTATAAGTACTTGTACACAATTGAAAAATTCTAAAAATATTTGAAATTTCAGTTGCGGTTGTGGAGTTTTTAGCATCTCATTTTATTTAGTTTTATTCATTTTATTGTTTAAATGCCAAACAAAGATTTTTTTGCTGATATAAATTGCAAAAAGAAAAATCATTAGAATGGAAATAATAACGAAATTTTCAATTTGATACTTTTCGTCAAATGAACATTACAGTAAAGGGTGATCAAAATAAGAGTGTTATTTATGCCAGACGTGGTGGCCTTTTAAAATAAATATGAGAGGATTTGCTGAGAAAATTTGAGACGAAATTTGAGACCATCTGGTGCGAATGGCGCGACTGATCTGTAGATCATCCAACTGTGGATATCGCTGAGGGCTACAACGAGTAGTTAGTGCTGATATAACGGCCTAACCGCACACAGCCTTTACAACTGGCTCAACTCTGTGCTATTTTCAACCTTTCTGCCTGTAAACTTTACACATTGGAAGCGATTAAGTTTGTACATTCCTGCGACTTGATTTTCAGCTGGGTTAATCTGCATCGTTAACATTCCATTCGAAGTCCTCCTCAAGGCTGATGGCCTTGAAGTCAGCATTAGTTAGAATATCGCTCAAATTCAACTTGACATAGTTATTGAAAATCGAATCCGATCCACCATGAGATGATTTGGTGAAACTTTCAAATAAAACAATTTCCATCAAAACTTTATATTACTTCACTTCAAGAATGAAAACCACGTTATGAAAATTATTCTAAATTCAAATACTACGTATTTTGATTTAAACTACCTTTTTGATAAAATTTTAAGTACGAGTAACTCAGTAGAAAAAAACTACTACCAAAGATTTTTCTAATAATTTTGTACGTATACAATTTAAGCACTAATTATAAGATGGTCATGGAAAAGAGTGTGTCTTTTTGAAAAAAGCTTTTTCAAAAGTTTGTGTATTATATATTGATTTATTGATATTAGATAAATGTTTAAGAAATTAATTTATTAATGTAATATAATAATATTGAATTACGAGTCCCTGGATAAAGTGTACAAAGAATTCACGAAATGTCGGGAAAATATAAAATAGAAAACTTTGAATTTTATTGTCATAAAAACATGTTAGGCCTGATAAGCTAAGCAAAATAAGAAACTAATATAATACAATTTTTATAGATATATTCAATCATATTTTTATTTCTCACTGTATCAATCACAAAACTTTAAAACAACGAATTAATTTCTTACTCTATAAATCTGCAGATAAATGTTTCGCATCAAGTGGCAACAGCCCCTGTTCATGATTTATCTTAAAACGCGCTTATTTTTATTATCTTCAATGGCAATATTTTTATTGCCGATTTATAATTTAATTTAATTTATGTTCATAATAAAGTAGCAAAAAAATTTCTACATCTAATACTATTTGAAATTTTTATATAAATATTTACGTGTAATGTGCCCATATCTCCTTCCAGTTGCCAGTTCTCGTATAACGTGCGCAAGTGTGGACTCGTATACTATATAAACAAACTTATGAAACTATTTTTAAAAGGCTTCAACCATTTCTATTTCTAAAATGTGGACTAAAAACAACGTTTTTTATTTTAATTTATTTGTTTTTGTTTTGGAGTCTATATGATAATAACTACTGCGCCAGTAGAATTTTAAATTATTTAAATAATATACGAGTACGAGTAGGAAAACTCAAACACCTCAACAAAATGTATTGACATCAATGAATGGAATATATAAAGTTAGAAAAAGTCAATCTAATAACTATTCAAATGTAAATTATTTATTTATTTGTAGTTTAACTTTTTTCATATGCATTAAATTAACTAAATAAAGGAATTTGTTTAAGTTTGTACGAGTATGTTGCATGATTACGGCCAACAAATTGCTGCTTATATGGAAAGAGGTAACAGAAAAGGAGGTGTAAATTTTAGCAGCACATTTTTTAAAAATGATTTTATATACATACATACACATACTTATATATACTGGTATATATTTTTTAATTTCAAAGATAATTAGACATAATAAAATAATATACCAAATGAAAACGTTTTTATGGCAAGACAACATGAAGCTTTTTCAAGAAAAAGGGCGGACTGTGGAGTGGAACGGAATTTGCTCACCACTGCCTGGCTATAGCTGTTGGAACAAATTCTCCGGTCCTAAACATACGTACGTCTTTCATTAAGCGCTGTCTATCTATAACTTATAAAACAGTGTGTGTATGGGACATCATTGAAATATATTTTTTAATTTAAAAGGCGCATCGATGCCGTTACATATAAAATATAACGTCATGCAAATGTGCGCCATTGTTTTGCTGGATGGCGCACATACGAAATGTTTAATTTTTCCATAACTTGGACGGGTACATCAGCCTGAAATTGAACGTTGGCATAAGTTATGTTGGCTTTGAGGACAGCTGTGGTTTGTGGTTTATTCGTATAATCGGTGGTTAGTTCACATCAACTTAATGCCCTCAAGTCGATCGTGTCGAATGGCACCACAATTCAGGTAAAAAAGTAGGCAATCATCGACCTATAGCGCTCGTCATTGACGGTAATGGCCTGGCTAACGTCGTACTGAAAGAAATATGGACAGTGATTTTTTCGGTATGCATTGGACGCTCTTAGATCTCATTTGTAATCTTGTTTGTTAATGAACCAATTTATCCAGAAATGGAGGACAGTCTAGGCGACCGTAAAATGAGCGCAGCATACACTGAATAAGCAACATCCAATTTAACAAATGCTGCTAGCTACTATTAACTGTTACAGTATGGAGTCCCCTAAAATATAAAATATTGCATAAATATATGGAAAAAAATAAATGTAATTCACTTCAATGTCGCTTAATTTTTGTTATTATTAGGAAAGAATATTTACTCCGACTATAACTGGATTTGGCTGAAACCAACGAGATTTCCTGGTTACGTTGAAATCGTTATGACCGAACTGCACTGTAGTAAGAAAATTAAAAAAAAGTTAATCAAAATTAATCAAAAAAAAAAAAAATCTCAAAAGTCCTGGAGCGGCAAAAAGCTTCTGAAGCTGTAAAAGTAGCGCACGTGTTATAAAAACATGCAGAACGACTAGAGAAGACCGCAATGTAAAACAAAATCTTCAGGTGCTTGGAGACTTAATATATAAGCTGCATAGTAAAAAATATCTTAAAAAAGCGATTATAAATCGAAAAGATTCTGACATTAGCATGCTTTGGAGAATATAATTTTTTTACTGCTAATTCATCGATTTGGGAGCTGTCAAGAATTTTTGTTTTGGTTTTTTCGCAAAGCAAATAAATTTGGTTATTTATCACTGACAATAGAATTTATGGCTGGAAAGGCTGCAAACTTGCTAATAATTACGATTTCGTTTTTTTTATTCGAAAGTAAAGATCTAAGCTGAAGAAAAATAATTGCACAGTTCATAAATTAACGTATGAATTGTAACCCATGAAGTGCTACAATAGTTGTAAAAATCTTGCTGCAATATTCTATGTAAATATTTTAAACAAAATTAATAATAACAATAATTATCATATTTTTTATTCGAGATATTCTCAAAATAACTTTTTAATATCTCGAAAAACAAATTTGACATGTTATTATATAAGTATTTATATAAAGGCGTAAAAAGAAAAATAAGAAGAGATTATAATTGTTTGTTGTGTTGTGTTTGTACAAAAGTTTTTTAAAGCTATTATACTTATATGTTTTGTAAATTACAAATAGAAAAATATGATTGAGTTCTGTTTGGATTCTCATACAGTATTTGTAGTCTTTGGTATTAGTGTTTGAGTTTGAATGCTTTTCTAACATGATTTGGCTAAAGGGTACTGATGATTTGGTTAGTGCCAATGAAATGCGGGCATATAATCAGCTAAGCCAAGAACAAATAATAAAATGTTAAAGAATTAATTATTTTATTTTAAAAATTTTCATGGCTATTTTTTGTGAACTTTTATTATCTTGTTACTTTGTAACTTTTTTATTTTTATTTGTTATAAATTCAATTTATAATTGTTATTCGCCTGGATTGATATCAGTTATAAAATAAATGTTACCAATACGGCTGCTAATGAAGCACATAAGCTAAATTTGTAAAAAAAATATAATAACAATAATAAGAAAAATAAGAACCAACTTTTACAAAAATAAATAAAAAACACCTGCAGTTGTCTAAAAAATACCAATAAAATCTAAGCAGAAAAAGTATAGCATAATGACAAGCTTTACAGTGAAGTACTCATATGGCTACCCAATTAAAAATTGAGTTTAAAAAAGGTGTATTTTTGAGCAGAGAAAAGTTTTTCTAAATATACTCGACTAATGACAAATAGTTAGAGAATGTTTTGATTAAAAATTTAAGAATATAAAAAATAAAACAGGTGCTGGAATTTTCTTAAATAGATGGTTGGAGTTTATTTTGACCTCAAAATCATAATTGTTTTTTTAACATTTTTAAATTTGAAAAATTAACCATCTTTTCATTTAATACCATATTTGCGATTTAAGGATCAGTGCTGCCAATTTAGCAGCTTTTCATTTAGATGGAAGTAAATTAATTTATTCTCTTATCCACTTTTATTTCAATTTATCTTTTTTTTATTTTTTCATATATGATATTTTATAAATTTTTTCGTAGGTAGCCTCATAAATACAAAAGCAATATTATTCAAAATATATTATGAAATAATACAAACAATACATTTGCTATTTTGAAACTTTTGAAGTTCAAAGATGCTGTTGGAAATAAAAAAGATTAAAGAAATTTCTGATTTTTGGTTTGATCTCTTTCATGATCAAATGCATCATTAAAGGGATTTCAGTCAAATTAATTTTGTTAAGTCTAAAATAAGAAACAAACAAACAATAACAATTTGGTTAAAGTATTACTCAAGTTTGAGGTGTTATTTTGTGGCTAAACAATTTTATTTATATTAAAAAACAGAATTATTCTAAAGATGATATATAATTAGATATTTTTTTATAGGTTCAGATTGAAAAGAACAGATAGTTGTTGCTACGACTATGATATTCCTCAAAGTTGTGTAAACTTATACATACCAACGACACCTATAACAAAAACAACGATGATATGAAAGTTTTCTTTTTCTGGGTAATTCAAATAAATTCCATTTTTTTTAAATAATTACCTACTTCTTTTATTTTTGTAAAATACTCATGATTTTTCCATTCAATGTGACTAAGCTAATTGTTTAATTAATTTCTGGTGAAATAAATGCTGGCAACACCATTGGGTATTTTGGGACTTATACGAGTGTATACCGATTCGTGGATTCCAATACAAACAGTGTCTTTTGACATCTGCTTATGTAACTACAACTGTAACGTAAGAATCCCTATGCTATACCCACGTCTGACGCTTGGATTTATACTCTTCAGAACTGTCAAAGTCGGCACTTTGTTTTGGTTTCAGCGAAATCAAATTACACATAAAATGCATACGAAACATGCAATAAAAATAAAAATAAATAAATAAATAAATACTATACACAAGTTCTTTATCGATTTTCTAAAACTGTTATATTTTCTTAATTTTAATTAAGATCAGGCAATCAAATATATGTTTATATTTTATCATTCACTAGGTACTTGTGCTAAGATATAATTCTCATTCGGTTAATAATGAATTTGATAAAAATAATTCTCGCTTAGTTATAGTGATAACAAGAGCTTACTACATTGAGTCATTTTGCTACCACTATTTTTTCTGACTAAACGTCGTATTATATATTATGTGTATAAATTAATTGAATTATTTTTTAATGAGCTCGAAGTTTTCTTTTTTTATAAAAAACAATATATTTATTTTTTATGATTTTTTCCATATTGCTACACCCTGTGGATGTCTTCTTCAGGAAATGAAAATATTTTACAAAATTTGAAACAAAATCGAAAGAACAAAGTTTAAATATTTTCAATACAAAATATTGAAAATATTGTACAGGGTGTTGAAATATTAACAAATCATAAAAAATAAATATATTGTATTTGAAAATTATTATATAATACTGGTTGAAGTCTACTGATGAGTTTGCTAGCGCAAACGGAAGGTCATATATATATATATATATATATATATATATATATATATATATATATATATATATATATATATATATATATATATATATATATATATATATATATATATATATATATATATATATATATATATATATATATATATATATATATATATTGTTAATATCACGATAAACGAGATTTATTTTAAGGAGAACATCCCGAATAAGACTTACTAACTCTGATAATTCGTTAGTCTTCGTATGGGAACTCATATATAAAATTACGAGTAGTTAACTTTTTATAAAAATCGTGTACTTAATAATAAGTTGCTCAACCGCATACAGGAGAGGTCGAAGAAGTTTATTGCTGACAGCTGACAATAGAGTATCTATTGACTTACTGGAGCATCGGCGAAATATTGAGTGTATACCGATAATATCAGGAAACTCGTTCCCAAGCCCGATGTGCCAGTGAACCACATTTTGCTCTATTCCCCAAGAGAGATCTTTCTTATCACTCTAAATGTGGAAAAGTTAAAATCGAATATCCACTGACCCTACTATCTTTTATCTTCTCTCCATAAACTATTTCTTTAGTTCCAGCACAATGCTCTGCCCAAGTACTCATTTCTCTGAGTGCTGTTCCAGTTAAAAAATAAATATGTTCCTTGATTTTATGTAACGTATACAAACATAAATTTTCTTATATTTTTCAGATTAGCAAATATATTATGATTGTATCATGTGTTAATCTCAACTTCACATATTAAATTATTAAATAAAAATCACAAATGTTAAAGAAATTTATAATAAACAAAATTTTCTTTAGAAAAATATGTGACTGGATTTTTCTTCTGCAAAATGTAAAAAATATGTGGTTTCTTTGGCAAGTAGTTGGTCCCATTAAGTTAGTATATACTTATATGCGCTGAATGCAAAAAAATCCAGAGAAAAAAAATATTATTAAAAATTAATATATAAATGAATTTATATCAGTAGGCTAATGAACTCCATATGCTGTAAAAATAAACAGCATTTATATTATAGTCGTTTTTATGATAATTGAAAAAAAAAAATAAAAAAAGAACAAGAAGAAAAAGTTAAAGTATTATTAACGCAATAAAGTTGTTTTAATCTAAATATACAAATATTCATGCAAAATACATCCAAACAATTCATATCAGGCGGAAAAATAATACAAGGCAAGAGTGCAAAGTAAAAAGTATTAAAGGAAATTTATGGTAGATCCAAAGCGAACGATTATAACCTTTACAATGGGCCATATTCATTCTTTTTTTAGAAAAATTGTTTCAAAATTCCTAGAAGCTTACCTTCTGCTTTTTGATTTTTTGGAACAAAATATATGTATGTCACTGATACAGAATGCTTCAAACAACTTGCAGAGAAAGAGTTTAATCAAAATTTTTCATTATCATAAAATGTTTGAATGGACGTATTACTTTCAATATGTGAAAAATTAAATCCAATATTCACAATTAGCAGTCCCTCTAACCTCTTTTCCATGAGCGATTTTCCTAGTTCTAGCTTAATGTAGTAGGGGAAATCCCCTGGGTAGTGGTCCACTTATAAAAGACAAACAATTTATGAGGATGGTAGACGTCCAGCAAATCCTTTTGTTAATGATACGATAGATAATTTTAGTTCATTACTGTAAGATGAATCAGGTTGGTCTCATAGCTAAATCACTTAACTATATGTTTTCTCTGCTTTTTGGGGTTCTTTAAAATTAAATATGACATTGTATCTCCTAAAAAACTTCTAAAGTTTTATCTGTGCCATTCATTACGAATTAAGTATTAACCACGACAGATGGAATAAACCACAACCATTACGATATATTCACATCAAGAACTTAGCTTAACAGGGGAGAGCGCCTTAATTGAATTTTACCATGAAAAATTAAAAAAGCAAGATATTTTTGTTTTGCTAGTCATTTATAATGTTAAAATAAAATATCCATAAATCGTTTGTTAATAATGTAGGGCATTTGGAAATACAATGAACACAAAAAGCAGTAAAATTTCATAAAATATTTTTACAAATAGAGCCAGTGGTTTAATAAAGCGCTTGTTGGCCTGATTGTTAATTAATTGTAATAATACGAATAATGAGAAGAAAACAAATGCACCACTTCATATTATAATTAATTAATTAATGATGGTTGACTACAGAATGGGAGCAATAAAGATACATATGTAAAAATTTATTAGACATCAATAAAAATAAAATATATATTTATATAATTTATATATTTATTATTATTATTATTATTATTATTATTATTATTATTATTATTATTATTATTATTATTATTATTATTATTTTTTTTTTTTTTTTAAAGAATTTAAGAAAATTAAGTTACTGAATTTATCATCAAAATTTTGAACATGAAATCAATTGATTTAAAGAAAATGTCATGAATATATAAATTCGGAGAATTTCTAATGATTTTAACACAGAGGGGAAGGGGGATCAAAGTTAAGAACTGGTATGACTTTGGCAAATATAGCAAATAGGTAAACTTCGAGTAACTATTGCAGACAGATTATATTTGATAGCAGAGTGCTCGATATCAACTTTAAAAAAAATCTGAAGCTTAAAGAAAAATAACCGCAAGGATATCTCAGCATCCCTAATTTTAAAGACAAATAAGCCGGTATGAGGGTACATTTGCCTCATGGATGCAATGCACATCGCGGACATGTTGGGTTGGCCAATAAGGAACCGGAGGAGTGACAAGGTCGCAGACGTCTAGCAGAGGGTATATTTATATATTTTTGAAACAAATTCGTTTATTCGAAAGTCGGTTTGGTCTAATTGTTTGTTAAATTTTTATTGAAGATCAAATAAATGAAAATAAGCGATGAGAAAAATATATAACAGAACGACAGTTGTTTGTAGAAGAAAATATTTCATCAAAATGTTGTCAACTTAAGTTCCATAAGAAGTCGATAAAGTGCACTTTTGTATTTTTTCATTTGGAAGCAATGAAAATACCTAAAGTTTTTTCATTGAGTTTTTATTTATTGTTGGCTACAAGTTTTTTTTATATGCCGGCTCATCAGTATACCTTTAGCCATTGTTTTAATATCGCTAATGATTTCATGATAATTATATTATAAATTAATAAAAAAAAGAAACAAAACAATGTTACAATTTTCTTTAAATAATATCATTGTTCTTATTTAATTAAGAACCTAACCTAATTAAATAACTAGTGGAGCGAAATCAAGTTCAAATAACAATTAATTATTTAATTAAGTAAACAAATTAATTAATTGACAGAGTCACAAAAGAGTCTTGAACTACAATAACAAAATCAGCCTACTCTTTCACATTTAACTTTTGTCAATTGAGTTTTTTTTTCAAAATTAAACATTTCCTCAATTTAAAAGCAATAATTTTCATATTACTAGATATATTATAATTTTTTAGTCAAACATTGTAATAATTTACACATTTACATTCAACACAACCACATTTCATTAACGCCCATACTAATGCCCGAATGAGTGCCAGTCACTCACTCATGGATTCAAACAATCGAATGTCTTCATTAAATTTTTTTTCTCTCACTTATTTAAAATTTTTATTAAGCAGTTGAATATTTTTTATTAATTTAATTCCTTTTTTCTGTTCATAAGTGGCGCCAATATTTATTTTAATAGCTTTTGTCTACCCTAGAATAGTAATTTTTATTCGTACTTGCACTGAAAATAAAAAGCGCAACAGAATTGTTAAGGCTACGAGTTTGATGGCAATCAGAATCATATCAATATATGTACTTAAATATTCAGTAAAGATAATGCAACCATTCTTAGACTTTTTTTAAATTGAATTTATGGGATATAGCAATTTATCTAATATCGTAACCATTAAATTCTAATATGATCTTACAACTTGCGTAAGATAGTTAATAGCGAGCGATAATTCTATCTGAATTTCACATAAAGAAGGGCTTCTGTCATGATTCATGAAACTAATATGATAATAATCCGGAAATAATAAAAATTTTAAACATTTCCGAATTGGACCCTATATTCAACATGTTGAGGAAAACAATTCTTTGCCTTAAGACACTTAACAGTGGGGTCCCATCTAAGTCCGGAAAGGGTTCTTACTTGATAATCGTCATAAATTGTTCTTTTTCATATAACAGTAATATAATTTTATTTATAAATTGAAGGAAAATAATTCTTCAAATCACGATAAAAATGTATCATTTATCGGTTGTATTAGGGTACGAGGGCAGGTAAATAAGTGGGTGACTTCTCCAATGAAACACAGGGTTTTAGACAAAAAATCAAATATCTTATAGAAACAAGAATTATTCGCTCGGGGCTAAATCTGGAGGATAAGGCATATGCGGGAACAATTTGTAGCGCCCTTGCATTGTTCTAGTGGTAAAAACTGAGGTTATTTTTTTAAAATCCTCATTAGATCGACCCAATAAGTTGCCATAATATTCGCCATTGACTGTTTTACCCTTCTAAACGTAGTCAATGTGCATCTCAAAAAACCGTCGTCATTATCTTATTGGTTGACAAACCCACCAGGGCCTTCTTTGGCGCCAATTCACCTCGAGAAATCTACTGTTTTGAGTGCTATTGGGTTTCTGGTATGTTGTGGTGAGTCCACGTTTATTCCACGACAACGAAATGGCGCGAAAACTTGTCCATATTATTGTTAAACAATGCCAAACACTACTGCAAAGTTGTCACGCTTTTGCGTTTGTGGTCCATTGTGATAAAATGCGGCACCCATCTTCTCATACCCAAGTGACCATTTAAAATTTTAAACCAAGGAACAAGGTGATATACCTATGGCTTCCACAATGTCTTGACTTTCAATCTCCGATCGGCCAATTTTTTCAATTGCTTCTGGTATATACCTCTCAACTGGCCGTCTAGAACGTTAAACATCTTTCGTGCTTGTACGGCCACAACGAATTTCAGGAAAAAACTTTTTTACCATTGAAATAGGCGGTGCAGAATTGCCATAGTATTTATCGATTGAGTGTTTGTTTTTTTTCGCAAAAGATAGTGCTTAATGATCACATGAAATTCATTTTTTTTCTATTTTATCTTCATCTTCATCATCGGTAGTGTGCTATAAATGGCCGTAAAATACAAACTAAATGACGTAGGTGGTTAAATTTTTTACAGAAGTCAAGCGAAATACGTGCCTCTTGACAGCAGCGTTTTGACCTTTCCTTTAAGTAGCAAGAAATTCAATAAATCACTGAATTATTGATCCGGCCTCGTACATACATTACTAAAATATTTTTCATATTTATGTTTTTTAGTAACTTCCTTATGTTGTAGCACTTTATATAACTTTCACCGCGTCACTTTTTTCACTTTTGCGGCTACCTAAGCGCTACCTAAACGGTGTTCAGAATTATTCCCAGGAAGTTTATATGTTGTAGAAATTTGTTTATTGAGATTTTAGGTAAATTTTTGTAGTTGATTTTGAACGGTTTGCTACCTATGGACCTGAACAAGAGAAAAAGGTAAAAAATCGAATTTTTTTAAGTTTTTTGCGATTTTTATCTGGAAGGTGAAGTTTTTTTGATCTTATATGTTCGCAATTTTTGTTCTTTATGACAAGAGATACAAGTTTGCTTCAGAGAGTAAATCGAAATTCGGAACGGTTTGCAAGATATGAGCCCGAGAAAATGATCACTTTTTTGCGAAAATGATACCGAGGCCCCAAATCATTGGCGGCCCATAAAAAAAGTGCATGATTTTGGGAAAAATTGGGAGACACGGGTCTTTTTTAGTCTTTTATCACGTAGTGGTGTCCGTATATGGTTATTTTGCCACGACTTAAAAAATTACACACAGTGTTATGGTATATCGAATGTCTTAATATAACTACGATTTGATTCTGCATTAGAGCTACAGAAGAAAACGTTATACAGAGGAATTTCCAGGAGTGTAACAATGTAATCTGTGTGTATAATTAGCAAAAAAATCTATACAATCAAAATAAATATGGCTACATCAGATTAAAGTAAAAATATTATAGTATTCGATTTATATATACACTTGATATAAAACACTGATGTTTCGATAAAACCTCCACCTAGATGAGGAGACGTAACGAACTCTGAAAACAGTACGTTATAATAGAATAAAATTTTGAAAAATTCAAATTAATACAATAAGATTATAAAAAAACTTTTTTATTAGGGCGTGATTTGAAATTAATAACATATATGTATACAGACAGAGATAAAATTTCTACAAAATCTCTTTATGGCTTTAGTGGCATATACCAATCATTTTGTTTTCAAAATATTTCTAAATTCTATGCAATTAGTTATTTTATTAAAGTTATTACCAATTCATTGATCTGTAAAATGTACAAGCAATATTTAGTAATTAAGGTGCAATATTAATTTTGTACCCATGGGCGTATCCATAATATAAATATTTTTAAAATCGTGTATAACATAACGATTCATATTAAAATGTAATGGCACAATTATCATGCTAATATATGTTTTTGGTGGAAAACAACTAATAATCAAATTTTAAGTTAATTATCATGATTTTATAAATTTATATTTTGGTAATTAACGCACATTTTGAGACTTTTAAGCGCATATTAAAAAATTTTATTTGGATATTTTTTAAAATAAAACAATTAAAAGGAGTTTGTCTGAAAAGTTGTCTATTCAAGGAGATATGAAATGACATGCGTACACACAATGTCACATGAATTACCAACAAGGTGGCATTTAAAGACTTTTTACCCAAATATGATTTCCATTTGGGAAATGTAAGTGTGTTGAATTCTTGTGGTAGTATATACAATATATATATATATATATATATATATATACAGTGAACTCGCGATAATGTGAACTAATAAAAACCAAAGTAGTTCATTTTATCGAATTTGTTCACATTTTCGATTGTAAAAATTTGTGGTGTTATATTGTTTTTTGGTTACAAAATATTGAAGCTCTTGGAATTTTTAACATAAAATGTAATTTATTGCAAACTTAACGATTTCTTAAATTTTAAGTTCACGTTTTATATTAAATTTTTGGAGCCACCATTAGCTGGCATTGAAGTCGTGTTCATTTTTATTAAAATTAGAATGAAGCTGTTTCGCTTTTTCTTTCAGCATCAATCCACTTATTGGAAGGTTTTTACTTCTCATGTTAAGAAACCACTTGTATAGAGATTTATCCATCATTGGAAGCTCTGAAATACGTAGGTTTACGTTTCACTGGTCTATAATACGTATTTTTAACACACTTATAATTTTTATTATTCTTATTGTGCATCGAACAAATGGTATATTTCCCAACATTATATTTAACACTGTAATACTTGATCCTTTTTCCAAAAGTTTAAGAATTTCATATTTCTCACTAATGGTCAAAAACTTTCTGTTATTCTTAGACATCTTTGTAAATACACAGGAATATAAATACACAGGTTTCTATGCGTGACGGAACACAACAAAACTCAAAGTGTGCAAGTACAATAGTTTACAGTTTTTTATTCAATCGGGGGATTTCCAAAATTAGAAAACAAACAAAAATTGCAAAAATTTTTGTTCACTATTTAGAGACATTAAACTTTGTTCACTATTTAGAGCGTCCATATAAAAAAATAGGTGTTCACATTACTGGATAGTTCATTATATTGGAAGTTCACATTACCGAGAGGTCACTGTATATATATATATATATATATATATATATATATATATATATATATATATATATATATATATATATATCATCGTTAAACAATTTTATTCAAAACTATAGATATTTCGATACTCATTGAGTATCATCTACAGGACAATTCGGTCTTTTTTTAATAATAAAATTAATAAATTAATATTTCAAACCATTGAAAGAAAGAAAAATTTTTTTTGTGTCATATATGAAAAAAAAATATACACACATGTACATAATAATAAGATTTTTTTTTAAAAACAAACATATAAATAATAAAAATAATTACTTAGAAAAATGTATATATAAATATGTATGTAGGAGTACACAATTAAATTCTCCTCCTTATAATCTGTCTAAACATATTACAGATATTTTGAAGAAAATAACAGAAGAGTGCAGGTATAATGTTAAGAATTCTATAGAATTTAAAAATAGAATAATCAACCAACGTATACAGGATACTGAAAATTTATTTCTTTTGACGTATTGATCTTGCTATTAATATTATAAAAGAAAAATGGACTTTAATAGAAAAGTGTACTAGAATAGAAAAATAATTATTTATATGTATTTTAAAATTTTGCATAGAGGATAACAGATATTTTCAAATAGCTGGAGAAATTTATATACAATGAGTAGGCTTACCAATGGGATCACCGGCATCTCCAGTAATAGCAGATATAGTTATGGAAGAATTACTTGATAGATGCATTGAGAAGATTGATATTAAACCAAAAATCATGATTAAATATGTGGATGATTTGTTTTGTATAATTTCAGAGGGTGCAGTAGATGGAATTTTAATAACGTTGAATGAATTTAATCAATCTATTAAATTAACAGTTGAGGAAGAATGCGATTCAAGACTATCATATTTACATACTTTAGTGATAAGAAAGAATGGAAGATTAGTATTTGATTGGTATCAAAAACCGACAGCATCAGGAAGAATTATTAATTATTATATTGTTATAGATGGGATCACATCAGACGAGTTCAAGATAAATTCAGGGGTACCACAAGGCTCTGTTCTATCTCCTACCCTGTTTCTCATTTTTCTTAATGACTTACTTTGCAAAACTTCCAACCCTATCTACTCATTTGCAGATGACAGCAGCATTAGCCATTCTTACTCATTTGACCATAGGCCAAGTCCGTTGGAGATTAGGGCTATGAGGCAAAATATGGTCGAATCATTAAATCAAGATCTTACAACAATCTCCGAATGGGGTCATGCGAATCGGGTCGATTTCAATGCCCGGAAGACTCAGTGCTGTATGCTTACGCATAAACGTATGACCGAAAATGCTGCTCCATCTGTAATTATGGGTGATATAAATATTGAGGAATCAAAAGCTCTTGATGTTCTGGGCATGAAAATTCAGTGCGATGTTCGATGGTCTGAGCACATTTTTCATATCGCCAAAGAAGCATTCAAGTGCCTCGGTTTTTTAAGACGGTGTAAGAGATACTTCACCCCTTCTGATATCCTCACTATTTATACCACCTACATCCGGCCGAAAATGGAATACAACTCTCATGTATGGGCCGGTGCTTCAAAGTCTATTTTGAAGCTACTGGACCGAGTTCAGGAGAGGGCGAAAAGACTCATAGGTGACAATAGTGTAGCCAACTCTATTGACTCACTGGAGCATCGTCGCAACGTGGGTTGTGTTACGCTGTTTTATCGTTACTTCAATGGACTGTGCTCTGATGAGGTAAGGGAACATATTCCCGAGATCCGCTCCTACTTACGAGCAACACGTTCCTCATTAAGAACACATCCATTTGTGGTCGATATAACAGCGAATCGCACTACGCATTTCAGAAATAATTCGTTCTTTGATCGAACAGCTCGTATGTGGAACGAGCTCCCTGCAGATGTCTTTCCTGCCATACCCAGCGTGGAGAGATTCAAGTCGAATATCCATAAGCACTACTCCCGCTATCCTCCTCACCCTATCCTATTTTCCTAGTTCCAGCACAATGCACTGCATAAATAGGGGTCATCCCCTGAGTACTGGTCCAATTGCAAAAAAAAAAAAAAATTAATTATTATTCTAAACATAACAAAAGAATCATTATTAATACAGCAAAAAATTTGATTGAAAAGGTATTCTCGATAAGTGACATACAATTTCATAGAAATAATAAGGAAAATATTAAAAATATTCTCATTGATAATGATTTTCCATTGCATTTAATATATAAACCAATTAACCAGTATAAAAATAGGAGAGAAAGAGTATCAAATAGTGTTGCACAAAAAACTTATAAAAGAATGATTCATATACCGGGTATATCACAAGAGATCAGGAATATATGATGAAGAAAAATATAGAATGGCTTACAAAACAGATAACACATTAAAAAAATTATTTAATAGAACAAAAGATAGAATACATAAGTTAGATAGGTCCAATGTTGTATACAAAATACCGTGCGATGGAAATAGTAGTAATAATTGCGATAAGGTATATGTAGGTAGAACAAAAAATAAGTTAAAAGTTAGAATTGCAGGACATAGGTCTGGTCAAAGAAATAGAGAAAATAGTTCGTAGAGAACTTTACATTGTCATCAATGTAATCACTATCCGAACTTTGAAAATATTTAAACATTAGACACTGAAACAAATTATAAGAGAACATATTTATTAGAAATGCTTCATATCATTAATATTATTAATACAAAAAGAATTAATTTTAAGACAGACACTGAAAATGTAGCGCACAGGTATAGGCACTTGTTACACAAGCAGTGACACCTCAATACATATTATCATTTTATAGTTGTAAATAGGTATGTATGTATGTTGTAAACATTTATATAAAGTATGTGTGTACTCCTACATACATATTTATATATATATACATGTCTCTAAGTAATTATTTTTATTATTCATATATATATATATATATATATATATATATATATATATATATGTTTTTTCAAAAAAATCCTTATTATTATGTACATGTGTGTATAATTTTTTCATATATGACACAAAAAAAATTTCTCATTCTTTCATTTTTGTGAAACGTTAATTTATTAATTTTATAATTTAAACAAAAAAACAGAATTGTCCTGAAGGCGATACTCAGTGGGTATCGAAATATCGATAGTTTTGAATAAAATTGTTTAACGATAAAATAATACATCATACATACATAATATATATAATGTGCTTCTTACACAAAGCCTGTTCTTAGAATATAAATGTAAATGTTAAGGTTCAAACTATACTTTTCTAACTGAAGCTGACAGCACTACTGCAGGGATGATTTAATATTCCAAATGTAAAAATAAAAATAACAATGTGATTAATTAAATCTGGCTCAAGGACTATGGAAAAAAATTATCAATAAAAATTTTACTGATTTTTTTCAAAATAGTTTTTAAGTTTTATTACTTTAACTTTTTTTAATAACTACAAGAAAAATTTTTTCATTTTAAGGTTCATTTTTTAAGCGCTTAAAATTAATGTTTAATAGTGTGATAATCCGACCCCTCGTAATAAGTTTTAAGTGTGGCATTCATTCTATTCAAAATTTCATGCAAAATACTGTAAATCCATACAAAAATATTTCGTGTGAAATAGTTACAAAATAATGTTGCAAATAATATTCATGTTTTAAAAACAAATGAAATGTATCTGATAACATTCAAGTAACATTTCTTTAGCCTGTGAAATAAATAAAATTGAAAATTTTAACAACACAATAAAACAAAGTTTGAATAAATGTATTTACGTATGTAAAACAATGTTGAATACTGAAAATCACCTTCAGTATTTAGCATTTATTTTGCTGAAATATCCATGGAGCACTTCCCTCCTTGTAATCAGCATTCAAATACTTTCAGGATCTTCTCAACAAACGTAATTGTTCTTCTAAAATCAACCAAAAATTATTTACAATATATTTTGCAACAAATTCAACACCGATCAAGCGTTGAGAGACAAATTATTTGAAATGCTTCTGAAATAAATATTTGGCATTTTTTTATCAGTTAAAAACTCAAGCCTTTTTAATTTAATTAAAATATAAAATAAGAAATTAATTTCACAATTGTAGTTGACTTGGGTGTGTGTGTATATATATTTGTGTGTTTTTGCGAACGAATGTTCAAGTTTGCTTTTGGCTTTGAAATTCCAAAATGTTGGCAACACGACATGGGAGGAGTAAAAGTTAAAAAAATAAAAATTATCATAAAATTTTAATCAAATGTTTTTGCATTATACGAGTATTAAATAAATTTCACTTAACGCACTGGCATTTTTTTACAAATAATTTAAACAAAATATAAATAAATAAATAAAATAAAATTTAATATGAAAATGGCTTTAGGCCATTTAAAATTTAACATTTATGGTTGTTAAATAAAAAGTTTATAATAACAAATACCCATATGTATGTGCACATACACAAATAAAATGCAATATTCAACTTATGACAGCTGTCAGTTAAGTGACATGTAACGAAAATAGCGCACGCACTACACCAACCACTCAAACACAAATAAGAAGGCATTCCATTTGTTTTATTTCAGTTTTATCAGCCTTTGGGGAAAACTCGAGAGTTTATTTTTGTTGTTGTGTTTTCTATCCTTATATACTATAAAAGAGATTTATGATTAAAAAAACGCAAGTTCTTTTTGGAGGTACTTGATTTTAAGAGTAAATCAAAGAAAATTTGTAAAATATGTCAACAAAGCGGGTTTGTTAAAGATTTTATTATATAATATTTTTAGTTTTGTTCGATATTACTAAAAATCGAATTAAATCGTTTTTGGCGTTATATGAAATGAATTTGTAGGACTTTGATTTAATTGGTCATTTCGAATAATTTCGATTAATTTCAGTTAATTGTGATGTGACAGGCACAGTGGAATAGAATCAATTATTTTTAAGTAAAACTAGACAAATTAAACTGATGGGGAATAATTTTCTTTAAAGTAATAAATGAAAAAAAAGGATTTTAGACATCCATTCTAAAACAAAAAAGTAGTAGAAGCCTAAACATAAAAATTTGCCTGAATGATCTCTCTGGTATACCTAATGTTAGTGCAAAATCTTGTTTCGCAAGTCTTTTTAGCTCGCGAAATGTTGCGAAATGAAAGTTAAATAATTTAGGAAGAAACGAAAAAAATTTGGAATACTTCTAACCGTTTTAACATAGGCTTGCCATCGCAGGATGTTTACTTTTTTAAGTAAAATAATTTTAATTTAAATTAGGATTGGTTATTTATCATAGGGAATAAACTTTATATCTGGAAGGCGTACAAGTATTTGAAAGTGGCCTTGTCTTTTATTGGCTGAAGAAAAATAATATTTTCATGTTTTTTTAAAGAAATAACTATTTGCATACAAAAATATTTTCAAATTGAAAATTTTATCAACTTCACTTCCCAGGAAGTTAAAAAAACGCAATTGGTTTTTTGGAACCAATGAAAATTTCGTTACTTGAGAGTGACTACCATTTGCTCACTGGACACAGAATCGTATTTTTGTAAACTTAATTCGCCTTAAATTTGCAAACCCGTAGGAAAGGTGAACCAAAATTTTGTAGTAATATTGAACGCAATTATGCCAAAAATATATGATTCATAATAAGTTGGATGGAAATAGGAAGGGATAAGGTCCACGATGTTACTTTTGTTTTTGATTATAGGCATAATTATTTGTTCAATAAAATATATATAGTTCGACTACAACAGTTTCTTCTAAATCAAAAATATTTTTATATGAATGTTGTTAGAATTCTAAAGATATAAAATACACCGACATATGCGAATAAAACAAACAAGTTCATAAAATCCAGAGCTTGTGATCCAGAAGTAGTGACAACTGGCATCCTTTCCTAAGAATTTCTCTTTTGCCTCTCAAAGCAAGATGTTGCATTTTTTGTTATGACTAAATATTCCGATTGTAAAATAAGTGATATTTATTTTGCAAACAACATAATCTATTCTTGTTTTTATTCAATAGCAATTACTGTGATGATGGGCCCATATGCCACCAAACATATGTATCAACATCATCATCGTCGTCATCTTTAAATCGCATTTGAAAATTAGGTACGTACTGACTGACTCACCCATTTAAAAACTCATACAGTAACACAACCACACACATTAATTTATACACGTATGTATATACAGGGTGCATTTTCAAAGGTCCAGATTTTTAAATAAAATCAAGGAATATGTTTTTAATTTCAATGCAAGAGGCTTTACTGGAAAGATAATCTTATGGCATTAATGTTCGTATGATTTCGGTCATTTTACTACTGCGGTTGGCGTGTAGGTGCAATCTGGTTGTCCAATTTTCACATGCATACTTTCAACAGCCATTGCGGCCTTATTTTACAAATAACTCGATGAATTTAGTGTTGCAGGTATTCAAGCTGATCGGGTTTATCGGCGTAGGGAAATAGCTTATGTTATTTCCAAAGAAAATCGGATATAATAAGATTGCACCATCTTAGTAGACAATTAACAGGACCATTACGTGTTAATATTTGTTCATCAAATTTATCTTTCAGTGAAATAAATTTCAATAATTTGAGAGTGAGTCTATTCATTATATATTTGGAAAGCAACTTTCAGCTTTAAAACACCCTTTATATACACTTGCATGTGTGTATGTTTTTGTGTGAATTTGAAGTGAATGACATTTACTTAAATGTAAATTTAAGGCAATATTAATTTATTTCAAATTAAATATTTTTATTTACTTAATTTTTTTTTGTTTGATGGCAATACAAAATGTAAAAAAGGAGTTCATTTTTGTGATGATGCCAAAGTGACAGAATAAATAAACAGTTTAATTTTCATTAGTTTAATGATTGCTAATGCCGTATTTGCCTTTTGTATGAGCTGGCGGCCTTTCGACATTTTTTCTGCAAGTTAAAGGGTGCGGCAGTGGTATCTGCACATTCCGCAGAATTATAAAATAAATAAATAGGCACTCACCAAATTTCATTACAAGATTATTACTAATTTTACTTGAATGAAAAAAATATTCATTATAATAAATGGTTTAGAAAGGCTTTTTTTCTAATTTTGACAAAAGGTAATATATAATGCGATCAAGATCAATCTTTAAACAGAGATTATAACGTTTTTAAATTAAAAGTAAAACAATTTTAATGGATTCTTTTTGCCTGTCACTCCTGTATTCTCAGGTATTTTTAATAACAGACTGATTTTTTATATATTCAGATATCACTTTTTTCTAAAATCTTATAATTTTATTAAGAAAATACTGTAAAAATTGAACAACATAAAAAATAGTTGCTATTTTATTACTAAAGTTTATAGATTTAATTTTTCCATTAATATTATTAAACAGCGATTTAACGATTTTAGAGTGAAGAGTTAAAAAAAAAATATTTTTGCTGCTCCTACACAAAGATAATTGATTAAGATTTATTAACAATTAATTTACGATAAATATGCGGGTGGGGAATCAAAATGTAGTGATAAATATGTGTAGAAAATATATGAAAGATGTGGCGTAAAAAGCTTGACTTGTAGAAAATAATCAAATGCAATAAATTCAAAGTCGACAAATAGATGTTCGCCTTACATAAATATTGTAATATGTACATATTAACAAATTAGTGAGAAGAACTTGTTGAAAGATTAACAAAGTAGGCCTTGTACTATGTTATAAAAAATTATTTTTAGAACTTGTAGAATAGGTGTTATGTCTATTGGTGTTGTTGTTGTTTTTATATTGAAATCTTTTTCTAGCTGCATTTTTTTCTACAATCCACATTAATATTAAGAAGCTAACAAAGAATTTGTTGTCTCTGCTGAAAGTAAAAAGGTATATTACGAGTATTCTTTAAGGGTTATTTGTTTTTTAAATTTAGTTTTCTTGAAATAGTTATAAGCTTAGAAAAGGTGTGTCCGTGTGATACCTTTTAAAGACAAGCATCACACAAGGCTTTAAATTACTATTTATTGAGTTTTTGTAAGTCTATTAGCAGATTTTTTCAAGCTTATGCCGTGACTCTGTGGAAATATGGTATTTGAATTCAAGGTCTATTAACTATTTATCAACTTTAATAGGTCTCTTTGTTATCTTCAATTCAAATGAAACTAATTTTTCAGTAGAGAAAATATTTAAGGAAGGTAAAAATTAACCTCTTGGGAAATCCTTTTCCCCCCTTTTGACTACAAAAGACAAAAAAGTTTTTTGTGTATTATTTAATACTTCAACGAAGTTTTTTAAAATCTTTTTAAGGCTTTACTTATTGTGAACTATTTAATATTTTAACATTAACTATAATTTAAAAATGTTCCGAATGCGGTTTCTAAATTTTTAGAAAAAATGATAATGTTTTCTCTATTCTCCAATAAATAGCGTTTATATTATTGCATTGATTTTAAGTTAACACTTTCAAATTTAATTATATTGGCGTATTCTTAAAATTATTGTTAATTTTTAACTTATATTTTCGGTGAAATTTTGTTATATATTTTTTAAACAGAACTTTCTAAGAAAAAGGCCCTTCTTTGTGGAGAAAGGCTATTTATTGAGCATAAATAAATAAGGAGACAACTTTCTTTTAAAAAGCTTTTGAATATTCTTTGCTATTAACTACTTCAAGTTTTAACTCTTCAGATTATAAGAAAAGATAATATACAACAAAGTTCACAAAAATCATCTTTTGGACTGGAGCAAGGAAAAGTTATCTCTTGTGTACTTTAACGCGCTAAATTCGAATCTGCACACAGTTTCTTCTAATTGTTTCTAGTTTTCGAGATATAACTTAGTGTCGAAATGACATCAGCTGCATGAGCAATATTAGAATAACTGGGTAGCGTTTTGTCCTATACAATTACATAAAAAATCCATAATACGACAAAAATATAGTCTTGAAGCTGTCTTGACATTGCCTTTAAATCAACTCGGTAGTTTCAAAAATATCGTGGAACATGTGTCAAAAAAGTATTTTTTTTTTAATTATTTTATTTTTTGCGTACAAAAAATCAAAAGTTTGTTGTGGCTATAGCTCTTCATATGCCGACATTTCATTGGTTGCTAAAACCAAATCGTCAGTGAAGTTTAAGCAGTTTGAAAACATTCAACCTCGGATGTTTATGCCACATAAATCACTGACGATTTGGTTTTAGCTACCAATGAAATGTCGGCATATGAAGAGCTATAGCCACAACAAACTTTTGATTTTTTGTATGCATTTTGCAAAAGCTCTAATTGTTTCTAACGATTAGTTGGGGAGAATATCCCAAATAATGAATTTTCAATATTAAGTATTTTATTTTTTATTTTTCAAATTCATAAATAATGTAAAAACAACAAAAACTACCCTTTTTTCTATTAACATATAGGCAAATATGCTTCAAACAAAACGATCGGTATATTATTAAAATAGATTCACAACTTTTGATCTCATTTACACTTAAGTGACCACCGTACTTCATTTTAACGAAAATTGCGATATGCACATAATAGTAGAATCTTGTTCTATGAATTTTGTTAAGTCAACAACCACACAATGCAAAGAAATCCGGCTGCAATTCTACAATTCTGCTTACTTTTTTAAACCTCGTTTTTAAAACTCTAAGTAAAAAGTTCACATATGACACAGGTATTTCATAAAGGGATGGGTATCATATAACGGCAGCAAAGGCATATCTAAGATTATTTATTTTACATACCGATTAACGAATATGTGCCTTTTACGTTAAGTTATTTTGGTTCTTACTTATAAACATTTTTATAATCCATTTCTTTAAATAAAATGTTTTTGAAAATATCCCTGCTTTCGTGAAGTGATTCTTTTTTTGTTTTAAAAAGGGTCTAAAAAGGTAAAAAGTATCGACGAATTGCAATTATGTTTCCTTGCATTGTGTGATTATTGTTTTAACAAAACCCGTCGCATCAAATGCTACTACTATACACATATCTTTAAAATGAATTACGGTGGTCACTTAATTGTGAATAAAATCAGTTGTAAAGCGATTTTAATAAGACATGAGCCATATTTTGTTTGAAGCACATTGCATATATTTTCATAGAAAAAGAAGGAAATTTTGTTCTTTTTTAATTTTAATGAATTTTAAACAAACAAACAAATTACAGAAAAAAGTTTATTCTTGAGACAAGTTCCATGATATTTTTGTTAAAATAGCTTACAGACAATATTCTTGTCGAGTTGTGAATTTTTATATATACCTGAATAGGATGAAGCTATATCCAGTTATCTGTTCACATAGTCTGGCATTCGTGTTGATTGAAAATTTTAGTTTTGAAGTGCACTACCTGGCTATTAAGATGCCGAAATTTTATTTGAGTCACAAAAAATTAAAATCTCTTTAAAGAAAGCTTTCTTGCAATTTTTTCAGAAATTTATGTATGTGAGAAAAACTTTATATAGTTATGTGAGATAAAATTAAAAAATTTACAATTTTACAAAATATTCTTAAGACCTTCTTTTCTTAATTAGTGATTTTAATAAATTTCCATCATTAAAGGCGATATCCACAATTTTTAAGAATAACAATTCCTTTTGAGCACAACTTTTGAAAATAATGACTTTATTGCAGTATAGCAGTGATATGTTTTTTGTTATTTATCTTTTACCAAAAACTATTCTTTCCCTCAAAATTATTCTAGATATATGTAAGTATAAAAAATAGTGAGCATTCAGAAATGCTTCTGCCAAAGAGATTTTTGATTGAAATGGCAAACATCTATTTATAAAAAAATTTTAATGGAACTTTTAAAAGTTTTTGGTATAAACAGCCTTTTATCTTTGGATTATATAAAGTTTGCACATTAAAGATAATAATAAAAAATACTATTTAAAGAAATAGTGGCTTATTTTAATGTAAATAATTTTTCTACATTCCAACAAATAGTAGCTAAGGCCTTTGCCATTGCCGCATATTAATGCCACTCCAACTTGTGTTAATTTGCTTTTGTATTTGATGTAATAAATTTAAATTTAAAATATTTAAATTTAATTTTAATTTTCAATACCTTGAATATCATAAAGCGGAAGGGTATTTGAATGTAAATGTAAAAACTATTTAAGTATATGTAAAAACTATATTTACTTAAAAACAATAAAATAAACAGGTTGAAGAAAATAAATTCAAACAAAACAAAGCAAAAATTTATCAAACTGTACTTTTTAACTACAAAATTTAATACAATACTTGAGCCACTTGATTTTTATATTCCCACACATGATTAATCTATATTGTACGATCTTTTAATGAGATAAAAGAATAAGGGAAATTATTCGGACTGTCTATAGTCTTAGTTACGAAATATGTAGTTCATGAGCGAATGTATACAAAATTTTATGCAACTTTTAACGTATCAAAAAAAAAAAAAAAATAAAATGGTGGGTGTGTCAACTAATTTATTTGTTTTAGATTTTAAAAACCTTTTTATTGATTATTTAGATGAATTTTTCTAATCTAGCTTTTAAGTGGTTTCTAAGAGCTGTTTTTGTGCCCTTTAGCCATTTTAATTTTATATTTTATTGATTTCATTTCAACAATCGTAACTAAAGAGGTTATCATATGACGAAATCTTCTCTAGTAAAACATAATATTAATAAATAATCATTTTTATTGATGTCTGCTGGCCTCTACTTATAATTCTTATAAATTATTTATTCGACTCATTCGAATAAAGTAAAAATGTTTAAATATTTTATGGTTTTTTGAGCGAATATTAATTTCAACATAATCAACAGCTTCATTTAAATAAATGTTAAATCTATTATCGTTTACAATAAAAATCATCTTCGGCTATTATAAAATTTTGACATTTTGAAATATATTTAAAAATACAGTTAATTCAAATATAAGTAATTATATGTAATTACCTACATACATATGCCAGGTGTGCTTTGCTGCAGCCATCGCCACAAATCAGATATGCATTTATAAGTAAAAGTAGCCATTCTCACTCTTGTAGCTCTCTTATATAAGAAAATAACATTCTTTCACTTTTCCAGGGTTCTTCAAATACAGTATAATCAATAGCTACTTTGTGTGATGGACCCAACTCCCCTCTTTTACACCGCCAGGTTTTTACACTTTATTATATTAAGAGAATCTCATTTTTATAACTCTCTCAATATAGAATAATTACACTGTACAACAACATTTTTCTTAAAAATAAGAAGTTATCAATTACTGATCCTGGCAGAAAGTATATACAAAACCTAAATACAACCTTCACCACAAAGGTTTATAATTAATATATCATTCATTTTTGATCCTTATATATATTTATTTATATTGGGTCCTTCTAGATATGGAAGTCCGATTACCAATGACCGTCTGGCTATCTGTCCGTCACGCCGTCTGGCTTACGTGAAATTTTTAAACTGCTGTCATATATGCAGCAAATATATTCTAGATCAAATTTATAGATTGATATGTTGGAAGTCGTTAAAATATTTGTATATTAATATATTTGAAGATTAAATAATGATTAAAATACCAAGCGATTTTTAATATTTAAAAATATTTTCCAAGACCTTTAAATTTACAATGCTAAATATAGAACTTCTTTCGTTCTTATGCATAACTCTAAGAGGGTTATTGCTTATATTCACGGATCGCTGATAAATATCAATAAAATTTTATGGAATTGGAAAAGGGAATTTAGTGTAGATCCTTTAAGAAAAGGAAAACGGCATTAAGAGAATGAAGAAGTGGGGACTATACACTATGCTTATACTTTTATCTAATCCTCATGTAAATTTTTTTTTGTTTTGTTTTGGAAAACGTCATAGTTTAACACTTTCTTGGTAAATTATCAAATACTCGTACGAATACTATTACTAATTTCTACAGAGAGCAGAGAAACTTAACTTTTATTAAACTTGAGATACTGTTTTATATACTTTGGAATCAAAATAGAACTAAAAACACGAGAGAAATATGAAAATAACTGAATAAATGTACATATACATATGTGTATATTTATTAACAGAAGACATATGTATATATATATAGTATATTTTGTGACATAAATCATTTTTATTAGACATTTCCCTAGAACACAAACTACACCAAAAACGGCGGCAGCAGTAACAACAAAATAACAACGGCAACAACATTAAGTTAATGGTTAAAACGCACGCAACACGCACAAAAATTATATAAACTTTTTGTTCCCGTTCACTCGCTTTAAAGGTCTTTAAAGAGGTGAAAAAAATTTAACGAAAACAAAAAAAACCTGAATAAAACAAAAAATCTCATACTATCTGTAAAACGATTTCATAGAAATTTAATAAATAAAGAAACAAAAAATTAAGTAAAATACGCACAAATTGGAGTAAAAATCAAAAGAAAGGATTTCGAAATACAAGCAGACAACATTAAAAACAGAACGTAAAAAATTTTATAAAAAAATATACACAAAAATTCCTTAGAAACCATGACCAAGGATGGGGTTGCAAGTTTAGATGTGAATATGATGGAAATATGACAAGTGCTGTTGGAGGTTTATTCAAGTGGAAACTGTGCAACCAAATACGATCAAATAAAAAAATGTGTGAGTAAAAATGGACGAGTAAAAAAATTGGAAATTTTACTTGAGATTTTTTATATTTCATAAATTTTGTGGAAAGTACAGTAATGGTCAAAACTGATTTTTTCAACCATTTGGGTAATATAAGATAGACTTTTTGTTGATCCTCAATTTATATGAGAGTTTGTAGAGCTTGTAAAACAATTTATAACATATTTTTATTAGGATTCAATAAAATCTTAAAATAGATGTCGCACGCTCTGAACGCTGACAAACTTTGTTGCCCTTCCAATTTTAAATTTCATTCTGCTTGTTGCGTGAAGTGCATCTAGAACGTCCGATATATGATTAAAAACATGTTTGTAGTCATTTGAATAAATAGTTGAGTTACTATGTTATATGCCTAGAGGATATCAGAATTTGTACGGAAAGCAAAATTGTGTCGAAATCCCTATCGGCTGTATATGAATGCTGAGCATTCCTCAACGAGATAGCGGGACATTTGAGCCTGGAGCTGATATGATTGAAGAAGAGCATAGGGGTGCCCGGAGATATTGCTCCGGACGAGCTGACCAGGGCCGGTGATCGATTGACTGATCGAGTCTTGGATTGGTTAGTGCACGTGCCGCTTGGTTACTGCAAGACAGAGGCTTTAGGGATCGCATAAATCAGAGCGAATTTCTAGGGACCGACTACTCACACTTGTGACGGCTATGACTGTACACTGCTAAATGGAAGTCCTTGTCAGAAGCCTGAGTCTCCCATACAACGATTCCTATAGTAGCTGTTGGGTTGAGGAAGAGTAGTTGAAGAGTGTTGAACACTCCCTCTGTCATCGCTCCGCTCTCTCTACGAAATTTTGCAGAGATATCAGGCTGTGGTTTAAGGGAGATAAACTCTTTTACTTAGGCTGGGGATATATACCCATTTAGACTTTTCGCTCTATCCAAGCAACACAACTGGACCTATCAGGACTCGAGTGAATCAGTTATGTCTTGGAAATAACTAGCGTGTGCAATCTAACCTAACGTAGAAACTAGCAAAAACAAACATTTATGCCGATTTCGTCAAATTAAGTGATAACGAGAAGGTACGAAAATATTGGAAACTTTTTTTAGAAAGAAGTGGAAATAAAGATAATATAAAAAAATAATTTTAATTCAATATAATAAATGCTCTTATTTTGCAAGTAATAACTTCCTTTTCATTATAATTATTTACGAGTTGTGTACAAAAATTAAAGAGAAATTTTATCAAATCAAATTTTAGCAATCAAAATATATTTTGGACCTACGGACAGTTTATTTTACCTTTGAGGCTTCTTTATTAAAAATAATATAAATATTTCAATCTTTAAGTGCTTTACTCAAAATTTTATCTTATAGTAAAATTTTATTAAAGTATGTTATTGTATTTATCAAATTTGTTATTCGAGATATTCTGCAAAATAACTATTTTAATATTTTATTTAAAATAACTATTTTAATATTTTATTGTTTGCTGTTGGCACAAGTATACGAGGTTGAATGCTTTTCAATCATGATTTGGCTAAAAGGGTACTGATTATTTGGTTAGCGCCAATGAAATGCAGGCATATACCTAGTTAAGCCAAAATGTTAAATGAAATATTACGGAATCTCTTCCGCCTTACAGAATATCTTTATGAGATTTCTTACAAGAGCGAAAATTGTTCTGTATTATCATGCAACCGTAAGGTTTCCCAACAATTCTGAAACATCATGGAAGACTACCAAGTCTCATGAAATAGAACTCCTAGTAAAAAAAAATTCCAAAGAAATCAAAAAAATCTACATCTTATGATCCGTAAGCAGTGGAAATTCGAATATTTGCGATGATTTTAGCTTAGGCTTGACACTGCAAGATGATCACTTTTTTGGATCATGTTCATTTTATCAGAGCTCATGTTCAAAATGTTATGAAAAAAACGGCATTTGGGAAGTGCTTTAATTGCTATGCGTCCCACAGTATGTTTAACATTAAACTGTATCTTAATAACATCTTTATTATGCATTTAACTTTTGTTTAACTTTTCTTCTAGCTTTTTTATCGACGGAACAATCATGGAATATTTAACACTCAACGCGCTAAGGCTTTCTTAGAAGTCATGAAAATGCGGAGATATTGCTGTAGAAGCAAAGACATATTTAGCTCATTTCCAAATGATTTCAGCATAGGCTTAACAAAATTTCTTAATTATTGCCCTTAACTGAATTAAAAGATATTTTCAACATACTGAGAAAGTGGACATATATTTTATTAATATTATACTAAATAAAAAATAGTCTATTTACTACTAGACTTTAATTAAGAATTTCTCAACTTAACCTCCCACTAAGCAGTAAACCTTCACTAACACAATGTACATAATGGAAATTGCATTCATTCCTTTAGAACCACTTCCAACATTTTAACTGGAATTATTAATAAAAAAATAATCAACTAAAATTGTATTTAAGTTCAAATGCATCTTATAATATTTACAAAAACAGAGATTTCCGAAATATTTACGTGTGGATTTCTTTTCAAAAATTTCAACCGCCTTAATTTACATTTTCTTGTGCCCTTCATCATCTTAAATTCGAACAAACGATGAAATCTTTTATAATATTATACAAAATTATAATAAATAAATAGGCATGAGGTTTGATATTTTTAGCAAAATTTATTAAACAATTAAATCAACATTTCAACGCCACATTGTTGGGCGTCTTCTTCAGGATTGACTTAATGATGTTATAAATTCAAATATTCAAATATGTTGAATATTTGAATTTATAATATCCTGAAGAAGACACCCAACAAAATGGTGTTAAAGTATTGATTTAGATTTTTAATAAATTTTGGTTAAAATATCAGATTTCGCGCTTAACAATACAAATTTATTTATTACAATTTATAAAGGCCGATTAAATAATAATAAAGATATTTTGTTTCTTTAAAAAAGTTACATGTTCTTTGAACTTAAAGCATATAAAAAAGATATTTGGCCTCTCCTTGTAAGCATTGCATTGTGAAGAAAATGAATAATCCTTGATTGAATCATCATTAGAGAAGCTGTTGGTGTCGTTCTTATCCGGTTGCGTAAAGCAATACCAAAAGGATGTCCGAGATTGTCGCTTTTCAACCACTATACGGCATATGATATACTCCTCGTTGCTAGGTAGAGATTTTTTGGCCAAAAACAGTTTTATTATGATTCATCACTTACTATTTTGAGTGAATTTGGTCAGCTGCAAAGTTTTCCCGTTGCCTATTAAGACTCATGACAGGATGGAGAATTGTAAAAATTGAGAAGATTTATTTGTGTCGGGCATAATAATTTTTATCAAGGACATTAGCAGAGACATAAACGTTTTGGGTCATAAATAATCGAGCCAATAGATTGCATTGTTGAATCAGTTAACGGCCTTACCGAATGTGTTAATCAGAACTGCCTTGATGATTGGCGTAAATGTATTAACTATATTAAGAAAACAACACGAATATTGATGAATAAATATATGTTCTGGAACTCGTCTAGAATATAATATATTTTGTGTCCTGTTTACAAATGGCGTTTTCATTTCTGACAAAAAATGCTACATATATTTTGTCCCATCTGCATGTTTGTGTTCTGTTCTAACAAATTTTAAAAATTAATTCATAAGAAGCAATCTTATTTTCTGTATATGTTGTATTGATATCAATGGCCGTTATTAGAATTTGAGTTTTTCCGTATCATATAATAAAATAAAAAAAGTAGTATTAAAAAGACCATAATCTTGTTAAAATATATTGTACATAGAACATGCAATTATATAAAATATTTTTCATCCAACTTTTCTTCAGGGTTAGAAAGTTGCCTTTTTCAGCTGATTTAATTATTATTTTTACATTTTATTTACATTTTATTTTCTTTTATAAACATAATTTTGTGTGAAATGTTTATAATAAACTTGTTTATTTTAACATATGGACATTACAAATTGCAAATAATTGTTTTTGTAATATTGCGAGCGGGGAAAGGGAGACACTTCCCGAGTGTAGCAACAATATAGAAAACGTGTTCCCTAGCTTCATGGTAATACTTTTTTTCAGAAATAAAATCGGCAACAGATTGATGTAGGAATATAAAGTTTGGAATTCCTAGATGCAAAATCGATATCGTTCTATTACAATGTTTAAATTAACGCTGTTACACATGCAAGACCTATCAGGTATTCCAAAAGAGGTATTGATTTTATTTTCGAAAAAATTTACCAAAAAAATTCCTGCAATATAATTTCAAAGTACATATAAAAATTTAGAGCTGAAAGACTTTAAAAAACCAAAAGAAAGCTTAACTTTTAATCAAGATCTTTATAATACCAAAGTAATAAATTTACCATCATTTTAAGATTATTCAATGAACATGTGTTCATCCACAGTTAACAAAGAAATTTATCTGTAACACATACTAATTTTGCTCTTCACTGTATCCTATGTCAAACAATGGTTTTGAAGCATCAACAACTATTGCTAGACAATGAAAAAATTGGATAGAATATCAACCCTAATGCCATACTTTTTTATATCACAATTCCTACTCTTTTAACCAACAATTCTCGACAATAGAAAAAATGACGACGTTGACAAAATAGAAAAGAAAATGAAAAACAAAAACAGAAAAAATATAAAAATTCATAGGGACATGCATATCAACATTCACAAATACATATACACATGCATACTCGTCCATACATATCTCTATTCATACAACTGTGTTGGATTATTTTTTCCAAATTTTTGGGTCCCATTTTTTCATAAATGTTGCACGTCTCCCAACTAGAAACATGGGTACGAGCCAAACAAGGATAACGAAACACTAACAAGGACAAGTGCTCTCTTCCGAATATGGAAGTGTAAGAGCAGATACTCGAGCTTACACACACACACACACACACACACACACACACACACACACACACACACACACACACACATATATATATATATATATATATATATATATATATATATATATATATATATATATATATATATATATAAATTTATACATACATATATACACATTCAACAAATTTAGTATGATGATGGATTTTTATTTAGTTTTTCCTTGTGTTGTCTGGCTGAGTGTGAGGGTAGTTTCAGTCATTCATGTGTGTAACAATTTAACATGTGTGTATGCATGTATGTATATTACAGGCCACATATAAATACATACGTATAGATGGATAATTGCATATGCTCCTGTTTCCTTTTTATATTGTATATAGCCGGTTGGTTGGCTTTTGTTAATTGTAGGCGTCTTTTTTTTATAAAATTTTCTACCATTTAATAGAAAAGTAAATATTTTTTGTGCTTTAAGAACTTTTGGTTAAATTTTCGTGTGGCAAAATCGTTTATGGTTCGTAATTACTATCAAATTAAATTTATTAAAGTAATTACACTAGATAAAGAAAAGAAATGAAACAAGTTCATTAATTTCAGTGGAAATGTGCCATTTCTTTGTACATTCGTACCAGCAAAAGAATTTCGTATACGCGATTGAAATCGTTAAAGAAAATTTTTGAAAAACTTTATTAATCAATTTGTTTTGGACGTTAACAATATTTCTTTGATACACTTCTTTATTGTACTAAATTGATTATTTAGAATGCGTTTCTACTGATAATTGGCAGGTATTGTGAAAGGGTTCACAAGACCTAGGAAGATATATACCGATCAGTCAAATATATCTAACGCTTTAATTTTCTTTTTTACGTTATGCAAATGAATTTAACTATTTTTAAATATGTAGAGCTATGAATTTCAACAGAAAATCAATCGAAACACTTGCGGACACTCAGCATCGGCGATATTCTTAACCGTTGAATAGAAACTTCTTGTGTCCCGATTGAAATAAAAAATTATCTTTGTTAATGATATTTTGGGCAAAAAAAAATTATTAGTTCGATGGACCTCTATGCCAGTAAAAGCTGTTGGGTATTTTTCAATACACTAGTTTTATGGCATTAGTAATTAAAAATATGTTTTATCTACTACTAATTTACTATCACTGCCGCATTACTGATGGATAACTATCAGTGGCAATTCCGAAACTAGCGATAGTATCACATTAAGATTAAGACAAAGTTTGATTTGTAATATAATAATAATAATGTAATATATAATATTATCTTCAGTAAATTAGTTGAAACGCATGTTGTATGCCACTGCCACTAATTATAATGTTTTCTTACTGAAACACGAAAAAGTTGGAAATTATATTTTTGTCACGGTCACCGTAGATTGATCATTGCTCTTTTCAGAGGCTTATGAATCTACAATTCTAACATCATATAAAGCTCGACAAGAGCTGTGAATTGGAAAATTATGCTTTCTGATAAAGCCATTTCACCGAAACTAAAATGAGATATTATATTTTTGAAAATACGTTTTCTCCAAATATTTCTTTGGTTTAAGTCTGAAACTTAAATTGAAAAATAAATGTGTTTGTCATATAAACAGTGTTGTCATTAAGCATATAATAAATGCCCGACTTTGCAATAGATTTACAATATATAGTTTTGTATTACATAAAATTTAAAATTCTTTAGAGTTGAACTGGACATTATGCGTTCTTAAAACAAAAAAAAAAAAAAATGGTGATAGCAGACGCGTTTACTTGAAACTTTGTATATCTAAATTATGCAATTTTTTATTAAGAATTTTCAAAATGCAAATATCGATATAATTTTAGTTCATTTTCTTTTCAACTCACGGAAACGAATGAATTTTGAAAAAAAAAATTGAAAATAACTGTTCGGTTCCGGTAAAATTGAAAAAAAATCTCTAGAAAACAGTAATTACTTACGAAAGCGGAAAAAAGTTTTGTTATTTAATATTCCACCAATGTTTCAAAGTTTTTAGAGTCTAATTGGAGAAGATGAATTTTTTAAAGCAATAAAAATAATTATAAGAGTTCACTAAAAGCTCTATTTACAGTTAATTGCAGCTACACGTATCTATCAAATAGCGCAATTTTAATCTCATATACTAAAAACAATCTTTGGCATTATTTTATTTAAAACTCTTAATGAAAAATTTCTTACTGTAGCGTCCTTTGTTGGCACCAAAAAGAACTACGAAAATTTTTATTAAAATTCGATAGAATTATATTGTTATCTATCGAATAATGCAACTATCAGTGCAATATAAGAAAACAAATTTTTCTATAAGACACAGCATTGGTCATCGCCATCTGTAATTTTTTCCAAAGTTTTGGGCAAGATAAATATTTCAGCAAAGTTGGTTCCAAAACTGCTAAATTTTAATCAAGAGAGCCGTAAATATTTTTTGGAGCAAGAACAAAACTACAACCATTTCTATTTTAAAAATTGAAAAGACTTGTGTGAGACGATAGAGATTTGCCATGAATCAGAAGATAAATAATGGCCGGCTAAATGAGCTTGACATAAGCTAAATTTACTACTGAATACCTCCTCACGAAATGTCCAACTATATATAAGTCTACTGTTGATAAAAAATATCTGGGAGCTTTAAAAAATTTGCCACAATTAATAATGATATCACATTTTTTTTTATTAAGATGAACAATGTAAAATTTTTTACTATTTTTTCAGCATTTCATTTTTAAAAATCTCGTCAAATAATGGTGAATTTTTTATTTTTAAAATCACTTTCTGCCATTTTTCGTTTAAGGCCATTTTTCATGGAGCCCGTGTTGTATTTGACCCACTATTTGGTATTGTTTTTTTTCCTTTTAATATTAAACAAGTTGTCGTCATTGTTATTTCCTTGTAATTTCTCCATCAGTTGCCTACAACAGCAACAATAACAACAACAAAGGTAAGAGCAAAACAATAACATTTGGATGTTTTTATGTATTTTGGACAAAAGTTCTTTGAACTTGAATGTGTCATATGCTGGATATATAGTACTTATATGAGTGTATGTATATAAACGTAAACAACTTGCATAAAGGCCCACTTAGCCGAACGTAAATGTAGAAATGTAAATGTAGCCGAATCAGCTGATCGTTTCTGTTATATGAGAATGTATGCAAACGCTTAGCCGACTGGAGGTGTCACGTTGCCGTAACGTCTGAACCTGTTGAAAATAGAATTTCACGTAACCTCGTACGTGACAGATGTAGCCAGTGTTGGTAAATACAAAAGTAAACGAAAATGTGGCACAAAAACCCTTTTTTTTAGTAATTTTTTGGGTTTTTGATATTTTAAGCTTTTAAACTGTGCATCTTCTTTGAATATAAAAAATATTTTATAAATTTAGTTGTTTGAGTCAATAATTCTTTAATGAAAAGTAAGAAGATATTTTTATAATAGTTTGTGTGCATCTGATGCAAAACTTTTTTATACAGCCAACAATCTAGTGAGTTAGAATGGCAGGTAGATAACATGGCTTCGAAGAAAATAATATTAGAAATAAGAAGATCAGACCCAAAGCGAAACAAAAATATGTAAACAAAATAATTAAAATAAGGATAGGATTGTTTGAAGATCAGACCCAAAGCGAAAAACAAAAATAAGTAAACAAAATAATTAAAATAAGGATATGATTGTTTGAAGGTCAGACCCAAAGCAAAATAATCAAAATATGTAAACAAAATATACAGAACGAGGGTATAAATAGAAATGTAAATACTTTCGTTCCTCAGTTCATAAGTAAATAAGTAAAGTATGTACGTTCAACCTATAGCACGTTCACAATAAAAAAAAGTATAACAGTTAAAACAAAGGTTGTAATATAAATAATTATGATATAAATAACTTTATGTAAATATAAAAAATAAAGATGTTCAAAATTATATCATACTTTGAATTATTGAT
Organism: Germaria angustata; assembly: GCA_963681545.1. Lineage (NCBI taxonomy): Eukaryota > Metazoa > Arthropoda > Insecta > Diptera > Tachinidae > Germaria > Germaria angustata. Next base: position 40,302,920 of record OY813000.1, on the reverse strand, counting down.
GTGTTAACATCTATACGCGCGCCTCTAGGGCAGTAAACTATCAGTTTCAATACATACGCAAGTGTTAGGTGTAAGGTATGTAAGAGTAAATCATCGTTTGTTTGTTCGTTGCTTGGCAGTCGGTATTGAAAGTGATTATTGGGCGATTTTCATATAATTTTCCCACGCGATTTTCTCCGGAAATTCATAGCCGATTTTATTACTTTTGGATTAAAACGCTAGTGCGGGTTTCGACGAAGAGTTTAGGCCAAAAATTAAGGCGATCCGATATCGGCGAGCGGATATTTAAGTGTTTTAATTCGGAGTAACATTAAAAAAGTGTTTTATGTTGATCTTCGGTTTTGTCTTATGCACAGCAAAGAGAATAGTGACGTGGTTATACGTACATATATAAAAATGAGATAGCAAGACAGCAACGTATGTAGCTTATGTATGTACAAACATAACAAAGTATGTATGTACATTTGTCTGTTGCTTTGTTTTTTGTGGGTTTAATATAAAATAAATAAAAAAAGTTAAATTAAATTCAATAAACTGTTCTTTTTCATTAAATACTTTATATTAACTCTACCTCCGGGTTTGTCGGTCTGTGTTCATAGAAATCGAACAGGTACCGTGTAAAAAAAGGTGTTAACACATCGCCCGTGAGTTCGAACACTCATTGATTTTTATATATAAGTATGTAAATGCATGTACAAAACTTATTTTTTAAACTTTATTGATAGAAATATCAAAGTTATAACAATTTAATACTTAACAAAAATGTTTGGTACCATTCATATAATTTGGGTACTTTTTCTACAAACCCATAAATCATGCAAACACACTAAACTATCATCACTAATTCGAAACACATGACACGGTTTCTAGCGTTCTATAAGCACATCAACATTTACATTTACGATACATTTACGATACATTTACATCTACGATTTCTACGGTCGGCTAAATGGCCCTTAAATATTTAGATACATTCTCGTACCTCTAAGTCATGATCGAGACAATCAAAAAAAGAAGAAAATGATGCTTTCAAATTATATTCAATTTCTTGGCTTATTTGTTTGCATTTTTTTATATTATTATTCGTCATGTTACAATTGAGTTCTCAATTTGAAAGTGTAATTTCTTATCTTTCTCATATGTGCCTGCTGTTGTTTGTTGTTGTTGTTTTTGGACTTCAAATTGTTTTGCTGAAAGTCCTAGTATACAGACGGCCGAGCAACATAATAAAAGCTAAATAAACAAATAAAAAATGTGATCTACGTGATTCCGTGTGGATATTGCAATCTGAAATATTTGCAAATAAATCTATTACAATATGAACTTCACTACGATATAGAATTGGTTTTCTTTATTTTTTAACCGGCGTATTAATGCCGTTATCGTTTTTTAATGTCAAATATTTTGCCCTTTCAGGCGACAACAAAAGGTAAATTAGGAAGGTGTATGCACTCCTTTAAGGGGTTAAAACATTTTAGATAAATAAGATGAACTACATATATTTTTTTGCAATCAAAAATAAAAATGGTGCTCTTTTTTTAGATACGAAAACATCATAACTCGTTTCGATATGGGATGGTACAATTTGATGAAAATACTCGAGTATCTACATATATTAAAAATGAGAAGAATATATATGTATAATTGTCGTATTCGAGAAAATAAAAATATCCCTTTGAGGAGATGGTGCACCAAAAAATCAAAAAAAAAAAAGTTTATTTTTTAAAACAATGTTGAAGTCTTACTTATCTGTCAATGTGTTAAAATCAGTTTGATGCTGTAGTGCTTTGATAAGTCGTTATGATCATCTCACTGATTTCAAATCGTTTTATTTAGAATTTCTTATTTGTTTTAGAAAAATACTGTTTTGCTGACTTAATCTTGTTGATCACAGACCTCATTAATAATTTATATTTATTTTATTAAAAAAATATTTCATATGAAACTTTTTATCAACTTTGAAATTATCAATTACTTTTACGGTCATTTTTGTGCTTGATGGCAGATAGATATTTAAAGAGTGCTGATTAAAATGTTCCAAATTTAAACCAAATATTATCGCTCATATCATATTATTATAATCGATTACTTCTATCGTTTGTAAATATAATCGTGTGTTCCCTTATACTGAGAAGAAAAACTTGCAGTAGAATCCATTCGTGCATATTTTCAAGCTCCTTGGAAACTGAAAACTTATTATCAATTTCAAGATAAACTACCTGTTATAAAAAGATTTTATTATTTCTTTAAATTTATATATGTACATGAAAATATTATTATTCTATAATTAAGAAAAATGAAGTCTTGATTATTGGCAAAATTGTAGCCTTTCCAAATGTAAATAACTATGTAAGCCTAATTAAATAAAAAAATATTTTTTAATCTAGATTTAAATTACTTTTTCTGAAAAATAAAAAAAAGAAGTTTACAAATAGAAAAATATGATTGAGTTCTGTTTGAATTCTCATATAGTGTTTGTAGTCTTTGGCATAAGTATACGAGCTTTGAATGCTTTCAATAATGATTTGGCTAAAAGGGTACTGATGATTTGGTTAGCGCCAATGAAATGCAGGCATATACCTAGCTAAGCCAACAACAAACAATAGAATATGAAAGAAGTTTACTTTAATATATTTTAGACAGCTTCCAAATCGTTGAATAAGTAAAAAAAGAGTACATCCTTCAATGACAATCGTTGGAAACGATACAAACTTCTACCACTTCTTCCTAATCCTACCAGATGCATTTTGTGTTTCTATTCTTATAACAGGAATTTAAATTTAATAAATCTGAATTTACTCTTTAATTTAAGTTCTATATAAACTTTGCGGGATTTTGTTTCTTGTTTGTTTTAAGGTACAAAGAAGCAATTAATCGCTTAATTACAATAATTATAAAAAAAATATTGAAAAAAGGCACGGATGACAAAGAATTCTAAAACGTTAATGATGACTGTGTATTGCTCGCATTAAACAATTTTTGAAGGTGAACGTTTCAATAGAAGTCGTGAGACTGAAAACAAGCTCCCATATATAAACTAATCTGGTTGAAGAAATTAAAATATTTAAAAAATTAAATTCTTATGCTTGTAAAACAAGAAACAAAATTAACTGAAACTAAATAAACTCTTATCTTTGAGAAATGGATTGGCTTCAATCTGAAAAAGCACATTTGTTTCTTAAGTGTTTCTTATATATGATTTAATACATATATATGTATATATAAAATTTATCTACTATATGCACTTAAAATGTATGTGTACTATATACATATGCACGTATATATTTGTGTATATTAAAGCCCCTATAAAAAATTATAAAGACAACGGCCAGCCAACCAACCATCAAAACAAATGTAGCCGTGGCAGCAGCAATATCAACGTTAACAACAAAAAGCGCTAACGACCAACTAGAATAACAACAACCTGTTTCAATTCATTTTATTCTAGTCACTCACTTGGAGAGTCACTCAGTATTTTGCCATTAGTATTGAAAAGTACATGGAGATATTATTGCTGTTGTTGCTGTAGTTCGTATTTCATATTGTTGTTATTATTGCTGTTGTTGATAGTGGTGTTGAATAGATAGTTTCTGTTGTTCTTAAAGATAGTTATTTGTAGCAAAATGTTCTTACCCTTATGTATATACATACATACATATATATATATATATATATATATATATATATATATATATATATATATATATATATATATATATATATATATATATATATATATATATATATATATATATATATATATATATATATATATATATATATATATACTCGTATACATTTGAGTACAGTTAAAACGAACTCTGCAATAGTGGCCAATTTAGTTAGTTTTAACCACAGGAAACATTCAATATTATTCTCTTCCAATAAATAAAAGCAAGATATATTGAAGTAGATTACATTAGTTCCTTATTTTGGTTTATATAACATATTATATAACTATTTAGGAACGCTTATTTCCTCTTATTTTGCAGCCTTTTGATAAATATCCATAAATAATTATTTTAACGGTCTAGAAAATTCATTAATTTTTGTTTGTTTGTCATAAACAGCACTTTTGTATTGTGGACTGAGAAATTTTTTTTACAAAACTTTTGGTAATCTGTTCGTTATAACCGAACTACACTCTTCTTTTACCATTCAAAACAAAAGAGTAAAAGTAATATTTTTATTAATTCATTTGCTTGTTATTTCTCGAATGTATACACCTATGTATGAGTGTTTATTAGGTTTAGTTGAAGGTCATTCCAAGTTTTCGGGCGTTTTTCCCCTTAAAAAGATTAGTTTATAATTGTTGTTGTTGCAGGCTTCTATTCTAAATTTATCCACATTTTATTAAGAAATTGGGAGTTAATTTTTTGGCAGATACATATTTTTAAGTTATAATAAAATACAAAGAGTTGCTCTTAATATAATATATGTATTATATATTTCCATGTATAATAGAAAAAACAGCGTTGCGTGCAGAAAACATAAGGAAAATAACCTCAATAAGACTTTTATCGTTCTTTTTTGATTTACAATTTTCCTAAATACAAAATCACTACTTTAATTCTCTATAAATGGTGTTATTTTTAGTAATTATTTTTAATTAAAAATAAATTAATTATTATCAAAAAATTAAAATTTGGCACAACTGTCACATTTCGGAAATATTGCAAGTTGTATGGCCCCATGGCATACCTTTTAGACTAAATCACTTTCATCTTTCCTTTGATGCAACACAGTCACAAGTTAAAAATAACTTTTTTAAGGTTATGGAGCAAAAAGGATTATTCCACAATATATATATATATATATATATATATATATATATATATATATATATATATATATATATATATATATATATATATATATATATATATATATATATATATATATAAATCCAAGTCATATTTGAATCGTTATAGTTTCTTATTTATGTAAGTTACTCTTAAATGCAACATAGTCCTATTACAGAAATAAAAAACTTTAGGTTATTGACAAAAACTACACCAATGTCCTCTTTGTAAGTCGAAAAAAATTAAAATAATATCTAAAGCCTAACCAAAGTTGCACCAAAAAGTATCGTTGTGGAAGCTAGCACCTTTTTTTAGACATGGCTATGATGCATTAAAGGACCTACAAAATTTTTTTAATGAACTCTTTCATTTAATTTAAAATAAAATGACATAAAGCCCTCATAAATGGACTGGTGCGATAAGAACGTTATTCATCATGAAACGCACTTCGCATGTGTAATAATCTCCCGGCTAAGATATTTCCTGTCACTTTCAGCTTGTTCAAGTCGAAGGTACTAATGCCTCTCAGAGTTCCGATTCATAATAAGATTGTCATTGGCTGCGGTCAAAGTTCGGTTGCAGCCGATATTTCTCTTAATAGGCTTATATATAAAAATTATATTTATAGTTTAAAATGAATGCTTGGATATAAACAGTCTTCTTTAGCATCACGGACTTTGGAGCATAAATTATATCAAATTCTGTACGATATATGAGAAAGAAAGAATTAGGGAAACACATAATAATGTTGTGCGTGCATTATATGATGTATAAAAAATTGCGATGTCACTTATGATTCCGAAGTTTGAGCCCTCAAAACTTGCGCCTAAAGTTTTTTTCATATTCACAAATTTTAACGTCAAAACAAATTTAGTCCCAAAAATATAATAAAGTTGTTTGTATGATTTAATATATAATCATATTTTTATATGTGAACATTTTATTTTGTAAGTGAGCCTGACGAAAATTATCCTCTGCTTCTTCAATACTACTTTCCATAAGCTTTCTTAATTTAAGAGTCAGCCCCTGAGTGCTGAGCCGATTATAACAAAACTTAATATGAAAAAATTTACAATTCTGATGACTTTTATATATGAAAATAACCAGGTTATGATAATCTATTACAATATCATGTTATATTTAGAAACAATATCGTACTTATAACATAAACTATTTATTCATGGAATATTGTGCTAGTATTTCATGCCATTATTATTGAGTTAGATAACCACGTAGTTCATGATACAACAGCTTTGTTGGGTTAACAATATGACTTGGCAGCAACAGTATAATGCAGCCATTATTATATTGCTTTTGGATTATGGTCTGTACAACATTGCATTCCCTTTACTCTGTGCCGGTATTCCCATAACTGTACTAACACACCCATTAATCAGTTAAATAAGGTCTTTATTTTAAAGATTTTCACTTTCACAAAATTATAAATTTTTAAATAAAACAAAATCAAAAATATAATAAAAATCAAAATTTTCGTAAAAATTATTAAAGAAAAATAAAATGAAAAGAAGCAGCGGAAGAGAAGAAGTTGCAATTCTACAAGTCTGATTATATTAAAAAGATGAACGTACGAATAAATAAAATCATTTGTTTTTGCTGCAAAAACTAGTAGTTTTTGTTTTGTATACGATTCGCTAATTTTAGATGTTGTATTTATTAACATTTAAAGTGAATCACAAGTATGATTCGATTTTATGGCCCCGTACCATTTTACAATTAACCGAAATTACACAAAATAAAACATTTCATGCAGTTTTCGACAAAGCTAAAACCGGCCGCATCTACTAAATGGTTGGAGATGAAACACGTTCTTCCATGGAGACCATAATTACTCGCTGATTGGATGGATCGATATGACCTAAAATTACTCGTATGATGTTTTGGAGTTTTGTTGTTGTTTTCGGAGTTGCTACATGCTACTGTAAGGGAGGCAGCCAATTGGTTTATTTTATGATTGTGGCCTTGTTGTATCACCTTTTATAATTTTATTTATTTTCATTAAAGTTTTTGTGTTGTTTCCGTTTTTTTCCTTGTTGCCAGAGATAAAATCAGTTTGCTACTTGTTTAACCATCTATCAGCAATTTCTTTATGATGTTTCCTGTTCTTAATTAAATTATTTAAAGGTATCTTTTTCTGTTTCTTTAAAAATAAAATTTTATATATTAATAAATTTTTTGTTAAAAGAGATTTGTCTGTTTAGTTGCTGTAGTTGTAGACAGCGTTGCCGTTTCGACTATAAAGTATTAATTACGAGCCTTTCTTATTTGACCCTTGTCCCTTTATACACTTTTGTAGTTAAAGCAGCTTGTCCTCTTTTAAAAAATTCTAATCGTGGCATACATATACAATTATACTTTGCCTCATGGCAATTGATTAGAAATGATTTCTTTTCGAAAGTAGAACTTTAAGAAAAATTTAATTCTGAAAATATGCGAGTACAAGCGGTCGTCTCTAAAAATTTTAGTAACAGAGCTAAAAGATTGAATTCCAAGAAATTTTAATATGGTGCTGAAACTATAAAAAATGCAACTTAGGATTTTTTTTCAAATTTTTCATTGTGTGATGACTACGATGTCTGTTTAATAGACATCGTGTATTTAATAGTATTTTATAATTCCTTCTTTATATTTTTGCTTCCTGCACAATTTTTAACGCTAGATACGTGCTTCCTAAATTAATTTGAAAATATGTGTATTGTGATAAGAAAATAAAGTTTTAAAACGAAACACAAGGTACATATTAGAAACCCAAATATTAAAAAAAGTACTCGAGAATCTTATACTCCTAAACTTTTATATGTATGTACATACATATGTTTGTATAGGAGCTGCAAGGTTAGGTTAGGTTAGGTTAGGTTGATTGGAGGGGTGTGATAGCCCATGTCATACGACATACACTTAAGCCAGTGAAGGCTTGTTGTGCGCTCCCTTTATTTATCAAACACAAACTGCCAGAGTTCTGCGGCAGGATTCGAACCTGGGACCTTCGCACTACGAGTCTAGTACACTACCTACTAGTCTACGAAGGTCAGTTATAGGAGCTGCAAAGTATTGACATTATTTGAATTTTCAGATATATAGAGAATTATTGGTCAAGAAACCACGGAGCGATACACACGTCAAGAATATGGAATTATTCCAGCTGCTTATTTGAAACATTTTTAGTCCGCTATTTTCAAAGCGTGAATTCGTCATCATTCAGCGAGCACAAACTATGTATCAACTCGGGAGGTGGCCGTTTGGGAGATATAATTTTTTCCAATTAATATCATAAATTTTACACTTTCAAGTAAACTTTGTTTCATTTATAACAAAATGACATCAAGTTAAAATTATGACAATACTTTTGCGCCTTCTGTTACTTAAATGTTTATATTTAGTAGATTTTTACTAATATTAATAAAATCCCTCTAGGAAAAAATTTTTAATTGTAAAAATTATATTGCTCCCCAGTTAAAAAGATATTCCAAAGAAGTCAGAAGTAGTGAAAAGTGAAAAATTTTCCACTGATTTCAACATAGGTTTATCAGTGCAAGATCTTCTATTTTTAAGATCCCATTCATTGGATTTTTGATCATGTTCAAACTGTTATGAAAAATTTTTATAACGTACTTCAAATGTTATTTCTCCCACGATATATATACTATATATATATATATATATATATATATATATATATATATATATATATATATATATATATATATATATATATATATATATATCTACATATATAAAAATTACGTGTATGTTCGTGATCGCTAAACTCAAAAACTACTGCACCGATTTTGACCAATGCTCTATGGGGCGTGAGGAGTGTTTCTGTGTAGTTTGAAGTCCGTCCGACAGATGGCCCAATATTTAGTTTTTTGTGTTTTGCCCGATAGAGATTAGCGCGATAAGCCTATGCTGTGTTTCGCTGAAGGCGTTTGGTCCTTAATCAGCGTGTAGTGGCGTTAATTAGCCCGATACCGGTATTTGAACAATAATTGCTATGTCGATTTAGTGCACCTTTCATTCTTCTTCAAAATATCAATCCGCCATGACTTTACAACGAAACCAGACTTACAGTGAAAATAAAATTTGAAGGCAATACAACGTTTGCCCGGGTCAGCTAGTATATATATATATATATATATATATATATATATATATATATATATATATATATATATATATATATATAGCTTTATATATGCTTTTGTAGCTTCAGCTACAAAAGCATATAAAACTGCAACAGCACTAGCTTAATAAATATACATATACAGACAGTTGTTATACAACTTAATCTTTTTGGAGAGAGTCAGTTAAAAGAGCCTTTAGTTAAGTCGTCAAAATGTAGAGATTTTTATTGCAAAATTCTGCATTTAACTGAACTGATTTTCTCACTTAAATTTCCTGAGAAATCTAAAAAAAATTAATTAACGAATGCTTTGGAAGCAATTAAATATGTCTTTAATTTTTTTCATTGAGTTGTGGTTACTTTTATTTTTACATCTCTACTGCATACAATTTTTTTTGTTTTTAAAAAAGTTGGCCCTTTTTCCAGAATCCCCTTTTCTTGACTCTTTTTCAAATTTATAAACGGTAACGCTGTGTCAGTTTTTTCCCTATTTGTTATTTTTAAACATTAAAATTGGTGTTTGCTTAAAAAGCGGGGATAAAACATCTGAAAATGAAGTCATCACGGCCACCAATTCGTTTCATCTAATTGTTATTCATTATGTTGTTGTTTGTTTTTTAAAAATATAAATTAAGAACAGGAGTTAAGGGTCATAGTTTGTGTAAATTTCAACATACCTAACATTTAGTTGAGATGAAACACTTATATTCTGCCTTCTATTCTGATTATTATTTTCTTAAATTGTCTTATACATATGTCAGAGTCTTTTCCGGATTACAATACTATTTGCCATTTATAGATATTTGTTAATAGAGCCCAGCGCTGAATGGGGTCATGAACCAAAACAGAAATGGTACTTTTTTATACTAGTGGTACTTTTTTATACTAGTGGACGTTTCCACGCTAAAACACAATGAATCGTTTTCTTTCTTGTTTCTTGTAACAAATAAAAGCTGCAAAGCACATTTAACTTGTCGTAAGAATTTCTTATAGCCAGAGGTAGGAATCGAATATCCAACACCTTAGAAACGGCGTTTTGTTATTTAAAAAAGGTAAAATTTGACCACCCATTAAAAAAAGGATTTTTTTATGTTCTTTGGTAAGCCCAAACTTATTAGAAAATAGTCTGAATTAATATTTTCTTATAAATTGAACAACAAATTTTGCAAAAGTTTCAGCAAAAAAATTATGAAAAAAACGCCATTAATGTTGTACAGAAGAAATTCTAAATCTCTTGCAGTGCAAGAAATTAAGTAAATATTGTAAAATTGTGAGAGGGTAATACACCTTTTTTTTCGTTGTGGATTCATGCCTACAACCACCAGAGTAGTACTATATCTTCCAATTTTCTGGGGTACAAAGATATATTTTAGATGATGTTATTCTTCGATTCAATTTCTTTACTCTTTGTTCTAGGTATATCCTACTGAAAATCTAAGCTATTAAATTATGATCAGATATATTCAATATAGTTCGAAGTTATCATTTTATAATTTGATATATTCAAATATATCAATAAGTGTCTTATGCCTTCTCAGGCAAATTGAACTAGAACCAGATAGTGGAAAAAGCTCTGGATTTTAAGGAACTGCAATCAGTTTGATAATCACACCAAAATTTGATATTAAGTAAATAAAAATTGTTGTAGTGTATATCGGCACAAAAATAATTGAAAACATGGAAAAACCAAGGAAAAAAATCAATCATAATTTGTTTGCCATAACAAAATGTTTTTGTATACATCATAGCACAGTTGTTACATCTATGACTTAAACTTTCTTTCCCCACTGTCTAATATTTTTAATAACTTCCTCGCTCTATGTCAAACATAGTAAAAGAGTGTGAATGATGAATTAAGGCATGGGTGGCACAGCATTAGTATATTAAAGAAATATAAATAACTTTTAATAAACATTAACATAATTATAATTGCAAAATTTTCGTCTAATTATATATAAAAAGAATCAAATGGAATTTTTAATTCAGATTTATTTTTCAGATTGTAAGTGCAATTGTTGTTGCCTTAAGCATTTTAGTCGATGATTTATTGTACATATTTTTAAATATCAATCATCATCTTATAGTACAAATACATTAACAGACATCAACACACCGAATTATGGTAATTAATAAACGTTCTTACCTATGTATATGTATTAGGGTGGTCCTGGCTGTGAGAAGGTGTTTCAAATCGCGGTCTCACACCAACAAAATCTATTGAGAACAAAGCTCTGGGTTGATCGGAAAGAATTAAACTGCAAAAGATTTTGCATCTTTAACCGTAAATTGTGGAAAATGATTTTTTTATGGAAAATCTATCAGAATGAAATTGTTATTGTTTCAAACAGATATAGTCCCTTAAAAACATAAATGTCAAAATAAGGCCAAATTCATATCCAAAAATTTCGACCGTTGATATAGTACTTGGAGCAATATGAGTACCGAATTCTTGTTTGGTACAATCACTAAAATTTCCTTTGAATAGATCATACATATTTATTTCCGGAAGATCCTCATTACTGTCGTGACTTCAAGTCATTATTTCAATTTATATTTATTTATTTATTTATCTGCATGTTCAATTCCTGTACAACAACAATTATTATTATATTTAAAGTACAGGAAAGTGGTATCAAAAGGTTAAGCTGAGACATACGCATATATTTAAACAGAATTAAGTATAATTAAGAATAATAGTAAAACAAATTAAGTATAATAATATTGATAATTTCCTATTGTGAAAAATAATTAAATATTTCTTATCCAACATTCGTAAAACTTGGATTTTATGTTGGCTAAGTGACATCACACATCCAAAGGTGAAAAAAAAATTTTAACATTATTTAATTTTTTTCCTACATTATTATTTTTTAATTAGTGTAAAAATTTCCCTAATTTAAGCAAATTTTCCTTAAAACTAGGACAAATGTACTTAAATCTAATATAAACTAGTCTTAAACATTTTTTATAGCTTTCTTGAATGAAAATTAAAAATTTATTTTATTATTTTTATTTTTCTTTAGGAATTTGTGTCACAAAAATAAGAAATTTTTATTTTAGTAAAAGATATTCAGTTTATACGAGTAGCTAATAAAGTGTAAGAGCCTTAAAGGTTTTAAATGATTGATTGTCTTCAATTTAAGTTCATAGCTTTTTCTTCTTTAGTAAAACTTTCCTACAATCAAGAAAAAAGTTTCTACAACGTATAACTAAATTCATGACTTACTGGATTTTAGGAAAAGTTAGTCCTTAATCGCCTAAATTGTTAGGATGTTTGTTTCTAGACTAATAGTTATGAATCGTTTTCCATTAATGAAATATCCTATAGTTTTACGGTAGAGGACAAATAATGAGAGAAATATTTTTTCTAATTTACACCAATAAAGTAATCGACTCAAATTGAATGAGTACGAGTATTACTTTATGAATAAATCAATTTAGATTTGGACCCAATTATTTATCAAAATAATTAATTCCTTCATTTATACAAAAATTCGTAAAATTGTTTAGTTCTTTTTTTATTTTTATGACAAAAAAAGATTTAAAATAGTCAATACAGAGCTGGTCTAGAGCTGGTAGAATTCAAATAATTTTCAGTGATGTAAAGATAGACAGATATGTTTGATGCTTTTAAATCTATTTTAAATATCTTGAGAAAAAAATTATATTTTTATTTAAGATAATTTATCGTTTTATTAAAATTGAAAGTTTTCCACTGGGCAGAGGCTGTACATCTAGATAGTACACAAAATTTACTTGACTCGTGAAATTAATTATATCAAATACACTGGGTACAAATTCTGAAATTAAAATTGCTGATCTTTATGTATTTTCCTCTGCTAAATGCCGCAGCTCTAGCTCACTTACCAAAAAAGAGATTTTTGTTAGATTGATAATCCATATAGTATTTGAAAATTGTGCAAGCGAATAATACAATATATGGCGTAGATAATGCACTATATCTTTAAACCCAGAGCTGATTTGATGTCACCGTAATTAGCACTCTTCATTTAATCATACAATATAGGCAAAAATGTTCCCCTATGTTACTAAAATATGGCTTTTGTATTTTATAAAAGGAAGTACATATTTCCAAAAACGAGAATTGAGTCTAAAAGATTTTTGGAATTAGTCGACATTTTTAATAAAGTTTTTCATACGAAGCAATGAATGAGTAAGGTAGTCATTAGGCATCCTGAAATTCTAATTTTTAACGTTCTGAAAACTATTTTTTAAGAAAAGTGATATTTAGTAATTAAATTTTTGCATAGATTAATGATTCGTTAATATATTTTATAGTCTGAGATTCCGAAAAATCAAGATTTGTCACCTCAATCTCTCAGTTAAACTTCGTGCATTTTTATTTCGGCCATTTTCCAAGTAACTCACTTAGCGATACTTCGAATTCTCCAACTTTTGTTCTCCACATGAAAAAGGCCGCCCTAATTAATGTACATGTGTATGTGTGTGCGTGTGTATATTGTATTGTGTAAAACTATTTTTGCTTACATACTTATATCCCTTCAAATTATTTATCAATCTCATTGTGCAACAGATATTTACTTTTTTTCGCTTGTACAGAATTTTTAAACAGCATTTGCTGTTCCTAATGTTGAATATTTTCTGTTTATTTTATTATATAAAGAATTGCATTAGTCACCCAATACTTAAAAACTTATTATGTTATAAACTTATTTTCCAAAAAAATTTAAAGAAATATACATATATATGTATACATATACACATACATATATATATATATATATATATATATATATATATATATATATATATATATATATATATATATATATATATATATCTTATATATATATATATATATATATATATATATATATATATATATATATATATATATCTTTTATATATATATATATATATATATATATATATATATATATATATATATATATATATATATATCTTTTTATTGACAAAATCGTATACGAATACATATGTGATTTGTTGAGTGTTGCTTTCTGATAGTTTTACTTATTATTTTTTCGTTTTTAGATAAGATTTTCTAAATTTATTTACTCATAATGGTATTTCGACCACCGCTAATTGAGAATTGAAATCGAACTTCTACATCTATCCATATACGAGTTTTCGATCCAAGATATATATCAGTCTTGAATCTTCTATTTTGCGTGGGGAAGGTTTAAATAAAACAATGAAAAAATCATTGAATTTTTCCATGATATTTTCCAATTAATTATCAGATCAATTGGTATCTTTTGTGGGTTCAGCTGTCTATATGCCTGGAGCTAGCTTTAACTCATCGCTAGACTTTCAACCGAGGCGAATTAACTGTAGCAGAATTTGTTACAAGAACAACTGATTATTTTTGTGATAGAATTTAGGAACATAGATTGGCAATTAAGAAAAATTTATATTTTATTAATTCTATAATATAAAAAATTATAGATCTGCCATTTAATCCGAATGAGAGAAATTTAGGAGGAATCGGCAAAAAACTAATAGACTGCGAATGAAAACGTATATTGTAACTATAAAAACTAAAATATGTAGAAAAGTGATACAAACAACGATTCGATCACCGAAAAGAAAAAATTTGTTGATTGCTAAATGCTTTTCCTACATTTATTCGCTTCGACTTGTAGGGTCTCTTATACAACAACTTCATGAAAGCAAATTTGAGCTGACTTTGTACTAAGGCGCCTTGCTTTAAACCTTAGTTTTGGAAAACATTCTTATAAAACCCTTGTATTTTTATATAAAAACTAAAAAATAATAAATGAGAAATACTAAGCTGGTAGAATATAAGTTGCTAGTTGTGCCGTTTGTATGAATTTTATAGTCAACTTATTTGTAATTCTTATTTATTTGGAATTTTTTATATGAAAATACCAGTATGGTTTCAGGATATTAGCACCAAACAAGTGCAAATATGTAGATCGTCTTAGCAGACAAAAAATAAACATTTTTTTAACAATAAAGTTTGATGAATATCTTTTAGCAATGCGAAAAGTTTAATACGTATTTTAATAACTTGGTATAGGAACGATGTCCTCTCTATACACCTACACCGTTAGAATATCGACCATGTCGTACTTTATGACCTAAATCTATAAAAGCTATGACTTATAAGAACATAAATAAGAAGAAGATGACTAGAGAATATAAGACAGAAAGATCGACATGCTGTGTTCTTCAATTACTGTTGGATTCTGCTTAGAATAATTTGTGTACTACAGTCTCTTGAGAAGAGATATACGGCGTGGCAAACACTCAAAAAAGTTCGTTCGGAATTATCTCTCAGAGGCAGTTCAAATTTAAAGTTTTTATATATTCCTATTGCATGTACCCTTTACCCGGAATCAACTTTTAGATAAGTAGATAAATTAAGTCGTCAACTCTAGCAGATAGTGAGACCACCAGAAGGCCAATTAATATCTAGTAGGATGCCCAGAGGCCTATTATTCTTCATGTTCCTTAGAAGCTTCGAACTCCTGAGTACCACCAATAATTTTGGAACTGGTTCTTCTGTCGATTATTATAGCATACTGTACAAAAATTACATAACGATAACTAAAATTAATTTGAAAAGAAATCCTAAGTCGTTCTACAAATTTATAAATTTAAAGAAGAAATCGTTTGGTTATCCTGCTATGATGACATATCAACAAAATCAATTATATGAAGATGCTCTTATTAGTAGTATGTATGTTTGCTAAGTTTTTTTTCTACAAATTATTCGGTTAACACGTTGGTGATTCAATCGAGTACCCATTTTCATTACCTGGAAGTCAAACTATATTCCTACCTGATTTCGATATATATACAGTCAGAAATGAATTAAAAAAAAACAAAATTTTGATATGATGTTGGTCCTGATAAAGTTCTCAGTTGTATTTTAATCAACTGTGCTGAAGCTTTAGCTATTCCATTGACTCTGTTGTTCAATTTATGAATTAAATGTGGACATTTCCCCGATATTTGGAAAAACTCTTTCATTGTTCCGTTGTTTAAATCTGGCAACAAATCTGAAAATGAAAATTGCCTTGGAGTCGCAAAGTTAAGTGTTATACCCAAATTGTTTGAAAAGCTTATCACTGAATCTATATGCTACCAAGTTGCAAGTATTATATCAGTATGGCTTTCAAAAAAGATGTTCTACAACCACAAATATTCTTCACCTTACGATCACAATAAATCGTGGCTTTTTACAAAGGATGCAAACTGATGTTATCTATACAGATTTTAGAAAAGCATTTGACAAAGTTAATCATTTACTTCTTATCATGAAACTTCGAATAATGGGATTTACTGAGACAAGCATTAAATGGATATATTCGTACTTAACAAATAGGTCACAAATAGTTCGTTTCAAAAACACATTTTCTAAAAGCATAACCAAACCTGGTGTACCCCAGGAAAACCATCTTGGGCCGCTACTATTTTCACTATTTATTAATGACTTGACTGCAGTAATAAAATTTTCATCTACTCTGATGTATCCCGATGACGTAAAAGTTTTTTTTTAAGTTATAATAAATTTTTAGACCATTAACTTCTTCAGATTGATATGGATTTACTTTATGAGTGGTGCAACATAAACTCAGTGGAGCTTAATTTGAATAAATATAAACTAATGAGATTTGTAAGATCTAGTCAAATTACTGTCAAATTACTATTTTATTGGTGTTCATCAATAAGATTTGGTCGACAGTCTTGTAGACTTAGGTATCTTACTAAACCTTAAGCTGAATTTCATATCTCATATAACATTTGTAATAACAAAGGCTAGAGGTACACTTGACTATATTAAACACTGGACTAAAGAGTTTAAAGACCCGTACATTGGGAAAGCATCGTACATGTCACTGGTACGTTCGATTCTGAAATATGGATCAATAATATGGTAACCTATTTACCTAATTCACTCTGATACTATTGAATCGCTGCAAAAGCAATTCCTTTAATTTTGTCTTCGAGGATTATGTTTTAGTGGATTTTTAATAAAATGATTAAGAAATCTTCCAAAGGACAAGTTTTAAACGGATTTTTGTTTGTTTTTACAATTAAGAATAAAACAGTAGAATTGTTTTCAGATAAGAAAATACCATTGTTATAGCAAGAGAAGGAATGTAGGACAACAAACACTCCGATTTCATCACCTCCGAATTAAGTCCCATGAGTGCTGCCATAATTTCCAAATAAAAGCCGCCAATAGTGGTTTCTGGCACTAACATGTCAACACCCTACAGCCTTTAGGTCATCTTGTAAGTATTTCTGGTTCATTTCGAAACTTTTTATGACTTACACAAATGAAACTAATAATAAATTGCTAGACCGTGATCAAAGCAGAGCTAATTTAGTTTGTAACTTATTACTTTTATAAAAAAGCCAGTAGTTTAAGCCCACAAGAATAGCATAATCAAACGAATGAATATTAAATACTCCCACCTTAATTTGACACACGCACATCTTTCCCAAAATGGTCATCATTTATCTCTTTATTTTTGAACGCACATGAGCCCACATTGCCAACTCGGTCGTAAATTTCAATCGTTTTTATGTCTCTTTACTTTTATGATCATATATGTATTTGATCATAAAAGTAAAAAAGCGAAACAAATAAGTGCTGTCCTATTCTCAATAAACTTTAAGTTATTGACGTTCACACCCTTGGCAACTCAAAGTTTAGCCTTTCAAAAATTAAAAAAAAGAAAAAACAAATAATACCAACAAACCACTGTGTAGTGCGAAGAGTCAAAAAATAAAAAATTATGATTTCTTAAGAAAAATCTTAAAAGCAACATGAAGGCTGACAATTGTTTGGTGCCTTTGAGAAAAGTGAAGCTTTTTTTATTACACGTCATAAATTTACAGGTAAATTGTTGTTAAACATTATAATCTGCCGAAAAGAGAATGACAAATAGTTATAGGTGTAATTAGTTTTTATATTTAGTGTGTACTTTGAATAGATAAACGAATCTATGTTCACTGATTGTTTGTTTTTGATCAGTGTACAGTGGGTGGCAAAAGTTACCGCCTGTTGCAGTGATCAGAGGAAATCAAAAATTTGTAAATATATTTGTTACATAATCTATGGACGTATTCTTTTCCACAACAAAACATTGCCTTAAAACATGACTTACACCCTAGCAACGTGGTGGCCTTTTAAACTCGCAAAAGAACAAAAGTAATCGCTCGAATATAAAATATTTAAAATGTTCAAGTGATTTGCAGCGAGTATATTTATTTCGTCAGATGGCAAGTATCTTTACAGGAATTTCTAAATTATGAAACACTTAATGTTCATATAATCATATTAAACTTTATTAATTTTTTTAAAAACTTTTCAGACAGAAACTAAAATGAAAATGTTTGTTTCGGACAAAGATGTTACATATATTTTGCACCTTCTTCATGTTTGTGTTCTATTCTAAAAAAACAGAATATGTTCAATTCTAAATATGTTGCATATAACACATGGAAATATGTTACACGTTTTGCACACAACTTTATTTCAGTTTTAAATAGTACCAACTTTTTCCAACAGTGTTAGGTACACTTTGTGACGGTGTCGATAACACGTTTACGCAAATATTTGTTCTAGGAATGAAAACGCCTGAAAACAAACTAAAATATTTATTTGTAAAAACAAACTGATTATGACATGTTACACATTTACATTTTTTTTGTGCAACGTATTTAGAAAAGAACACAATCTTTTTTGCACTATTCCATAATTTTTTCTTTAGAAAAAAAAACACGAATATGCAGAAAAATCTGTATATTAGTAATATTTTTGTCGAAAAGAAATACACTATGTAGGAGATGTACTCGTGCACCATTAGCAATCCCACAGATAGTCAGGTTTTTCGAGTACCTTAGGGATTTTTAAATTTAAATTTAAAAATTTTTCAGGTTCGAATAAAGCGGTAAAGAATACTTTTTTTTAATTATATGTATTTTAAACATTTTATAATTCATGATTTTTTTTCAAAACTATATAAAACATAAATATGTCCTTAGGAGAAATAATTCAAAATTATAATTCTTATGCACTTAGTGATACCACCGGATGAGTGATTTAACAAATCTCGGTGGTCTGTAACTTGCCGCTCTCGGTACAAGTTGAAAATTCCGGAAAGCGTAAGAATAAAGACAATTATATAATTTGCGGCATAGAGCAGGGTAATGTACTAAAAGGTGGTCTATTATCTTTATTATTCTAGATTAATTACATTTCCTGCAGATACTATATAATATTTACCCTAATTTGACCACATACGAAGCTGTCCAGTGTCCAGAAGTCCCCATATAAAATAGAAAAAAAAAACAATATATGGCCCCAATTTTGTATATAACCAAGATAAGACGTTGCATTATTTAAATGTAAGTTGTTGTTATTTTTAACGAACCACAATTTTATTGAACCAACTCAACACTTCACCTTGGTGAAAAATTAGCACAATACATTTACTTAAAACAATAAAGAGTATTTATGGTTTAGTGTTTAAGCTTATTTCATCCAATATTTGGCCCATCTGACCGTGACTACACAAACGAACTTTCAATTTACATTGACATTTAAAGAAATTTTAACAGCTAATTCATTGTATTTGAAGCTTTAAAGTAAATTTGAAAAAGAAAAAAACAGGTTTTTATAATCATTTATATTCATTATTATTATTATTTATTATTTGATAAATATTTTTTTTGGTTTGTCTAATTTTCACACCTTTCAGTCGATTCTAATTTATTGCAAACCACTTCATCTTACCCGCATTCAATAAATTGTTGGTGTTTAAGTTACTTGCAACATTTAACACCATTTAACGTGATGAACTGTTAAAAACAGTAACAAGAGAAACAGAGCCACAGCAATCGAACAAGAGATACATGCCGAGTGTATGAAGGTTTGTTTGATACGCGAATATGAATATGGATGGATTCAAAAGATGATTTAAGTATTCCTTTGTACGCAAGTGCAACTTAATTTTCAAATAGTCCACTTAAGTGAATAAACTTTTTATTTGAAAACTCCATGAAATTTTAACTTTTGGCAACGTATTCGCAACTGCCAAGAGCCTAAGACTCCCGAAAACGATTGGAATCAAAATCTCTGATAGTCTAGCAAGATAAATTCTTGTCTTGGAATATAAAGTAAAGAAAATATACGAATATACGAGTATGTAACAGTGGCACAACTGCGATAGCGTTATATGAAACAGTGTAGTTCGTATCAAATAGTAACAAGAAGGTACACCCAAAATCCTGATCAAAATGGTTGTTATATCGCATCAAAACCGCTTTTTTCATAGGAATTCAACAAAAATATTTCGCCGCTATTAAAATAATAATGTGTATTGAAGACATATATGACGAAATTAATATGCTTTTTCGTAAACACTTACGTTGTAATACATTTAAGTACACAGATAAATATGCTTTAATATAAGGATACAGAAATACAGTTCAATTCGAATAAAAAATTTTAACAGTTCTTTTTCGTTTACGCGAGATTTTTATTTAAACAGACTTTAGATAAAAAAAACGTTTCGTTTAAGCATTTTAGAAAATTTTCTTTAAAGCGAAAATAGAAAATGTGATAAATACTGAAATTAAAATAGAAGTATTCAGATTTTGAATTAATATTGATTTTATTAACTGAGATTTTATCGGTTGCATGTAATACGATCAAAATGAAAATGAGCCCATGGTAAATATTTAGTTCGACTACATTAAAATTATTAATTTTTGGTAGACATACAACTTGTTTAATACACTTAAAGTTGAAAAAATATAAATTTTTTTTAAATTAATATATGAAAAATATTTATCTTATATATCAAGTCTTTTCTCAAAAACCCGAAAATTCCTTGAAAATTCAACTTGGGTCATACATTGTTTCTGTAACGGATTTTGACCACACTAGCCAAATGATGAAATCACCTGCAATGCCGCTATAAAGAAAATTAAAAGTGGACAGGTCAGTATTAAATACCTTATATAACTGTAAACAGAGTTTCGTTGAGTTTAAAAGATTTGTTCAATATATCCTCAGTATATAGACTCCGAGGTAAATGAGTTTATTTTGTAAAAGTCGCCTTCCTTAATAATGAAATTCATACCAGTTGTATGGTTTTCCAATAATTTGTTGATACTTGTAATATTTTCCGCTATTTATATACGTCTTAAGCCATTATGCCATACTTTGTCAAATGCTTGATGCAAATCTCTAAACAGTGCTCACAAAATTTCTTCTCCTCAAAAGTTTTTCTTATGAATTGTATTAATCTATCAGTTTGTTCTAATTAAAGGAGACAGATTTGTCAACAGTATTCTCTAGAAAAGTTTTGGAATTATTGGGAACAGGCCTATATGATTGTACTTTAGTCTGATTTTTTTCTCCCTTTTTTCCACAGCGGAATTTCACTATATGGCATAACATTCCAGGTGTAGAGAATAGTGTTGATAATAAAAATATTAATTCTTTTTGCTAAGCAAGGGATTTTCAAACTCTTTTTATTGATTTTATTTACAATATAGCCTTTCTTGGGATCGAGTTTAGCTCTAGATAACATTTCCCAAAACGAATTTTTCAAACTATTTTTTTTAGAACATTTTTATATCCTGTTCTTATCTCACTGCCCATAACTGTGCGCAACCCAAAATAAAGTTTTTTCAACGTTAAATAGATGAGTATGTGTAGGAAAAAATATTCCAATCTGACTGACATCAATAATAATTGTACAACAATAGATAACAATAACAAAATTCTAACGACCGATGGTATCAAAAAACGTATACATACATTTATCGGCATTTTAAAAGTTCACGTCTAACTTTTATTTTAGAGAGAGTTCAAGTTTCCCTCTTTTGCAATTTGTTATGATAAAGATTTTTCGTGTAAGATGAGTTCTACAGTTTTATGTAAGATTTTTGTGAAAAATTTGGACCCTCTAACTCTTCGCTGTATGAGTATTGTTTGTCTCTTTTCTTAAAGGGTGCAGAAACTTCCCTTAGATAGGGTTAAAATATTCCACAAAACTATTTGTCATAAGATATTAAATCAAACGTGAATGCCAGAAATAAGTCAAAACTTAAAATGTGTTGAAGGATTAGTCTCGTTCTTATTCACAGTTGTAGCACCAAGCTTATAAGGTGATGACGTGCTTAGCTCTTTAAAACACTTCGAGACACACTTGCGTGAAACATTTCAATTCTCTAACCCTATATTTTAATTCTTTTCGCTATGTGGGATTTATTAGACTTTAATAAAAATTGAGAAAAATTGCCTCTTTAACAGCAATATGGTGGGTTGAAATGTTTTGTAAAATAATATGTCCTCGAATATGCTAAAGCTAAAACGGCAGAAATAAATCACAACTTAAATATATAATTTCGTACTTATTCATATTTGGTGCTTAAATGTGCCATAAAAATTGATTTTAAGCCAGAAAAGTATCTTACTTAGTTATAGTATATGTGAATTATACTATAAGTAGTATATACAATAATTAAGTATAAAAAATCTAATATGTGAAATATATATTATATATTGGGTATATATGAAAGTATTTAATTAATAGATTTTTCTTTCAGTTGTAAGCAATTCCATATTGTTATCAGATAATGTGTCTAATATATTTCCACGAAAAGGTGCACACAAAATCCGATACCTCGAAAAGTTAGAGGATTAATGCGCTTCACATATCTAAAATTAAGGTTACCAGTTTTTCTATGCCGAAAATTCCTACTTTTTAGTCCCGTCTAACAGGATCAGTTGTTAGAATCTTTTTATTTTGAAAGAAGTTTTGATTTGGTTGCACAGCCTTGTTGCTCAATATCAATTATGGGCAGTAAAATTACACTGCTTAATACAATTGTGCAGGTTAAAAAAATTATTTTCTTTTCCTCTCTGCTATCAATATATTACAGCTTTATATTCCTTTATTTGTTTTATGTAATAATATATAAAAAAGCTCAATAATATTTTAATTTCAATTAGAGTTGACTAAGAAATCGCCTCTGTAATTTATTGGAGTGACCCTTTAATGTTAATTACAATCAAATTTATCTATTAAAAATGTAAAGTACTTAAGATCGCAATAAATACATTTGAAAGATGAACAAGTTCTATAGCTGTTAATTGCAAAAGCAGTTGGTTTTTGTCCAGGTTTCTTTAACAATTTTTTTGTTGCGATTTTACAACACTTACGCAAAACACTTAACGACATTTCAGGGATTTTATGTTTAAGGTGTTAACAAGTATGCGAATTAAATAAGCGAGTTAAACGGTCAAGTGTTAAAACAACTTAAAGAGAGGTTCCGCTTGATTGAGTTTTGTATTTCCATAAATGAAAAATAAATATTAAACAACGAACAGATATAAATCAACATCCAGAGTTAAAAGTTTTGGACAAACTCAAAAAAAAAACTATTAATTATAGTTTTTTTTCTTCTCTGTCTCAACCACAAATAATATAAAAATAATTGTTAAGATTTTAATTGTTGTTATCATTATAACATATTATCGTACGTACTATCAGTATTATTGTTATAGAAAATCATGGACAATACTTCAGTCACGTCACGTGGTGGGACCGAACACAGAGGAGCACTAATGTTTTGTATCATTTTTACATTTTCATTGCACTAAAATAAAAAATGTAAGTAAAGTATACCTTGCGGCTTGTACTACTATCAGGAATATTTATTTTAAGAAATTGTTTTTGTGCTTTAAATTTTGGAAATTAAATACCAAAAAAAAAAAACATAAAAATATGATTATGGCAATCATGGTATGTTCTCTGTAAGAATGTAAATGCGGATCAGTCAAAGATGTTACTGTAATTCGCTTTTTTAGTCCTAGTAGATTAATAACTTTTTTTTATTTTTTTTAATGTTATAGATTTGTAAAAATCGCAAAGTAATAAATTTTTAAAACAAAACAAATTATGACATTTGATATCGCACGAATGATAAAGTGAACAAAAAATTCACGAAAATATGAAATAAAAAACTTTGAATTTTATTGTCATAAAAACACGTTAGGCCTTATTAGCTAAACAAAATAAGAAACTAACATAATAAAAATTAATTTAATTTTATTCAGGCTCTAGGTCATGCATTTATTTAAGTAAAACTCCTTTGGTTTATTAAATTTAATATGATTTTAAAATAAAATGACCGCTTTACTCAAATGATATATCGATATATCGAATAAATAAATGAATAAAAAATTTAATTAAACAAATCACTTTTATTTAAACAAATGTATGACCTAGATCGAAAATAATAATAAAAATAAATTACATAGTTTGAGGTCGAGGAATTAATAAATATATATAAGTTCATATTATGAGAATTACTCACGATATTCTTATAATTACAGTTAAACCTCGATTATCCGGCTCTCGTGGGACCGGCACCAGCACGGATAATCGAAATACACGGTTAATAGAGGTTATATTAAAATATACAGAAATTTATTTTTTTATTTATTTTTATTTAAACATTCGATTTATGTAACCAGAGATTCAAATATACCACATATTTTTATACAAAACATACAAATCGTCAAATATGTATGTACATATCTATGAATCATCAAAAACATTACAATTGTGATTTTTACTAATAATGCTTCGGTTGGTCAAACTACATGTCTATACATAATTTGAATACTGACACTCGGAATCGATGTTCAATTTAGCATGAAAAAATTTTGCTTTTTCAATAATCATCTGTCGTGAAATTTTGAAGAAATTTGCTGCCGCTCCCGTACAATGTATGTATGTATAGCTTGTCTTAAGGTTGACTTACCTGAAATTGGTGTTACCTTGAATCTTTCTTGCCGAAACCTACTTTCGGTGCAAAATCTACTTTCGGATTTTCGGAATTTTTTATTGTATATCTATTTTTTAAACCGCCGATTGAATCACTTTTAGAACCATATAGCGAAACTTGTTCTTTATTTTTCACCAAATCGCGTATAGTTTGCTTACCAACTCCATAATTTTCAGCAACTTAACAGATATATTTTTGTAGTAGTCATGAATTAAAGTAATTTTGTCTTTAATTGAAAGAACTTTTCATTGCTCTTTTTGGTAATTTACTATTTGAAGGAGCCATCATTCCACAACAGGTGTTAGCAGATCAAATTTCACTTACTAAATGAGTAAAAACGCAAATATGTATATTCTTATGTGTGGGCATATGAACTTAAAAAGGGGAAACACCGCATTTAGATTTACATAATAAAAAACACATGAATGCTGCACGGATAATAGATGTACAGCACGGTTAATAGAGGTATAAATCTAAAGCACGGATAATAGAGGTAAAGCACGGGTAATAGAGGGAAAAATAAAAAGAACCGCATGCCGCTTAATAGATGTAACCGATTAATAGAGGCCCAGATAATCGAGGTTTAACTGTATTTAAAAAAATTTTTACCAAATGAGATGCTTTCGAAAATGAAACTAACAAATATTTTAATTAAATTAAAGTGGAATTTATAAAATTAAATTAATAATTAATATTTGAAACAATAAAAATTTAATCAAAAGAAATTTAAACCATGTCAAACTTTAAAGCAAGCTCCGCTTACAATGGATGTAAAAAGTTCAGTAAAAAAACATACAATTTGAAAAATCTAAGCAAAAAAACTTCAAAGTCTATTAAAAATAAAATAAAATTTAATTTGATTTTTCAATAGCTATGTCTGATATTTCATTGGCACTTACCAACTCGTTAGTAGACTTCAAACACATAAAATTCAAACATACTTGAAAATTACAAAAATATTACAGAATGGTTTGAACGATTTTATACACACAACACAACAAACAACTTATTACTGATTCGCATCTATTTAAAAAAATCAATATAGAAAAAATTATTAATTCCACTAAAAGAATGAATATTTTGTTAAATAATTAATTGAAAAATTCAATCCATAATTAGTGTCACTATTATAATTATTCTTTTTAAGTAACCGGCTCCACTGTGCGTTGTTGTATTACAAACAATGTATGATTTTTTTATTTGTTAAAATTAGGTTCTTGAAACTCTCAGTATCTTATTTTTATTCTTTGTTGGCACGTGTTGGGAATTATTATTTTTTTTATGAACGTATTAATTTTTTAAGAAAATATTTTTGTGTTCTGAAAGAGAGCAAACAAATAAAAAAACAAGCGCACATATTACAAACGGGAAAAAATTTTTAAAATAAACTAAAATTAATAAGGAAGGGATGGGAATTATGAAATCGTTATTTTTAATACTTTTTTATTACAATTTGACATAAATAGAATAATGGACTATGTGTCGGTACAATCTGAATATACGAATTTTTAATTCAATAATGTTTTTGTGTGTAGCAAATTGTCGATTAGGAATTGTAAATATCTCACTTGAGCTTAATGGCATATTCTAATATATTATCACAATATGTACATATATGAAAGATTTTTAGGAACAACTTCCAGTAGAGAAATATTTCTGAAAGGAGAACTAAAGGGTGATAGTTTTAGTAACTTTCTTTTTGGCAACACTCTTTGCATTTGTTTTCGTGTAACATGTTAAACTGTTAATTATGTTCAGTTTGGTCTATAATTTAACCATGAATCGACTTACAAACGAACAACGCTTGCAGGTTATTGAATTTTATTACTAAAATTCATGATCGGTTATGAAAGTGAATCGTCCACTTTTTTATAGGAAAATTTTGTTCAGTGACGAAGCTCATTTCTGATTGAATGATTACGTGAACAAGGGAAATTTACGTATTTGGTGTGAAGAGTAGCCAGAAGCATTCCATCCCGAAACATGCACTGTTTGGTGTGGATTATGGACCGATGGCATCATTGCACCGAACTTTTTCAAAGACGACGTTTGGGGACAGTCGATTAGCTATCGTGTGGTTTAACGCCTTCAGACTATTTTTTGTGGGGGTATATTAAGGCTTCTGTCTACACGCCCGCAATATTTGACGCACTTTAAGATACCAGCCGATATGTTGGGGAGAGTATGCTAAAATTGGACTCACCGTATGAACCATTTGAGGCGTAGCTGCGGTCAACATTTATATACATATATATAAATCATCTTTAAACATTGAATCATATAGATTGTTATATGGATGCAAATAAATTTTTCATACATTTCTCAAAATTTTATGTGTTTTTTTTTAAATCAAATCCGAAAAAAATCAGCTTTTAACTATTACAAAATGTTATTTTTAACCTTAATTAATAAAAGGCACAAAGAAATTCATAGGAACTCCAAACGATAATTATAGAAATGTTAGGAATTTCTGTAGAATATGATAAGGGCTGGAGGAAATCCATACTGATTTAATACCACCATAATGAAAAGTAAGGAATAAAATACACATAACAGACTTAACACAACAAGAGGGATTTGTTGACTTTAACCATAATAATAAGTATAGGACAAATACATTTATTTTTTATGTAATTTACATTAGTATGTAGATATTAAAATATATGTTCTAGTTTTTTGGAGTTGGACGAAAATAGAAGGAGAAGGCATGGTTTTAAAAAATCATATAATACTTTGTAACACCAAGTTACAAAAAACTTCAAATTTAAAAAAAATCTGCAAAGGATACAGCAAGGACGTGGGTGCCTCTTATATGTCATTTGTCGAAAAATTATAATCTATGGCAAACTAAATAGCAAAGAATAACAAGAAATTCTCAAAAGCCACAATTTGTAGCTTATAATTTCTGTACAAATTTGTTCAGAAATCGTATCAAGGATATGAGTAACCATCATAAGTCTTTTTTTGGAAAAGTGATTATGTAGGCTAAGCTACCAAAATTAAAAAAAAACAACAAGAGTAGCAATATATATATACATATATATATATATATATATATATATATATATATATATATATATATATATATATATATATATATATATATATATATATATATATATATATATATATATATATATATATATATATATATATATATATATATATATATATATATATATATATATATATATATATATATATAGGTCATAATTTCCATACATTTTTATAAATCGTCGCCAGGATACGGGTACGTCGAATATATCCTTTTTGATAAATATATGATTGAAGCTTAAAGTCTATATGTCGTTATTATAACTCCAAATTAATATCCGCCTCCTATATACAATTCTTTCCTACAAAAACCTTGAAAATATACTGAAGCAATGAAACGTGATCAGTTGTTATCATCTCGACTACTTGTATATGTACACTATAAATATACCCTTTCTAAAAAAGCAATGGTTTCTCTTACTTCACTAGATATAATTAATTTTGCAAAATTTTTATTATAAAAAAAATCAAATAAATATGTTGAAATAAATTTTTCAAAAACAGTGGTCCTTAGAGATAGAAAAATTTAAAGACAAAAAATTGCGTTTGTCTAAAGGGCAGTGTTTGTGATTTTATTTTAAACAGTTTAGGAACTAGTACTAGTATATTTTACAAAAAAATATGTTAATTTCTCAGTCTGTATTACAAAAAATTTATTTATAGGGTCTAATATTTTTCCTGCTAATTAAATTCATATTCTGTATGTATTTTACTTGTAAAAGGATATAAGAAATTTATATTTGTCGAAATGTGGGGAATTTATCTTTTGATCCGCCATAGTAGTTCAAAATCAAAATAGAAAATTTATATTAATATACTTTTTTCTGAGCTTCTAATAATTTTTTAATAATAGAAGTATATAATAGCCTTTTAGGGAATTTTTGATAATATTTCTAAGACGTTTATGAAATATTGTAGCTGGATAAAATTCTATATTTAGAGTTCTCAAAGGAAGCATGTCAAATTATCAAAAAAAAAATTATTTTCATCAGTTATTTTATTTGTATATGAAAAATAACATTTTTCGAATTTGGCGACCTCTTGTGGTAGCAAACTGAAAACGGTATTGAGATAGGAATCAAAGGGACTTATTTTTTTATGATTTTTTTCTGATTTCGGTCTATGAGACAAAGTACTGTGAACGGGCTTCATGCCAAACTTTGATCAAGATGTCATGTTAAATTTCAGAGCACACTCTAGAACTAAGATGTATAAAACTTATTACATAATATTCAAAGAATTGATTCTTAATTTTGTTTAATAAAATTAATATTATTGACGTTACATACATAAGCACATACTTTGTAAAAGAAGGACAACACACACATCTGAAATAAAGAAAAATTGTCTTGAAATAAGTTCCAAAATAACTCTCAATTAAATGGCATAAATAAAATAAGTCGCAACAAAGTTCAGTGAAATAAATTCCAAAGTAAACGAAATTATTCCAAAATCTGCAAATGAAATAACTTTCAAGCAAAAACGTTAAATTAAATAAAATAATGTCCGAAATGTAGAACCGATTTAGAAAGCTTGGGCTCTACCTTCGGCTAACAAGGACTTTCTCCGCTGTGGTATGCCCAGGCCAGAATTCGCTTTCTGAGACATTTCTGCATTGGATTCCTCTCCTAAAGCGCAAGGAGTTAGAAAACGAATTCGTTCTACAAAACAATACAGACTTGGTTTAGAAAGCGAAACCGAACTTAGGCATATCATAAAGGAAAAAGTGTTTGCTATCGGCCGGTAATGCAGAAATAGCTTGAAAGCCTGATCCATTTGTGAAAATAACACAAATGCTGAAAAGCCTAAGAATACGAATCAAGAGATGGATGAGAAAAATCTTCGAAACTTTTTTAAAGTTCAACATTTCTCTCCTGAGGTGTGTGATTATTAATTTTTTAATTTTGGTTGTAAAAGAACTTTGTTTTGTTTTTTTTTATTTCCTACAATATTATTTATTATTTTAAGTCAAAGTAATGTTTTTTTTTAATTATTTAATTTTTAATGAAATAATTAAATATTTGGGAATACGAATATAAATATGAATATTTGTTGCATCACTAGTATTTAAATACACATACATTGTTAGTTAGCTTTCTATTGTGGAATACGTTGATATTATACATTGAAGTTACTCGTATTCAATTTCCATTTCCAATTATGTTTGATTAAAACTGTCAAAACATTTTTTAAATTTTTTGATAACAGCATTTAAAAATTTTATGGTGATGCAGTTTTGCTTCTTGGTTTATGTTAGAGTTGATAAGTTGAAAAATATGGAAGCGTATGTAAACTCTTATTGGCCATTGTTTCACAACAAATTCACATGGAAAATTTTCGTTGATTCCGCGAATAAACAAAATTTATTCGAGTACTTGTATAATTTTATTCGAGTTTTCGAATAATTTCTTCCCCATTTTCGGATAAGTTAAAATTTTTTAAGAGTTATAATTATGCTAATTCGACTTGTCCTGCGTGATGATGATCACGATCATGACAACAATAATGAATATAGTAATGATAATTATGATGACGATGACGATGAGGACAACATTCATAAGCTGGTGGCTTGCTCTTACAAAAAAAAAATATATGTATGAATGTACATACATATGTGTGTATATGTACATATATATTTTCTGAAACAGTCAATGACCAACAAGTACACATGCACATAACTTCATATATGTACATATGTACATATAAGTGAACAACCAAAGGTAAGTATTCATTTATGTTGTATATAGACAAATACAATTCACATATTATTAAGAAGCAGCAGCAACAATAACAAATATGTACTGCAACAACAAAAAGAAGATAAAGAATATGAAAAGCATGAATACAACCCACCACCATATATAAGTATAAGTATATGTATATATATATATATGTATATATATATACATATATATATATATATATATATATATATATATATATATATATATATATATATATATATATATATATATATATATATATATATATATATATACATGTGTGTGTGTGCATATGAATTACAAAAACAAACAGCAACTACAACAAACAAAAGCAGAGGCAGCAACATTCTGCAACAGCCGCGTAAATACTACGAACGTGGAACGAAACAGAAAAGAAATTATAAAAATCAACAGCAACGGCAAAATATCGTAAACAGATCATCGAACTTAGTTTTACAAAGTTGATGTCGTTGTAGTCTTTTTTGTAGCTGTTGTTGTTGACGATATTCGTATTAAAGGGAAAAAAACAAACAACAGCAACAAAAACAACGGCGAGTGCAAAATATGTGATGTTTATATTTTACATTAAAGGGCTTTCAAATAAGACCTGGGGGTTACTCTCTATTGCCATGCGTATGCGATGCGTAAGAAAAATGGTACATAATCGGATAATTGGTACCCTTTATTGAGTTTACGCGCATTTAATTTTTTCACTTTCGCAAATCTGGCATCAATGCACTCTGTAATTGTCAAAATCGTTCGTTAAAACCAAATATCCTGCGCTAAACGCATCGAACTAGCTTACGCATCGCAATAGAGAGTAACCCCCTTATTGGATAAATCTATCCTCGGCTTTTACTAGATCACTTGTGATAGGTAAACATGGGCTTCCAAAGGATAATATAGGATATAGAATAATTCCCAATTGTTATGAGATATTCTCAAATCAGGATCGATCAAATACTTGATCGAGCATCCAGAACTTGTACTTGACTAATGTTAGTGAGGCCCTTTCGGATATCACGTGGTGGCTGAAGTAAGAGTCCAAATTGTAGAATGAAGTTAAAGGAGATTAAAGAATTCGAAACGAAATCTATTACAAAGTTTTGAACTTGTACCCAAAACTCGTGAACACTAATCAGGGCCAATATTTCAGATCAAGTACAGCTTAAAATTGTAGGAGTTCTGAGAATAGGTATTCCTGATTAAGTTATTAGTGAGGTCTTTTGCACCGTGTTTGAAATCCAGATAGGGGTATGGAATTTATTGGCCAAAGGCGTCATTCTTGGGTAATTGCTAGTTGATGACTTAGCCATAATTTCACCTTCCAACAGATTTTTTAAACAACAGATATCAACCGCTGTTGTTTTGCTCATGAAGGCGATTGGTCTATGATTGCATATGAAAATTGGCAGATATGTGCGAATGGTAAATTAGGTAAGGGGAGAGTGGTGAACGCATTAAGATCATTATATCAATCAATATTAATACCGAATTGAAGATAATTTGGAATGGCATGTGCCCAAAATAATGCTGGAAGTGCCCAGTAAAACCCTATGCATTCAATAACAGTTAAAATTTTTGCGAATCTCTATTTGTATAGAAATAAGCAATGAAGACATAGATAATTGTATATTTCCTAGAGGAAACGAAGTCAATTACCAGCTAACATTACCAGCTAATATAGACGCTAAGTTTTTCTATAGTTATTCCAGTGAGCCTTTTTGACAAATATCCTACAAAGACAATATCATGATTGCCACCTTGCGAGATTCTCAGATTTATTCGATAATTGCATCTCCCTCGTAAGGATCCCTTAAGTGAAGTAATTTTTTTTATAGTATACAGCAAGTTAAGTGAAATGCATTTCGGCAACGGTTCACCCTTATTGGAAAACTTTTAACAACCGACAACTATTCCGACACGAAACGCATAGAAAAAATAAGTCTGCCGTAATGGTTCGGTCGTCTTCTGCTTTTAAATTTTGGTTTTGCTGCTGTTTTTGACGACATACCCAATGTTTGTGATGATAATGATGATGAAGGGCCCGCTATTTGTACCAAAATGTTGACTCAACCACATGAAACAGAAATTTTTATTTGATTATACAAATAAATGAAACTATAATCTTTTTCTAGCAGGAATGATATAATTTAATTTGCCACAATATATTGCATGCCATAAAGGACTTCAAAGTAACAACCAAGATTCCAGTATCGCAATAGCTGCCTTATGTACCATAGGTATGTTGAACTTTAGTCAATCTATCAATTTTATCAGCTTTACTTGTAAAATAGATCAGTAATTTTTTCTTGACTAGCTTTCTCTATTAAGGAAGGACTTAAAGGATATCAATTTTATCATTTTGGATACGATGTTACTAGACCGCGCATAATGTGTGAAATATATGTATATAGTCCATTACGATGTCCTAGTGCTGCTCTACTGCTTTGCATTAAATCAGACTAATAACAAAATTAATCCATGCAAGTAGTCGGTGGATCACCCACCCACAGAACAAAGATTATAATGATGAAAAGACAGTGTCCTATAGTAATTATTACTCGTTATAAACTAACTGATGCGTGCCTTCGTTCCTTTGGACCATATCGTGCCTTATCGCGAAAAAAGATTAAGTAACATAATTTTTGATTTTCACGCTTTTATCTCAATCGATAACTTACGATATCTAAAATTAAGTCTTAAAGTTTTCTAATCATATGAAGCGGCATTAACTTTTTAATAGCGAAGGCAGCAAACTGCAAAGGCAGTTGATACAAAAAGTTCCTCTGCAGAGTTTTGTATTTTTCCTTTAAGCTTTTTTGGCGTTTAAGGTACGATATGTTTGCTACTACATACATTTTTGCTACATCGGACACCATAGAATATCATAGCAAAAAAAATGATATTGGCAATTTAAGAAGGACACGAAGATCTCGCGGCGCTGACTTAAACTGTTATTTTCTAATCATCCATCAATGCCAAATGATTATACCAAATTACAAGCTTGCCCAATTAGAAATAATTTGTTATTAAAACTTTCGTGAACACTAAGGTTACGCGTCACTTTGCGAAGAACCCTTTTTTCCTTTACTCTACTGTCAAATTATTGGTGGCCACATTCGAGGCCATCGTTTCATTAAAATTAGAGTACCAGAACTTTCAAAATTTTTTATTTAGATCCATTGGGTGTAGCAGGACAGCGAAAGATGTCATTTAAGAAAGGCAGTGTTGCCTTTGTTGTTTAGAATTTTTTGAAATCCCTCAAAGATATGAAATTCATATGTATTAATAACATCTACGACAAAAGCAACAAAGCCGTTAATAAGGATAATGTAATTTTTTTAAGTAAAAAACTATGTACCTAGTTATTTATATGTGCATATTAACACGTATAAACTTTTATTTAAAAGTTTTTTCTTTTGTTTCTTATTTTTTTAGCAAATCCATTTTGTTTAATAAAAATTAGTATTCACAAAAAGTTTGTCCTCAGCGACCTTTGGACATTAGGTAACCAACCTACATATAAAATTTTACAAATTTACTTTAAAATATTCATGATTTTTGCATTCGATACGTCATTTTTAGCCATTTTCTCTACTATATTTAGCTAATATTGGTCAAAAAAAATACCGGCAACACTGAACAAAGGTCTGCGTTGATGTTGTCCTTGAAGGACAAAATTATCACCAAATATGCAAATTACACCAGTTTCGAAACTAAAAAGGCCAATTCTTAATGTACCGACAATGAATTTCTTTCGTATATAGAGATCTAAAATTTTTAATGATTTTGAAAGATTCTCACATAATTTAAAATTTGTACACTTTATGAACCTGAGCAAACCTTATGGAGCCTTATATCCAAATCTGTCGCCTTTATTATTTTATTTTTCTTTAGCAATCTACATTGAGTTTACTAAAATAATTTTTTGTTTGTTAAATTGAGCACAAACATATCACTCTATAAAATGTATGTTTTTGACTTACTATACATATCGCACACCCAGTACAAAAGTGACTCAACTCAAAATTTTAATTTTTCGGGTTTATATCATTAAACTATGCACAATACACTTGTTTATCTATAAGAAAAATGTTTGTGTATTTTATTGTTGTTAACTGTTGCTAAAGAACAGTTGGCTTTCCTTATGTTTGAGTTGGTATAAAGGTGAAATTCATAAAAATGATTTATTATTAGTTGTGTCAGAAAATTAAAATTTTGAGTTGTGTCACTTGTGTACTGGGTGCGCGATATATTCTCATATTGTTTATTAAAAAATCTTAATTATATCTGAATCCAAACTTAAGTTATAGCAAAATGATTTGTTAAGGAAACAAATGTGTTAACAACTTTAATCGCATTTGGCCAAGTTCTTAGCTTTTCAAGATACGTCAATGTAGCATTAAAGGATGATATATTTTGTTCGCTTTATAAACAACATAGTACAAAAAGCTTTAAAGTCTTTAAATACCATATTCTTTATACGTATGCTCGTTAAACCGGTAAACTAATGTACTTTATTACTCTACGGTGGGATAGCGAAGTACACCTGGCTTTAGCTAGTAATTAATACAAAATAGTCATAAAATACCTCCAAATTATTACAACAATTAAAAAATCTAACAAGTCCCATACTAAAACATTATTAAAAAGCGTTTTGCCGTCGGCAAAACGTTGTACAAAATTCTCTTTAAAAGAAAGCAAACATAATAATTAAAATTTTGTGTGCTTAATATAAAATTTTGTTTTTTAAAGAAACAACAAATATGATTTTTTTAGTAGGAATTATTTTATGACACAAGCAAGGAACGTACATAAATTTTTTGGAGTTAAAAATAATTTGGCAACGCTCAATTAACCCTACACCGTCATCCTTCGCCAAAATGACGGCCCGGAGTAACACAACGATGAATTCGAAAGTGATCTCAGTTAATTAGGTTGCAAATATTAGCTCATCAGGCGAGGCAACTGATGTGGATGAAGAAGACATTCCGATAAATATTTTGAGAGCGAAGTCCAACGGCATTACGAGCGATAAAACTATACTTCGAGGAAAAACGCTCATTAATGATCATCTGTCAAAGGTACGACACATCCTAATGGACTTAACATTTGTCATAAAAGCCGAGGACCAACACGTCGATGTAAAAACATAATTAATCCCCTTGAGAGTTTCAAACAGTTTATAACAGGAGAGATCGTTGATGAAATTGTAGAGTGGACAAATGTCTAGATAACTTAAAGTCATTCCGTCTTACGTGCAAATACATATGTATCCGACGCAACGAAGAAACACATTAGTGTTGACTGCTGTTGAAAAAATCAGCATTTATCGTTGAAGGAGTGATTTCCATTGTCTTATTGAGAATCTAAATACTTAAGCTGACTTACCAAAGCCAGGTTCCAATTTCTTAAGTCGTAAATACGTTACGGATATAACTCACTAAGCCTCCAATTAGTGGGTGATAAATTTGCTCCCATCAGAATAGTATGGGAAGGATTTGTGCAGAAATGCAATGTATATTCCAAATAAGCCAGCTAAATACGGCATTAAAATGGTAATATTGTGTGATAATGGAACCAAATACATGATTAACGCAATTCCATATTTGGGTAGAAATTCAAATGTCTCTTGGAGAATTCTATGTGAAAGAACTTACTAGGCTCAGACTGCAATGTTACAATGTACAACTGGTTCGAGTCGATATCTCTTGCGAAATTGTTAAAAAAAAGTACATGCAATTGACAATTGTAGGCACTTTTTGCTCAAACTAAAGAGAAATTCCAATTGGGCTAAGGCAAAACAATGGTCGTAAATTTTATGAAAAATATTTTCTCGGGACTCGTTGAAAAACAGCTGAATGCCAGGCTTGATATGCCAACAATGCAAGAAATTATATCCAAAATCAACTACAAATCAATAACTCCACAGATTTCGAAAATATAACTTTAAAAAACTCAACTGGAAAAAGAAAAATATATGCAATTTGTCCCTCTTCAAAGCGAAAAATAAATAACGAAAGTATATTATTCAAAATGACAAAAAAGGCTGTGCGGCGAGCACAAAATTGAAGTTTGTGCTTCGTGTTTAAGATTAAATAATTTAGGTTAGGTTAGGTTAGGTTGATTGGAGGGGTGTGATAGCCCATGTCATAGGACATACACTTAAGCCAGTGAAGGCTTGTTGTGCGCTCCCTTGGGTTTAACCATAACATATTAACCCAAAGGTCCAGAGAAACTCCGTGTCACTCACAAAGTTCCTTAAACAATTTAGCTCGAAGCTAATGTTTCTTTTATAGTTGAATATCATAAGAAACTACAAGACTTAATTGACAAAATTTGCCATATGTCGTGCTCTTTATGTGTTCTAATTAATTGTTTGAAAAACCATAACAATTGAAAGGAAGGCTATGAAATGTCAATTATACGTTAAATATAAAAAAATTAATTTCTTTAAATGTTAATTAAAAAATAACTAAATATAAAAAATAAATCTATTTTGGTGCATATTTTTTCTCACGACGTATTTTATAGTCTCTTGAAATAAGACGAAGGATGACGTTAGTGTACAAAAAATAAGGATGACGTTCTAGGGTTAAAAACAACAGATATATTTTTTACATATGTATGTAGTATATAAAAAACAGTCATATATTGCTGATTAAAATTTCTCCAGAGCGACAAGTGTATAGTTTAACATACAAGCTTACATACATACATGCGTATGTACATACATATATATGAGGCCATACGGTTTTAATAGGGCTGGGATGGTTTTTGCGCTTGTTTATGTAGGGTGATAAGTTTATACTTTTTTCGCAAGCAAGAACGCTCACGCACGTACGCGTTATAGTAACCATACGTTCTTGATTGTTTAAAATGCGTGTGTGTCTGTTTGTTAATACACTGTGTGGCACAATTTGTTGTTTTAAAAAAATTTTCTACATGTGAATATTTATTAGAAATTAAGGCGCGAAATTCTACGATTAGCTAGTGGCTGTGTTTGCTATTATCGCTATAATTGTTGTTATATGTACATATATGTATGTACATATACAAATATAGATATGTATGCACATGCTGTTGATATTTTAATGACTAGAATTAAATTAAAACGCCAAGAACTGTTGAAATTAAGAAACATTTATGTACATACACATGCGTATGTATGTGTTTGTATTTAGTTCTGGTGATGGGTCAGGCTAAAAATTACTTTTCAATAATCGTGGTATAAAAATTAATATTCCAAAACTTGACTTTTATTTTGTTCTTGTGGCTAGAAAAGTCAAGTTCCAAAAAGCAAGTAAAAGGGAACGTCAGCGACATTTTGTACATACAAATATACATACCGCATATACACTGCTACTAAACTGTATATACATACATACATATGTAGTACTATTACTAATTTAAATCTTGCCGAATATGGACATGTCTATTTCTACAAGAAAATGTTAATTCGAGATCAGAGTCCCCTTTAATGATATGGACATTTTAAAGGACAGTCATCTTCCCAGCTTGCAAGTTCTTGTACTCCATGGAAATGCTTTATTATTGCAGGAAAATAATATAATATCATCATCTATGCCGTCTATACCTTTAACTGTTGTAGAATCGATAATCGATAATACCATATATAATTTTTCCTTCTTTATAAGATCTTGCATACATAAGGCTCGTATATGTACTGTTTTTCGCAGTATTGTACTGTTTTTCGACATCAAAAACTGCGTACTGCTTTTCCCCCTCAAAATACTGTTTTTCGATACATAATAAAAATAAAAACGGCGAACAGCGAATTCATGCAAAATTATTGTTTACTTTAAAAATAAGCATTCTCCTCTGATTCGTCGCTAGCCGAAAATTTTTGGGTGGGCAGCATTGCAAGAAACACCAACATGGAATGAAGTCGAAGCTGTTATGAACAAGTTGAGGGAATACAATTTGTACAATGCCAATGAAAATGGGGTAAATTTACACACACAATTTCGATATATCAAAAACTATTGTACGAGTGACAAAATTATGCAATGGAGAGAAAGCAATGTTTCGATTGTAGATCGGTGGGTGGAGATATTTATTAATCTCAAAAACGCCGATTGCGAGAAATGGTCACGATCGTTGAATATATTTTATGTTTTCCAGGAACTTCAACATCAAAGGAACGAATCTTCTCTGCAGTGAACAAAACTTGGACGTCAGACAAAACCCGATTAGATGTGCAAACATTGAAGTTTGAAGTGCAAGTGCGTTGATTTCCACAATTACCTCAAAACGAAGCCGGCATTGCTTATTCAAATTGCTTCAAACGACAAATACAAAACAACCACAAAAGCTGATTCTGATGGAAATGATTCAGATGATGGATATGATTGTTAATTTTTTTTTATATATTGAATAAAATATATACTGCGAAAAGTACTGTTTATCCAAACCGATTTACTGCTTTTTTGAAAAATTTCAGTGAAATGTACTGTTTTTGGTCCAAAAAAATATACGGGCGTTATGCATACATATTGTCACATAAAATCCAAGACATTAACAGCAATTTTTTAATTTTTGGCGATTGAATCGCAAATAATATAAACTTCGAACTATTTTATTCTTGATAGCCCTTACGCTTTAAATAATCAATATATAGTATATTTTGTGATTTTAAGAGACATCATACCAGGATAAAGTCAATACCATCAAAAGCCGATTTTGAACTTTTTGTTAGTTACAACTTTAAGATGGAGTGAAGTTAAAAAGATTTAAATGGGATCAAGTAATTCATTTCGCTTAATCGAATACATATCAATATAGCCGAAGTATATATTTATAATTTTTTTTATATATATAAAAGTAAGCAAAATTGAAATAGATTACATTTTAATACTATTATTTTTCGATATTACCATAAATCATATACATATGTATGTACATACATTTATTTACTTTGTCAGATGCAGTTAATTTATTTATTTATTTAATTTAAATTCACCTATGGAAAATAATCCTTACAGGCTAACAGATATACTAATTAAATAAAACATTAAATAAATCCTTATTTTCTAATAACATATTAAAATCATTAGCAGACAATGAAAAGTCTAAGACAATAATATTAGAAATCTTATTTATATTATTCAAAACTCGTAACAAAAGGTTCACGCATTCCATAATTAGTAACATGAGTAGATACATAAAATTGGTTATTGTATCTAAGGTGTTTAAAAGGTACAAAAAATTTAATCAAACTTAATAAGTATTCACAATCGATAAAACCATTAATCAAATTATAGACAATCCTAACGGAATGAATAGTACGTCGTACATAAAGTGGCTTTAAGCCCAAAAAAAAAAACAACGAGCATTATATGTATTCGGGACCAACATTGTAAGATCATTACGAAGAGCAAATTTAACAAATTTCTTTTGAATCCTATCAGTATGTACATTATAAAAAGGGTTCCAAACAAAAGAACAATACTCTAACTTCGAGCGAACAAAAGCAGTGTATAAAATTTTTAATGTTATGGGATCCGAAAATTTCTGACTGCTTCTTCTTATAAATGCACAAGCAGAATAAGCTCTAGGTATAATATAATCAAGATGTGCATTAAAGTTAAGTTCACAATCCAAAACTATGCCAAGATCTAGCACTTGGTTAACAACTTTCAAGTTAAAGTCGCTTAACTTGTACTGGGATGCTATTACATTACCAATATTAGACCTATGAAAGCTCATTTGAAAACATTTATCCACATTCAAAGGTAAATTATTAATACTGCACCAATAGAATATTTCATCGATGCAAAGCTGAAGAGCGATGACATCATTGTCAGAAGTAATTTCCTTATAAAGTTTCAGGTCACCAGCATACAATAAAAATTGTGAACTAGCACAATAACTACCAATGTCATTAATAAAAATTACAAACAATAACGGGCCTAATATACTAATCCGTGGCACACCTGAGGTTGAAGTATATGGCAAGGACACAAAATTTTGTAAAACAACAGTGTAGGACATCAACCAATTAAGAAACTTGCCATAAAAACCAATTTTACTTAATTTAAGGTACCGTATATTATGTGCAACATTATTATAATTTATTTAATTCGCCATAAGCCTTTAAATTTGCAAATATTTTTGTTGTTGGTATTTAAAAATTGTGCGTTATAAAAAAATTTCATATATCCATAGTACGATATAGCCATAAAAGTTTATATGTATTTAATACAAAAACACTTTTTTTATTTAGTCTAATAAATACAATCTTTAGCACTCAAGAATCGTCTAATTGTATGCAGGTTGCAAGAAAAAATATATATTCATATCATATATAAATTGTTTGATAAGCTGTTTGAATGAAAGCATTCGAAGCTAACTATGATTATGTATTTTGTAATATTCATATACGATAGAGAACTCTCATATTGTATTTGAATGTGTTTTTATAAACAATAAGGTGTCTTTAGTGGCAAAAAAGCTTAAGCTTAAAATTTTATCCGAAAACTGTTTATTAGCTGTTTTACACTAAGTTGTATGGCTACCGTAAAACTGATCTTGCTCTAAATATGAAATGCTACTTCTAACAACCATAAAACTTTAATATATTATTTTACTGATTGTACATTATGGATTGCGATGTAAAAGTAAAAATGTTACTTCAGAATTTTTTAAACGGTAAAGGTGCGATATATTAAATGTTTTCAAACTGCTTATGTACATATTTACTGATAAGTTTGTTTAGCCACCACAGAATTGTCCGCATATAAATAGATAAAGCCATATATATATATATATATATATATATATATATATTCGTATATATATATATATAAGTATATATATATACATATATATATATATATATATATATATATATATATATATATATATATATATATATATATATATATGTATATATATGTATATATATATATATATATATATATATATATATATATATAAGTATATATATATATATATATATATATATATATATATATATATATATATATATATATATATATATATATATATATATATATATATATATATGTATGTATGTATGTGTATACATTCTAACTATAAAAATTTGCAGAACTGTCTTAAAATATCTACGCTTTATAGCTACATACATATGTCATATTTCAGTTTCTCATTCCCGATTTTGTAGTCTTCAATTTTGCCATATTTAAGTATATTTTCTAGAAACTTTCCTTATACCCCTCGTGGATGTTTTTCATTTCTTTAAAATAAGAACCGCTTAATCATGCGTAATGTCGTGGCGAATGCTGTTTTTTGAAGTTGTTTTTGTTTTTTGAAGATTAAATTATTTACATACATACATACATACATATGTACTCAAATAAAAAAGGGTATTACCTAAAAATTATGTACATACGTACTTACATATATGTATGTACATAAGTATATACCTACATACATACATACATATACATATGTACATATGTATATACATATATAGTCTCCAAAAGCATTTATTATGATTGTACGCCAACAAGTAGGCGATTTTTTTCCTATAGCTTTCACCTCCGCTCTATAAAACGAAAACGTACTACAAAAACAACAACAACAGTTGTATTAATGGAAAAAAATAGTAAGAAAACACATAGTAGAAATAAAGCCTACACTTGCAAACACACCTCTCTAAAAGCAAAAGCATAACTTTGAAAAGAAAAATAAAACGAACAAATAGCACACACAACAAAATCAAATCCGAAAAAGTAAAAGCCTGCGCGACAAAGCTACAAATAGAATTTTCATTTATAACACCACTAAGATTAGACAGCTTGTTGTTGTTGTTCTTTTTCTTGTTATTTTCCCTGCTATTTTATTTTCATACAGCCAATATTTTAGCTTTTATAAAATTACTACAAAAATAATCAGAAATTTAAAAAGAATATGGGCATTTATTTGTAGCTTACAGCTCTTAACGCCGTACTCTCCCTATTAATTTTATATTTTTTCTGTTATTTTTCTTTTAACTTGAAATGAGTGCAAATACAAAATTGTACTCTGTTTACATACTTGATAAAGCATTAACAAACTTTTGTACATACAAACAGACTCAAACACTAAAAATATGAGTGAGAACTTGTGTTGTGTAAGTTAAAGAGGAGTGTTATTTTCCATGGATGGATTTTATTGTTCAAAATATATGCATGTATTAAACAGCTTTTTCAACACTCATTCTGTTTCTGTTTTCACTCAACAGATTTTCAAGTGTCTCTTTAATGCATCCACATTGCACTAATGCAAGTCTCTGCTGTTAAGTGTTTGTACGAGGCTGTGTGTGTTTGTATGTGTGTATGGGCTTGTGTTTGCGTGTGAGTACTTGTGTCAAACCACCACCATCTTTATACTAAATGTTAATGCTCCCTTACTCACTCACTCTTTGCTTCCTCCTGTAAAAGTAATGCACAGAAGTGCGTTTGTGTGTGTTGTTCTACTAAGGCCTTAATGTTAGCTAAATGTTTATAAGATATTTTAGTCTTGCGGCATTCGTTGTCGCGTATACTACATAATTTTTTAACGGTCAGAAGTCGATAGGCGTCAGACAATAATTTTATTTAATTGCAACTTTAATAATAGAAACGTGTTTGGCTATTAGATAAATGTCTATGTACAATAAAAGATAACAAGTCGCTAATAAAAAGAAAACATAAAAGTTTCAATCGTATCAGGAACAATATATAAAATATTTGCTTGCGGGCCTTTTTTAAACAAAAATTAACTTTATTATCCTGGAATTGATAAACAAACAACCTACAAACTCCAAAAGACCGTTATAATTTTTTATTTAACATTTTGCTGATATATTCTAATCTCTTGTGCACATTTCGTTTTGTTGTTGTATTAAATGCACTTGTATTACTGGTTTAACACACACCAACACAACGTGGAGAATGAAAAAAACTGTTATTGGGTTTTGCATGTATTGAACGAAGTTGCACATGTGTATGAGTGTATGAGCGCTTGAGTGTGCCTGAGCTTTGAAAAATAAAGTTAAAAGTGTTGGTTAAGCAACTGAGAGAGTGTTAAAAACATAAACATACAAAATAAGAAATGTTAATGTACATACATATGTAGTATCCGTTGTATGTGACTATTTTCAATTGCCGCTGGCCTCTGCTCTTACTACTATTTCTATTGCTGTTGCTGTTTTCAAGACTACTGCTTCTGCTGCCGCTGCTACTGCTAAAGTCTGTAACTTC
The DNA here is from genome assembly GCA_963681545.1 of Germaria angustata. NCBI lineage: Eukaryota > Metazoa > Arthropoda > Insecta > Diptera > Tachinidae > Germaria > Germaria angustata. The sequence goes on along the minus strand of OY813000.1, from coordinate 40,259,119 downwards.
TGTTGCTGGTATAATGGCAGCTTGTCTTTACGTTTCTTCTGTTAACTTCAGTCAGTTGACTTTTTGCCTTTGCCGCTGCAACATATGCAATTATTTTTAATTCCAAGATGTTGCCCATAACACTTTCCACAAAAAAATAAGCGCGTATTGAAAATAATATAAAAAGTGTTTGTTTTTGTTAAAATCGGGTTACAAAACGGAAAAGAATGGAAGATATAAACGAAGAAATTAACGCCAATAGACTTTGCGTGTTTTAAACTAACTGTAGTGTTATCACGAATTAAAATAAACGTTGTTTGTCAAAAAAAGATGGCTTTATTAATAATAATATTAACAAAACCAAAAATAAGAAAACTCTGCCCCTGATAAAAACGACAAAGCTAAGAAAACTAAAGAAATTTTTGTTTAAATAGTTCTTGTGATTTATTTAAAATAAAATTTTTAATTTTATTTAGAAAAATCAACAAGATTGGCGTGCAATTCTTTTATATAAAAATAATGTGCAAAATTTTTAAATATTCAAGAGACAGTAATAAATGAAATATAAAATTTCCAAAATTAATTATGAAAGGTATATTTTCTTTTTCTAATATTCTCAAATACACAAAAATGGTTTTATTTGCAATACTCATAAAAGGTGCATCACTCAAACTTGTTTTGAAAACCTTTGTCCATTTATTATGAATAAGGCAGAAAATTTATTTTAAAAAAATTATGAGAATATATTTCTCTAGAAATATTCTGAATATAGAAAATGTTTGGACGGTGGGTCGGACAAAAACCGAAGTAAGTCAAACTAAAAAGTGTTCTAGACAATTTACAAAAATTATTTTAAAAAATAATAAAAAAATCAAGACCTTCAAGTAATTTTGAATAAGCATAAAAAATTTTTTTTTTGGATTTTCTCATTTTTAATTTTACATACTAATATAAGAATAATAAGAAAAGAACTTCCTAGGAAGTCAACAAGATCCAAAACTTATGTTGCGGAAGTATTGCAAGTTCATATCATTTGTAGTGATTTTAATATGAGCTTATTATGTATTCCTATACAATGGACTTGAAGTCATGTTCTCAATGTAAAGAATAACTAATTTCTGGAAATACATACTTTAAATGCTACTCGCTTTAGTGTATAATTGTACATTGTAATGCCATTAATTTTTATTCAGAGAATTTAATAATTTTGCTATTGATATATTTGTCGAATGGTGTGAGAAGGGTTTGAAATAGGGAATTTTGTTTCATCATGACAAGTTCAGCGCCTCATGCCACATCAGCATCTAAATAAATCTTTAGCGCGAAGTTGACATATGCTTGTATATATAATATACACACATATAATAAATTTGAGAGTAACTGTGAGAGCAAAAGTTTAAGGGAGGGACTCATTAAAAAATAGCTTTCAAACAAACCATTCAGATGCAGAGATTTTTATGCAAAAAAAAAAAAAATACAAATTTAGATTTTTTTCAATAATTTGAAAACTATTTTGAACATGTTAAGAAAGGTAGATATTTTGTACTTTTGTTTGCAAAGAAAATTGAATTACGATAAGGAAAGCGTAAAACCTTTCTAATAGCCATAATTTTTATGAAATAAAAAATAGTTTCAATAAAAATTTAACTTTTTTAAATAAACACAAACTGCAAAGTTAGTTTAATCTATCTGCAGAAAAATACCGAGTCGTGCAAGGAATGGAATCTGCGACCCTCCAACTATACTTAGTCCAGTACACTACATACTACTTACTTTACGTATGTTGAAATAAAAAATAAACTAGAACTAGAATTTAACCTAAGCAAAAAATATAGGAATGTTTTTCCTTAAGAATAACAGCGGGTTTTTTCACCAAATAATATATTAAATTTTTTTTATCATTTTCATGCTAATAATTAACTGAAAATATTTATTAAAGTTACTCAATTAAAACAAAACATTATTGCGGAAAGATGTCTTTTACGCGAAATTAAATTTGTTAAAAAATCATGAAATAAAAGTTAAAATTTTTCGCTTTTATTTATTAAAAAATAAAGAACTTTACTCATGGCATTCTTTTCGTACTAATTAAATGCGTAACTGTTGCGCCAAAATGTGCAACTTAAAAAAGGTACAATTCTTAGTGGAAATCTGTTGAGACTTTTATAGGAAGAATTTTTTAATTGAAAAGAGATTATTATACTATTACTGAGCAATATTTATAAAGTTCATTATTCCAAATATTCTGCAAAGGAATGCTATTATTGAGCTTTAGGCCAATTTCTTTTCTAAATACGAGAAACTTTATTATATTCAATATTTCAACGCCTCTTTGGGTTCCTACTTCAGGAAAATTATTATTATAATAAAAAATTAATATATATTTTACAATAAATTGAAAAAAGTTCAAACAATCAAATTAAGGGAAACCCAAAAATTATAATTTAAAGAAATAAAAAATGAAATCTTCTATTTTGAAAATGTTCTTCATTTTGCTGGAATGTAATCTTCATTTGTTTCTTCTTTATTATTACGATTGGGTCTCCGTTGGTTAAATTAATAATTTTTTTTTTTTGTAATAAAAATCAATAATAAATTTCTGTATATAAAAAAATGTCGTTTGATATTTTTCTTCCTGTAATTTATAGAGAGAGAGAGGGATTTAATTATGATTAGGGGCAAGTTTGTACTCTTTATGGCAGTCAAAAAACATGCTGTAATTATGTTAAAGGAAAGAAAAATTATTACCTTTGAAGTTGAAAATCGTCAAAGAATTTGCTCCTTTTTAACTATTGAAATTAGTTTCCAGTTCAGCAAATGGGTGTAAAAAAGAGAACTTATTACATTGGTACACTAAAGATTAAATAAATAATAATAAACGAATGAGAAAATTACATTGGTGGGCCTATATCAAAGTCATTGAAAATGATTAAATCTAGCATTACTTTCCGATTACAAAATGTAACTATGACATCGTCACAACATCTTAGAGTTGGATTTTGGATTAAGATTTACTATCGTTCAATAATTATCACAAGGAGACATAAATTTAGTAAATTATAATGATAGTAAGTTATATGTAATATTGTCATTATGTTAGCATTATAAAAATTTCAAATCATTTTTCTTACACATTACATTTTATAAACATCATTAATTAAGCCTTTAAACTATTTTTTGAAATGAAAATATTTTTTAGCACTAAACGATGAGAAGATTGTTCTTTGTTTTTTCTTCTTTTCTTTATACCGTTTTCTTTTCTGAACAAAGTACATGAATCAAATTATTTATTATTATTAAAAAAGTAAATCCCTTACAGGACTGGCTGCTCCTTTCTAATAAGTTTCCGTTCATTAACCCTTGAGGTTATTCTCTATTGCGATGCGTAATCTAGTTCGATGCATTTGATATTTTGTTAGCGCAAGATATTCAGTTTTAACGAACGATTTTAACATACGCTTTCGTATTACAGAGTACACCTATGCCAAGTTAGCGAGAGTGAAAAAATTAGATGCGAAAGGAGAATGCGTAATCGCAATAAAGGTTACTAATTATCCGATTAGGTACCATTTTTCTTACGCATCGCAATAGAGAATAACCCTCCTGCTTACACATGCCAGTAATTACTTGCAGGTAGAGTATACGTATTATCAACAAGAATGTCGTAGAAATAATTAAATGTCTTGCAAAGTGCTTAAATGTTTACATATTCAAAATTATGTATTAGCGAAAATTTGCAGCGAAAATTGCTTTAATTAAAAAACTAAAATATGAAAGTGAAAAACGAAAACCTAAATTAGAGCGTTACTAAATTAATAATTTTATAATATTTCCGGATCCATTTGGTTTTTGCCTTATTTACCAAGAACATTATACGGATAAATTTATAGGGAAACAGTTTGTATTAATAATTATAAATGTTTCCTTAACGAGCTAGATGTCTTCTTCATCTATATTTAATGTAGAACAATTTGATTTTTTTAATATACATGTTTAAAGATAGCAGTACAAAATTTTTTACTAGGCCACACTGTTTAGTGACAAAAAACACTGTATTCTGAAATCTATGGAAATTGGGAATGTGTTAAGAAAAGAATGCGAGTATTGAATTTTTCGAACATGCACTTGCACTTGCAACTGTAAATGCTTTATAGAGAACACTAAATCTGTTTTTTTTCTCCAAAAAAAATTAGAAAAGAAAATTCCAACAGTTTTATTATTGCGTTGCCTTAAAGCTCTATAGAAGTTAACATGAACGGATGACACCCATTCAGTTTTCCGTTACATATAATTGCTAAATAAAGTAATAAATTTAAAAGTATAATACTTTTTTAAATTTAAAAGCACTATACCTCGCTTATTCGCGAGGAGTCTTAGAGGAAGATTATTAGAAAATTATTATTCTTGGAGCTGTTAGGTACTAATATTTCAAAAATTCTTAATTTTACAGAATGTATTCCATCCCTTCATGTATTTTATTCTATATCTTCTCTTACCATTTGCTGCAAGGGAAGCAGTACGATAGTACGAAAATCGTGTTTAACTCGCGTCAAATGAGCGAACTTAGTTTAAAAGGGCTATTTAAAATCATATAATAATTACATATTGCAAATAAGATGGTAATTATTTGTTCTGGAACTCTATTTCACTCATCTGGCGTGGTAAGAAAAATCTCTATTATAAACTGCTTTTAACGTTGATATAATTTTAGCCGTTTACAACATTATAAAAATACTAATTACTAAAGAGTTTCTAAATCATTTTCCATATAAATTTATTTAGCATGCACACTCCCATTAAAATTATTAGCTTCAAAAATCCCAAATGCTTTATAATATTGTTCTATTAAGAGGTTTTTTTAAAATCCATATTTTATAATTCGCTTAAAAAATTTATTCAAAACTTGCGAGTCACAACTTATTTATCGAATGTCTTAGCGTATTTGTAGTCTTACTTTACTGTTTCATATCATTCGTATTTTATTATATTTAATTTTCCTCAGATCACTGCCTACACCGCCTTATTTATAATACATAATTATTAGTGTTAATTTACGTCAAACAAGCAATATTTCTATATAAAATATAAAAAAATAAAATATCGTTAATTTTAAAATTTTCATTATCCTAATAAAAATTTCATTTTGTATTACGTATTATGCCTAAGAAAACATAAAATCAAACGTCTGAAAATACTTTTTCAAAAGTCTTTAAAAAGACATCTAAAATTTTTATTATGAACAAGTTTTTGTTTGTATCTTTGAAACATTAAGAAAAACAAACCAAAAACAATAAGTAGTAACTTAAATATATTAATAAATATTTTAATATTTGTATATGCATATGTACATACGTCATTTTAAACTATATACCAGCCAAAGAAACCAACACCTCTTGGTTGCGACCAAGATCAGTAAACAAATATAGTTTTTTTGCACCACTCCCAGGTGTTTCAGCAATAAAAATAAATCAAAAAGTTTATCATTAAACTTTAAGGAGAATGATGGTGCTTATTTGATTGGCTCATATATGACAATATTTTATTTACTTTGAATCACAAAATCGATTTGTTGAAAAATTTTAATTATACATGAATTATTCAAAATTTTTAAACACTCTTAATCAGATGCCATTCAAACTTGACATAAAAAAAATTTGAAGTTTATCATAAATATATAGAAAGTTCTTTCTTCTACTAGTATGCAAAAGGGACCCTATGAAAAACAACTTCCAGAGAATTCAATAAAATCCAAAAAATTGTGATGCGGAATTATTGCGGAATTCTAAACACTTCCAATGACTTTATGGTAACGATTCCTATGACAAGGAGTTGTCTTTCCCGAATCTGTCCTTCTACAGAACTTGAATATTTCAATTTATATTGAATACATAAACAATTACAGCATTTATTGAACTTTTATTTAACTTAAAACTACGAAGCAGATATGCAACGTTGGATTTTAAGAAAAGCTGCCAACATAAAATATAGATGTAGAGCTAACCGCGCGAGTGGGCATGAGTTATCCCCTTTGTTCCTAGTACATTTGGAGGTCCATTATGGAGCCTTGTACATTTTGAGAAAATTATAGACGAAAGTGGAAATTTTATAAACCTCTTGTATATCGTATTGAGTACAGTGGGACTTTATTATTATGTTTGTATGTATATTAGTAATAATAATATTGTGCAGTTTCTTTGCATTCGTTTTGTCACAAATCACTATTTCTATATTAGAGAACATTGTAATACTGACAATTTAAAATATAAATTTGTTGTATGCAAATAATGTTAATCTGTCTTATTTACAATAAAAAAAAATTAAATTAACATACAAAAATTTCTATTTGTACTTTTCTCTTTACACTTTAGTCCATATTCATAAATGATTATTAAATTTGAAGTTGGTTTAAAGTACGAATTTGCTATGCAAGCATGATGAATAAGGGCACAAAAGGGCTGGTGCGATATTTTAGATTTTAGATAAAAAGATTTGCCACAGCGAAGCATTTTCTTTCCCAAGTTATTGAGCTTTATTTTCGTCTCCTGATTTCATGAATACTAAAGCGGTTGTGATAAATTTTCCCTCGGCAACTAATATATATAATTTTTGTTGTTGTTATATTCCATTCATCCATTTCATTGTAAAAATCTTTGGCTATATAAAAATTATCTTGACTTCATTTCATTCCTTTAATATGTTTTATATCTTAGTTATTGATTATTAAAAATATTGTTTTAATAAATTTCCTCTTACACTTTTTATCACGTCCATACCCGCAATTGCAGGTTTTTAGATTCAATTTGTATTTTGATATCAAATTAAAAATAGAATAAAAAACAGTAAATTTTTATTGCACTTATCAATGATTAAAGTGTTTCATTTTTTATTATAAATGTTGTTTTTAGTTTTTTTCCTCCAGTATTTGCACTGTTCAAAAATAAATCTAAAATGAGAAAAACTTGACTTGGCAACAATTTTTTCGATTAGAAACAATTGTGTTGTTTCTATTTTTTTGTTGCTCCATCTGCTGCATCTGGTGCATATTTTGTAGAAATAATATAGAAATGAATTAATTACATTTGCATATGGGGAGAAAAATAAAATGAATTATTCCTTTTAAACAAAATATTTTCAATAGTTATTTCATTTGCTTGCGGAATTGAATGTACAGTGGGCTTGAAATAAGTGGGTGTTATATAAAATAAAATCTAGGTGTAAAAAATAAAATTCAGTAATGGCAAAGATTTAAAATTTGCAGCCTACAGTTGAGTTAAAATAAAAAAAATTTAATAATTTTATATCATCAAAAGATAAATGTAATGATATGCTGCATTAATATTATCATGGTACTGAAATATGAAAATATTTATATATCTATAAATACAAAATGTTATTATTGTTATTTTACAATGCTCAAACTTATTGGTATAGATCTCGCAATGCTAAAATTGATTTAAGTTTTTCAAATTAGAGTTACATATACCCCTTTATCATATCTGGCTTTGTCTATGTCATAATGACAGTTCTGTTGTGCTCGTTATAGACAACAATTGACTATTATTGATGTTCACTTGGTATTTTATAAGCTATATAGCTAGAAATAACCTGTCAATAATATTGTTGTCGACAAAAAACCCACAATTGTTAATATATTAATATGGACTTATTGTGACGACGACAATTATAATAAGGGGGATTATATTAATTATAGATTGATAAACAAAATGCTACATTTTTCGTAAGAAAAGAAAATCCCTTAAGTAGACAATTATATTGTTATTTCATGTGGAATCAGATCTAATATTAAATTGTTTAAAAACATTGTTACAGATTGAACATTTTTTAGGTTTTTTTGAAAAATGGTTGAATTTGCACGTCTAACTATGGTAAAGGTTTATACGTATTCAATGTAAAAATCAATATTTTTTAACGGAGTTCGAGAAAAAGAGAATGTTGTTCGTACATTTGATTTTTTTAAAGTGATTTTTGTTCGTTATACAAATGTGGACTGAGTTTGAAAATTATTTTTGTATTTGAAAGTCTACTAGTCCACAGGGTGTCCCACTGATCCGGTATGTAACAGAATTAAGGGAAAGGTACTTTCTATATAAAGTAACACCTAATATCGTATATCTTGCTGACTACAATAGTGAGAGTGTTCGATCTGGTCGCGTTTTGAACTCTCACGTCGACATCAAAAAGAATTTCTAATAAGTTGAAAATGAGAACCATTAAACAAAAAAATTTAACCGACTTCAAAACTAGACTCATCGTTTTTGTTCGGTTATGGCGGTTTCGTTTTTACCACAAATTTTTAAATTAAAAAAAGGGGAATCTGGGATTTTTTAATAAGCCTTATTTGGAAAGAGCATGTAACCCACTAAGGACGTTATTTTTTCTTTCTAAATAAAGCATTAAATATGTATATATTTCTTTTTAATTTATAAACAAAATTTTGAATTTTTTCATTAGTTTTTATTAATTCATTAGCTTTCAGTTCTGTTAAAAGCGGCTTCGAAGATCTTAGTTGGAAACCAATGTGTTAATATTTCAGTTATTAAAAGTTTTTAGAGTCTATTTTTAAGTCGGTCAAAATTTATTATATATGTAAATATGCAATACCTAGATTTCTTAAGTACTTGGTTCTTTAAAACATATTTTTAAGCACTGATAGTATCCAGATTATTCTATTAAGATGTTTCCTTACTACATCATTGGATGTAGGGTCTCAGGATGTACAAAGATGGCCACGATTCATAGGAGTCCTATAAAGATATCTATAATTCAAATTGTCTTACAAATATTTAAAATCAATATTACGTATATTATACTTTTATTTGTTAGGAAGAAAATATGTGGTATTTGATAAATTTTTATTCGTTTGGCAAGCAACGAAATTAAAAAGAAAATAATCCTAGCTTTAATCGCACCATACCCACTTCATGAGCATTTTTGAGCTATTTCCTAATTTGATTACCATGTCTTTGATTCCGCCAACTACTCCAGATTTCAATAGTAGTGGCCCACAAGACCAAGACTTTGAAAATTTGTATAGAACAATTTCTACGTGGCGATTCCTATTTTGATGTTTAAAGTTATAAAGTATTTTCCATAGCTTCAGTAATAATAGAGAGAGTTCCGGGCAAATGCAAGATTTATATAAAGTAAATATTAAGTACATCTAAAAGTGATTCCAGTAAGGACTGATCAGCACAGGTAATCTTTCATTTAGGTAGAGTCTGTAGAATCTGTTTCTTATTTATTATTCAGTTGCTAGAGGGCGAAACTGTAAAAAAAAACTTTTAATGATAAGTCATCAAATGTAACCGTCTAACGTGGATTAACTTGATAAGGCCACCTTGGGAAACAAATTGGCTTTCACGAAATTGTGCGGAGAAAAGCCTGAAGCAAACACTTAATTTCTATTCAGAATTTCGCAGATTTCACATATATATTTCATATTAAAAAATTTTCCTTATACAAGTAGGTAAAGAGCTAAAGAAGAATTGTAATAGGACTGAACGGAATCTGCCGAACAATTGTTTTTAAAATTTCATAATCAGCAGGTTTTAACCAGTATAGACAACAGCCCAGCTCATGGTGAAGCCAAGTTTCAAACAGCATTTATACAAAATTTCTTGTCAACCTTTTTATAAAGAGTTTACCATTTCGATTCCCACTGAATTCTTAGTTGCAAATACCTTTTTATAAATTATAAAAAAGCATTAATCGAAAGCTTAAAAATTAATATTAAACATCGTATTTGTTTTATGTTTCAAGACTTTAAAAAAATCTTTTTCGTAGTTTGCCAAAAATTCAACCCCTAAACCAACTATAGAAAAAAAAGGAATTTATCTTTAACCACCATTTTATTTTTGTTGCACCCATATGTTATTTTCGATTATAGATTTTTCCTAATATATCTCATATTACTATTTGCTTCCTTTACATTATTTTCCACTATTAGCTCCGCCCATCCACAAGGGTGTCATATTAGTGGCAGGGGTTGTTTTACCTGTCAAGCATTAAGTAGGAATTAAATATTGCATTAGAATAATGGAATTGCACTCGTAGTTGAAGCTGATGCAATTGCAATGTAAAAAATTTAAACTTTCTTCAAATTAAAATTACAATATAAAGGAATTTTTTTAAAGCTAAATAAATTCGTTACACTGCGTTACTGTGCAGCTACTCAGTGAATTATTTTTACCAGCCGATGAGTTTCTTACGCTTCATTAAGGGTGTGTGCTGATGTGCACTTGAAGCCATCAAAAATTTTATAGTTTATATTTAACAGCCTGAAAAAAATTAATTGCTTTAAATGCTGTTGCTAAGAAAGTTAAACATGTTTGCTTTTTAATATTTAAAGTGTTAAAACAAATGCTCAAATTGATATTTTTATTGCAATAATCGACAAAATATGATATCAGTGAAATATACATACATAATCGTAGGCTCATCATTTTTACCATGTGCAGATGGTCGCTAATGATTGACGTTCATTCAGAAGGATAATGAGTCCAACTAAAATTTTTCTCAAATTTGATTTTATATGGAATTTAAGTTATAAGTACGATAGTTATCAAAATAAATCTTATTACCATTTCAGATTGAAAATTTAGTAAAAAAAATTAAATTACTGTATAAATGCACTGATTTCTAATTAACATTGAAGGCTAATTGCGATATGTTTGGAATTTTCAAATATTGTGCGTGACCCTTACAAACTCATTTGAATTTATATAACTAATAATTAAACTCTTCAGCTTTCATATTGATCTATGAAAATTTTATTTTAATTTTGATGCAAACAGCCGGAAGACATTAGCGTAGCTAGTCTGCTTAAGAATATTATTTTATTCTTATATTAAGAATATTATTTTATTACAAAGGCTTAACCGGAAACGATCTAAATAATAAAGTTTCAGAAAAACTGGTCAGTAATTAATTTATGAAAATCGATTCTATTTTTGCTTTAATTTTAAATTGGGATGCAAGGCATCGAATTTTAAAATAATTTATTATTATAAGAGCTTTAAAAGAATGATGTATATTTGCTTTATTCTTCGCCATGAATACCATAAAAGGAATTGTATTTAAATATGAATAAATTCAAAATGAATTAACAATCCTTGAACATCAATAACAGCACCGGAAGAAAGTCTTTATACTAATTTAAATTCAAAATCGTTGTTTTCTTAAATTATCAATTAATATAGTATAATTCGGGGCTTTATTTTGCGCTGAAAATACTAAAGAGCATACAGAAAATTGTGGTCAGCATTTGATTAAGTCATAAAAGTAGGATCATCAGCTCAAAATTTTGTGGCTTAATCGATTAATAGCACCTAATCCTAAATCCAAATAAAATATCTTGAATAAAATAAGAACACGATAATACAACATCTAGTCAATAGGCCTTTTATTTCATCGCTTCCAAGTTGTCCATTAGTGTATTTTTTTGTCTTCTTAGGACGTTGTTTGAAAGCATGAAAGCAAAGTTTTTTGAAACCATTACTTTTGCATAAGAAAAAACAATTATGTCTATTAGCAACTTTTTTCCTTTCAAGACATATTTCTAGTAGGAAATAGCTTATTCCTTAATTGATTTGAAATTATTCTCTTAAAAAAAATTCTACTCTTCATGAAATGTTGGAGGTATGTACTTGTAATTCAGCTTAAGACAATTAAAAAAAAGAGTTTCGTAACGACAAGGCTATACAAAAATCATGTAAGTTAAGTTTGCATTTTATCTGCATTAATATCTCTGGATTTTTCTCGACATATTAGAAATCTCTTTTTGACTTTTACTCTCACAGGTGTATATATATTAACTTAGTGCCATTACCAAGTTATACGCATATCTGGCTGGTAAAGACTTTCACTATGAGGTAATATTTTCAAATTCAATAGGAAAAATAATTATGTGAACAAAAAATTAATGTGCAGAAAAAAATGTTTTCATATAAAGTAAAATGTAAAATAAACAGCGGGATGAATAGCATTTAAAGTACTTCCCAAATATCCTTAGCATCTGGAACATGACTTTAGGATCCAATGTACAGGATAAACAATGAGACTATCTTGCAATGTTAAAATCATTATATTCACTACTCCCGGATCACAAGTTCTGAATCTTGTTGACTTTTTAGGCGATAATCCTTTTGAAGATAATTGATATATAATATGTTCATATGAATGCAGCTATTTATTTTGTTTTTTGTAAATATGAAAGATAAATAGATTTATCTTATGAATTGATTAACAAAATTTTATACTTTTTCAGAGAAGAAAACCTCATAAATTTTTATATCTATATTTTTAAAATTAATAACTTCTTTTATCGAAGGGGTTTGTATGCATATTTCATTCTAGTTTTATTCGTGACTTTCTAAAACGTTAACTATATAAGAGTGATTCACATTTAAAATTGGTATGAGATATTTTACAAAATAAATTTTAACACAAAACTAAAATTTTTTATATCAAGCCCAATTCAAGACATAAGAGAAAGCCAAAGCGATGTTTATAAGATTTTTATGGTGACTGAATTCTCGTCATCATAATTTCCATCAAGAGGCAGCGAATAAAGCAACATCATCACCAATTTCAATCGTCAGGCAAGTCAGTCAAAGTGGTACGTAGAATGTTGCTGAGTGCTTAGATGTACAATTTGTAAAATTTTGTCTTTGTTTAAGTTCAGTTTAGCTTTAGCACTCAGTGAATATGGTTATACTGTTTGGCGTTGGTAGAACGTGATGTTTGTGATTTTTTTAAGAAAGACGATAACAGAAATAAATAAAACAAAATATTTAACTATCAATTGTTTTTAAATACAAAATCGGCAAAAAAATAACATACATATTACCTCCTCTTCCATCTTTGAATATTGTAGAACGTTAAGACACAATTTTTTTAATAAAAACTATACATGTCAATACACATTAAAAAAAATTTAAAAGTGAATGTAAATATGTACATACAACCAAGCAAACATATAGATTTTAAATCAAATTTGAAACAACAAAAAAATTCGACGCATGGAATTAAAATTGTATATATTGCATATAGTGTTCTTTCGAAAGGATCGTTAGACTTTTAGGAACATTAATTTTTTAATGCAGACTTAATACTATGGGAAGGAAACATAGAATAAAAGAATTATTGTATTAGAATACAAAGCATTTGAAGTGTTCGGCTCCATAATTAACAAGACCAGAACCTAACCATATTTGGAAAGTAGCAAATAAAAGATATTTGGGTTTTTGTAGTGGATAGTGTATCAGACTTGTAAGCTGAAGATCGCTTCGCAGCTTGTGTTTATTTATAAGAGTTTGATATACCGCTAAAAACAAATTCCACAAGAGTCAATAATATTTACAGCTTGTTATCCGGAATTAGTGAAAATTTATATCTTTTCCAATGATTTTAACATAGGCTTGACATTGCAAGATGTTCTCTTGTTTAGATCATATTTAATGGGTGTAAAGTTATTTTCAAGATGTTATGACAAAGTGATTTGGAAGAAGTATTTAAAATGGTATTTATATCATTTTATTTTTAACATTGTACTGTACTTGTATATGGAAATTACATTAATTACACATTTAATTATAATTTTTATTAATATATTTCAATGGATTTGAGTACGGTTTTGGAAAAGTTATTTCACTATGATATGTTTGAGAATTAAAAAGTTTACAATCTCAGCACCATTGGAGAGAGAGTGGTTGTGAGAAAAAAAGTTTTTGGAAGTAACTTCTACACAATTCCTGAAAATATAGAAATTTTGATGCAGAAAAATGCAAACTTAGATGATATTCGAATGAATTTACCAGTGTTGTCATTACAAAGTTTTCATTTTTAATGACTTTAACTAAGATATACGAGTTAGCAATCTTCAACAAATTAGCATTATTAGTTTTTCCAAAAAAAAAAAAATCTCTAGAAAACACCTTTAAAAATAGAAGTCGGGAAATGTAACAAGTTTACTGTTTTCTCTCTGATATATAAGTTTTGAATTGTATTATCGAATTAAATACGCCTTGTTTGCTGGGTACAACGATAAGTATGTGAGATTATTTTTTTGTGTCTTTCAAATATTTACCAAATATAATGTAAATAAAAAATAACGAAAATGGGTGTGTTTCATGTTTAAAAACAAATAGCAACAAATATCTAAAAAGCTAAAATGCAATGCAAAATATTTCTATAAATTTAATATATTCTTATTTGTTTGTCAGATAATTCCATCCGTAACAACAACAACAACTAATACTACTACTTTATCTCTTTGCCATCGTCAATATTTACCGATTTTTATGGTGATGTTGTGTAAATGTCTGTAGATACAGATTTGTAAACAACACTCGGAGAAATATGTTCGCTGGAATTATGGCTAAAATTACCAGCGTGAGGTAATAGAGAATTTATTCATTTATACTTCCTGGGGTTCAAGTTAGCTGCCACAAATTTACAGTTATTGAGTTTGGAATTTCTAAAGTAGATATTTTTTTTGGAAAGATTGTACAGTGGGCTTATATGTAAAGCTGAATAATAAAAGGTACATATTTTACAAATGATTTTTTATACATATACTTATAAATATTTTACAATAAATAACTTAGAAATATCTCTATTTTTTAATGTTAACTTTTTCAGATTTTTACGTTTAAGCTCGAAAAATAGAGATAAGAAAATCAAAATAATCTCTTGATATTCTAAAGTACTATATTTCGCAAAGTTCTAAATTTTTATGCGATGCATATAAGAACTTGGTCATATACGGATATCCATATATTTGTGTGGTAATGTAAACGTATCTAAAAAAGTCAAACGTGGCAAAAAGCGATTGAAGTTTTCAAAATGTTATCTTCCGTATTGAATTTTTCTTGCATTACTTCGGTCTAGTTTCAGAAACAATTTAGATTGTTTTTCTACATATTAAGAGGAAATTTAAACATTTTGAATTTTGAAAAGTAGACTATGCTGCATTTAATAATTTGTTAGTTAAGGACCATATTGACGCATTTTGTTGCAACTTCGGCTTACTTTCAGATAAGGATATTAAGGTATACTTTTTTATCTGACTGTTAAACATGTAATTATGAATTAATATACTTAAGCTCTAGTTCAAACCCAGTCGTCAAGAATATTGTTAAGAAGGTATAAATTAAATGAACAAAAATTAAAAGTGTAAAAAAAAATAATTTTTATATCAAGTAAAATGTAAAATATATTGTGGAATGAATAGCATATAAAGTTCTTTCAAAAAAAGTAATTTTTTATAACATCCTATGAACAAAATCTAATGACGAGTCTAAGGAAAATCATTGCAAAGAATCTGAGTTTTCACTACATAAGCTCATTTTTATCTCAATATATGTAGATAATAAATTTCATTATATGTAAATAATCTTACAAAATATTGCATTCTTAAGTTAGAAATATATATGGAATCATATACATATATTTTATGTATGCATATATATTTTATGTATGCAGTTATATTGATATGCAAGTGCATATATGTATATATGCATACACACACACACACACACACACACACACACACACACACACACACATATATATATATATATATATATATATATATATATATATATATATATATATATATATATACATATATATATATATATATATATATATATATATATATAAAGAATAATTATTAGCATATGAATACATGAAATGTATATGTATGCGGTACACGCGAAGAAAAAATATGGATTTTGTCTTCGTAATTGGTATAATTAAATTATTGTTATTAAAATAGTTTTTGTTTATACTTTGAATATTTAAGTGCAATATTCAACAATGTTATAACAAATAGAATTTCTCTTTATATGATTTTCATATTCACAATTTATATTTGCGATTATTTCAATAATCGCCCATAAAATTATTGTTCGAATTACAATTTAAAAATACTAAAAAGAATAATTATGAGCATTTTAATTCATTACTTTGGCATGGATTTTTTTGCTTAAAACTTTTACAATCGCATCGTTAAGATTCCAGTTGAAACGATTTCTATTTACATGTCGGATTAAAATCCTTAAACTGAAATAAATTTATAGACTTTGTAAATTAGAAAAATATAATTTAATTTTTAGTTTTACCACCGTATCATCTCTTCTTTTCTCTTTCTAGAGCTTGTTACCATCATTACACTAACAAAAATTGCTGTGTTGATTTATCAGCAATTAAAAAACAGAAACATAAAATAAATAAAAAATTAAATAAAACAGAAGACAAGCTTCCATAAATGGATTAACGGTGAGTTGTCTGCTATTTTCTATAAATTAAATTTATTTATTTATTTATCATGTCATTTTTAGCTTTCATTAATTCTTTAAGTGTGTGTGTGTGTGTTTTTTGCAGTTGATTTTTTTTATCATTAACAAATTATAGACTCTTGTTTATTTAATCAAGCTCTATAATTAAACACAATAAATAAATTATAGAAGCTATAAAATCAAAATTTTATAAAAATAAGTTAAATAAGTACAAAAGACTGTGAGACGGCGATTCTTTTCAACTGGTTGCTGCCATAAGCGAGGTATAGAGTTCCTACGTTAATATTTACAATCAGTAGGAACTTCATACCGTGCTCTTGGAGACCCATTAAACAACTTTCTAAATAAAAAAAATAATAATAATACTACAGAAACAAGTCAAAATGGTGCTTAAATCTAAACACTAAATACTTGTAGAAAAAATAAAATGATTGTGTTAAAAAAATATTAAATATAAAGTTTTATGAATTTAAGTATAATTTTTTAATGATATATTCTTAAAATGCAATAAAAAAATAATAATTTATTTGTTGAAAAAAATTTAGATTAATTTAATTATACGTTTTACAGAAAATTCTCAAGAATTTTTATTATTACTAGCGGAAATTGTTTAATTATAGAAAATCTTAAATGAATGTGCGAGTATAAGTATCAACATCATAAACTCTTTCAAAAAATAACTGATCAACTGGCCTTTGTTTAAGGCCAAATGCAAATATTACTTCACACAGTGACACAAAAGTTATCCTACTCTTTCGGAAAATGTAAATGGTGACAACTATCAAGTCCGCGTTGCCATTTGTGAAGGAAACATATCCAAAGTAAAATCGAATAATTTGAAAGCTGGACTAAAGTTCCTCATTTGTGGGAAAATTACATATACATAACGGGTGAAGGGTTTTTTGCGCCATATTGTATTTTTTATTTATTTCCTATTAAAAAATTTAATTATTGAATTAGTTGCCAGAATATCCGAATAATTTCAACCCTTTTTTTGTGGATCAGCGCTCAGTATATAACCCCTACTCACCGCAATGCTTTACCCTAGAACTAGGAAAATTAGTTATGAGGACGAGGATAGAAGGAGTATTGTTAGCTTTTCCACGCTGAAAGTTAAAGGAAAGATATCTGCAGTGAGATTATTCCAGATACGAATTTTTCAGCTGAAGAATGATTTTACTCTGTGGGCACATTGACCACGAAAGAATACGGTCTTAATGAAAAACGAGTTGTTCTTAAAAAGTGGTAAAACAGGCAGAAACATCCTATACTGCGTCGATGCTTCAGTAAGTCTATAGAAATGGTTAAACAACTGTGACCGATGAGCTTTTTCACTGTCTCCTGGACGCAGTCGAGTAACTTCTAAATATACTTTGGAACACCGGGACATACAACAGAGTTTTATTCCACTTTAGGACGGACGTAGGTGATACAAATAGTAACGAGATCAGATAGAGTGAAGTCTCTTTTCCACACTCATAAAAACTGAGGCACTTGTATGATTTTTTAGCGACATGAAACATGTACATAGTGCTACGAAAATAACACTTGATTTTCATGACGAAAATATTAAGAGCTTCTGATACCCCAATAAACCAATAAATCAATTCATATCACCCGCAATTACAGATGTAGCAGCATGTTCGGACATACGTTCGGACATGGTGAATGAAATGACACCATTTCTCCGATAAGGGGTGCAAGCTCACTTGGGTCCATAACTAGGTCCTTTTTTGATACCCGAAATAAAAATAGAATGGAAAATCGGAAACAGAGGAGTAAAGAAGACAGAAATCCGAAAACATCTAGAGCCTACGGCAGGGATCGAACTTGCAATCCTCAGCCTACTAGTCTAGAGCACTAGCCTACGACAGTTTCTACAAGAAATATAAGAAATTCTGCCAGCATGCTTATGGCGTTTAGTTTAGAAAATAAATAGATCAACTAGACAAAGAGTAGAAGCGGTTCAATCTTTGCAAAATTTTTATACAGCCATTTGCCAAAGATGATTAGAATTAAAATATTATATATACAGGATAGCGATGATGGTAAAAATTTCACATGATGGTAGATTGTTTGTTGGTATAACTTTCAAAAGACTATTCTGATCAGACATACCATAGAAGACGCCGAGCGAAACAAGTTTCTTAACTCATGTTATTATTTTTAATTATATTTGATTGCTGATGTAGACAAATTAAATCTTTTCAAAAAAAATTAAAGTGGAATAGTGAGATTTATGAGATGGAATTAAATAAGTTAAAAAAACCCATGTCTTTTTCAATAGTACCTATTTAAATACCAAAAATTATTCTAATTATAATTTTTCTATATTGGGAGGACTAGATTTTCGGCTCAAATTATGTAAACCATAGTGAAACAAAACGGTGGTTCAATTTTCAAATGGGCACCAGAGTTTCGACAAATCTAATGGTTTATATAAAATAATTTTCGCCAACTTTGTTAAGTGCGGGAAAAAAATATATGAATAAGACCACAATATTACAAGATCGAATTATTATAATTGATTTATATAATTGTGGACAAATCATAATATTGCCAACTGTGGATTCAAGCTACATACGTTACACTTTTAGCTTCAAATACTTTATTACTATATTATTAACTATATTATTATATTAAATGCGTGTACGTGTGCGTGTATACGTGTACAATTTGTGCAACATACAACATTCATTTCAGGTTTATGTTTGTATTTACTTATGTATATGTGATTCATTCATTGTCATTCTTGGGTTTCGAACCAATACAATTATTTTTGTCCACTGAACATAAAAGCGTTTATAGTAGTTCAACGGTAATTTGAAAGCCTGAACTTATTTATCGTGAGCAATGTTATATACATACATATTTTCTAAAAATAAAACACAATGATTTATTTGCCACCACAATATGTTTTTGCAGAGTTCATAACGTACATATCCCAGAGAAAAAAATTGAAGTTTGTTCCTTAGAAATGGCATTTTCATTGCTTCCGTAGGATCCCTTATTGCATTTTTTCGACTTCCTGGCTGCCATTTGATAACGTTTAAATTTAAAATAGTAATTACTTCTACAAAGTTGTAAAAAAATTGTTAATTTAAGTCCTCATAAAACATAGTGTTTCTTTAAACAACAATGATAAAATTTCGTAAGAAAAAAAATTTTGACTACTGGCGAATTTGTGCAGCTTATTGCCCTGGCGAATAAGACATCCAAAACCCAGTGAAGAAAGAGCTTTCGTTTTTTTCGATTCCTCTTGAAAGATTTGGAATTTTAAACTTTTTAAGATTTTTTTCTTGCATAGAAACTAATTTTATTTTAAATTAAGATTGAAGATTTGCCTCAGGCAATGATAAGCTTCACTTCTGTACGGTGTAAAAATTTGCCAGTAGTAAAGTTTTTTTTTCTTATGCAAAAATAATTTTATTAATATTTTCAAATATTTTTTTTTTGCAAATTCGAAGAAAAAGTTCCTAGTTAGAATTAAAAGTTTGTCGATTGGATACTAGAAAGTAAAAAAATCACTAACGTATCCTTTGGAAGCAATGAATGTGTCATTCTTTAAAAAAACTTCCATTTCTTTACTCCGGGAATTTAATATAAAATTGGTTTTAATACAAAACAAAATATAAAATGTTTTCTTTTCTCAGCATAATGAAAATAGCATCCATACGTGGGCAAGGGAATCGAAAAAGGGAACATTCTGTAATAACAATGGTGAAATCATTGGAAAATAGTCCAAGTTTTCATTATATCCGTATTCTAGTCTCAACATTTTCATGACTTCTTTATATAGCATAGACTATTTATTTACCGTGGTTTATTTCTCGAAATTTATTTCTTGTGGTTTATTTCTCGAGTGAAGTTAAAAATCAATTTTTAACAATAAAAATAAAATTTTCAGAGCCTGAAAGAGAACACACTTCTAATATAAATTGTGATAAAAAAAATTCGTACTCATGAGATTAGCTTTTCGTTAAACTGAAATTCTTTATTTTCTTATTTTTGTGACAGTAAATGATTAAAAAAATTTTTAATATTTATGAAGCTACGAAAGAATATTAAAGTAAAAAAAAAACAAATCACCTGATATTGTGGAGAATTTATTTTTCTCGCGTTATCATTAATATGATTTTTTCACTGTATGTAAATTAAGAATACGGAAATCAATGAGAACATTTCATCCGATGTTAATAAAAAAAAAAGTGTGTTGCACTCATATTTAAATAGCTGCCGCAGGGACTAAATCAATTTACTTTATCTTTCCCAGTGGTATCTAAAATTAATATTTTTCCATAATTTTTATATTGAATGAATCTATATATTTTTTTAAGAAATTGTCCAACTCTTCCTTTTTCGGATAATTATAATTTTATTCATATCTGTTCCAGAAATGTTACTAAAAATCCCTTAAAAAATATTATATTCACATCTACCCACAATTATTAAAAGTTTGATGGAGTGCAGAGAAAATAAATTATATTAATAAAAATGTCTGTTTTTCATTTCATTTGTACCCCAACAAAACTATTTAGTATATATAATTTTATTTTAAGCCAAGCAGCTTCGGAGGTTTTGTTTGATAATAAAAAAAAAACTATTGGGAATGAAAAGCTCACCATATTTTGACAAACACACATTTTTATACATATTTTTTCTGGGTAAAACAACGTCTTTCACATGTATTACTTAGTGCCTCCTATGAATTGCTATAAAAAATTTTAAGTTTAGATATTCTGATAGAATTCCTTCACTGTATTATTATAAAATATACATTTTATAAGCAGTAAAATATGTTAGAGCTTATGGAATAACTTTATTTTGATAGAAGATTTGAGAAATCAGGAAATTCTTATATTGGACTGAATGTATATATACATATATAAAGAATTATTATTGTTTTTTTAAATTTATTTAATTTTATTAAAAAATGTTTCCTAGGCAATAAAAATTATAAAACGAGCAATCCATCACTTTTGAGGCAGTGGTATTTTTTTCGAACCAAAAACACAACTGTTTTTTCATAACCTTTTTTTAGAATTATAATTTTAATATTTTTTAACTAAATTTTGTATGGCTATTTTGAAGAATATCTAGTAAAATTATGGTTGCTACTATAGCGGAATTTCCTCCTTATACTTGAAGGAATTAAAAGGATTAATTATTTCAGTATATGTAGTTCCAAAAAAATGTTATAGAAGAGTTCGCTTTTATTTTGCGGTGATAATAACAAAGTGTTGTACATGGATTATAAACAATATATTCGTGTTTTAGTAAATTTTATTAATTCAAGCTAAACTAAGCAATTAAGCTTAAATCACAATGTTTCAAAAAAGTGTATATGCGAGACAAAAAAATTATATATAAGAGTAAATTAAAATCTCTATCTTGTACAATTTGGTATTTTTTTTTATTCTTGGTATTACCATTTTGCTAAAAAGATATATAACCGTTGTATATCCTTACTGCGATTTAAGAAATAAAATCTTGAACTCAAATTTTATTTTGCGACGTTTGGTAAAATTTTTCCTTTCCTTTGTTGTTTAGTTCAATTTAGATGAAAATTTTAAAAAATGAATATGTTGGATATGTAGGGTATACGGACTATACCCTTGCCGCGATTTCTAAAGATATTGCACATATATTATAACGTATTTTTGAGAATTCCGATAAATTCGTTTAGTTTGTTGGTATTTAGTTTAGCTTAAGTCATTATTTTTATTACAAGGATATATCCGTAGTAGCCATATCCTTTGGCAGACACAACTTAATGATAGAAAGTAGCACACGAATTTTTTTAGCAAGTCTTCCCGTTCTATTTCTGTTCAAAGCACTATGCTCCGTTGTATCCGTTAATTGTATTAATTAATCTTGAATTTATGCACATTTATAGCCGTCTTGTAGAAATATTTCCAGTTTCTTTATATCAATGTAACGTCTAGAAGATAAACTGTGTTCAATATCTAGGATCTCCTTCCATTTCTGCCAATAAAAGTCCTGTAAATCATATATTTAACTGTTCAACGGTTTCTATCCATTTGTGTATAATTAAAAAATTAGCTTATTTTTAAAAAAGTATCAAATATTATCAAAATAAAAAGATTTTATTCCCTTATATAGGGAAATTAAAAAAAAACACATGACTGGTTTCGTTGGTGCTGCGTCCATATGCTTCAATTTGTATAATTTGCTTCTCCGACAATTAATATTTTTTTATTTGCTGTGAAGTTTCTAATTTAGCATATTATTTAATGCAATCTATATGTGTGTGAATATTTTATTTGAAATTTTTAAAATAAACTATTTGGTATATATACCGCCATCTCAAAACCAGAAAAAATATATTTTGCAAGTTGCATAAAACAAAAATAGGTTTATATTATTATTTTAATTTAAAAAGAATGTAACAAAAAAATCATAATAATCAACATTAATATGTATTTATGAATGTGAATACGAGTGTTGGCTGGTCAATAAAAATGGCAAGATTTTAGCAAAAGTAAAAATATAAATACAATTACTTTTTTTCATAAAATATGTTGCATGCAACTATTGTCCTAGATGGTGCCGAGAAGCGAATAAAGCTGAAGAAATAAATTCTATCGTATCTTTATTTACAGATATGCACATCCTTCTCGTGGAGTTGAAAAGGGAAATCTCTAAAATCATATGGACAGAAATGCATCAATTATCGGGCGTAGATTATATATAAAATTTCAGTCTTCACAAAGTACATTTTCTTTGTGAGTAGACTATAATTTTATGCCCAATTTTTATCCTATATTTCAAATTTCAATCGTATAGAGTTTTAGAAGGTATTCTAGAATTTTGATTAAATTTTCCATTCTTAAGTAGTAAACTTCAGAATGTATTTTAAGATCCACCAACTAGCTGATTTTATAAGTTCATGTAAAATTGTTATTTAAACACTTTTATTGAATAAAGCTGTTTGTTATTGATTTTAATATAAACTTTAGATAGAAATTATCGTTTAAATTGATTAAATCAGGTCTTTAAAAACATGCCTACTGGGAAAAGTAAAATCATTTAAAGAACATCTTGAAAAATATCTTTGTATAAATCTGTTTTAAAAAAGATAAATTTGGAATAAGGGGAAAAATTATACCAATTAGGACACGGATCGAACAAAAAAAAATTAATCAATCACTCACCGCATTTGTTTTCAGATGAGATATTAACGTTTTGAAAATCGCAAAAAAATTACAATCAAAAACAAATATTAATGAAGCCAATGGAGCAGCGATAGGGCTAACATTAACAATGAATGACAAAACTTTTTTTCCTTTTCTCAAATATCATTAAATGATATTCAATTCTAAACAAATATAATTTTTTTTGTAGTGTGGCACACGAAATATTTATTATTTTTTTGTAGGATGACACACTTATTTTCCACAACGTGCCAATCGTTGTAACTGCAGCCATTATTCGAAAACTTTTTAGTGAATATAAATAAATCCCAATTTATCCAAAATTTAATTTACAACCCTCGCACGCACCTATGCTGCTAAAAATAACACATACACAGAAAACAAAAATAACAATAAAATTGCAATAGCAACAAATGGAATGGATTGAATATAATGTACAATAAGTACATAAATATATGTTGCATTCATATTTTTATTATTGCTGTCTTAGATGTTGTTGTTGCTGCTTTTGCTGGCATTTAAGAGTGCACAGTGAGTGTGTGTCAGAGTACTGTGGTTATACTCTGGTTTATATGTTGCAGCCGTTGCCGCTTTTATTTGTACTATTGTTGTTTTTTGCTGAATTTTTTTCATATTTTTGTACTTTATTTTTTATATAATTTTTTTGTTTGTTTTTTGCTACAATTGTTGGCAATGATTGACGTTTTTTCCTTTGTGAAATGCAATCCATGCCATTCATGTTGTTGCATTTTGCATTGTATGTATGTTTGTAAGTTTGTTTGTTTTTTGGTTTTAATTTTTTGAAAGTGTATTTTGCAAATAAAATTTAATGCTATGAATTCCAGTAATTGTTGATATTTTGGTGTATGTCTGTATGTCAGAAGCTTTTGCAATTTTCATATATTTTCCTGTCTTAATTAATAGTATATAAATAAAAATAAATGAAATATGAAAAAAGTAACAAATATATATATATATATATATATATATATATATATATATATATATATATATATATATATATATATATATATATATATATATATATATATATATATATATATATATATATATATATATATATATATATATATATATATATATATGTATATATATATATATATACATAGTATACAGTTTAAGTCATGTGAACAGCATACGTGGGAGAAGAAATGTTTTACACTAACAAATACTTAAGTTATATGTACATGCAGAGAACGTGAATCCCATTGCGATGCTCAGAAGACTAACTACACTGTACATATTCCTACGAAATTCGGAAATCCCATCTTCTGAGGAACAACCAGAACAACTCGTAAAGTCCAATGGAACCTGAAACTATCAAGCAACATTCAACCGATTGTACAATGCACCATAATAATACACACCAAGAGTGCCAGCGCTCCTTTCCAAACGGAGGGGGAGCTGTTTCGGATATCCTACAAGTAGTGATTGTTGATAACCTGAGCTCCGTCTCCTTCAGCGCCCATTCTATAAATCTATTTAACAGCTAATTCAAGGGAATACTGATATGTACTCGTGAGGGCATCATGCCCAAAGCCGAGCCTGCTCTCGCATACTCATCAGCAGTGTGGTTGTCCTCGATGCTCTCATACTACCGAACCCACACTATCCTGACAAATTTCGATTAGTCATCTTTGTGATTATATCCCTGTTAGTGTCCAGACTGTCTACAAAAATATATATTCAACTCTTCTAAGAAGAGCCCATTAATTCCTTTAGCTTCCCTTAAGGTACATATCTCTGACAGGAATATGCTGAAGGTTTCGGGTAGTCTGAGTGAGACTGAAAGGTTAATGTTTGCTATTCATTACCAGTAAAAATAACATGTCGTTGGTGTTCATGACATCCAATGCAAGACAAAACAAGTTGGTTATCATCGACCTATAGCACTCGCCTTTGACATTGATGTCCCAACTAACATCATATTCAAAGAAATATAAACCGATGAAGCTGCGATCCCCTAATCCACACGAAATAATAACTTTTTTGGAGGATGTATTGGACGCTCTTAGGTCTCATTGGTCGCGTCCCAAATTCGAATTTTTTTTTGTTGACGTACCCACTCATCAAAAAAATGATTTTTTGATGAACGCGTTCGGAATGTTGGCCGAAAAAAACACCTATTTTGATAAAACAATTTTATCATTTGCATGTATTTTAAACGTCATATCCATCTAGACATACTGAATAAATGACAGCCAATTAGACAGATATAGAGCCAGCAATATAGCCGCTGTCAAAAGTTGAAGTTTAGAAATTCCTGTTGGAAGACCCATTACTAGACCGAATTGAATTAACAGTCTTAGACTTTTTGACATAATTTGAGACGTTCTTATTATGCTACGACACAATCTAAATATGTTTCGTTTAAACGGATTTCCTTTTAAGGAAAGTAAAGTGCTTTGTAGTTAATCAAGGACAATAATCAACAATATTTTTTTTTATATTTAGCGATTTGTTTTTTCATTTATACGAATATGGTTTTGAATTTGTTGTCAAACAGAACGGACGTTTTTGTGAAAATTTAAAAAGAACTGAAAATTAAGAAAAAAAAAGATCATTGGCGCCGAATACGGGCACCAATGATCTTTTACGAACGGAGAGGATGAAAATTGCAATGACGAATTGTAGGTTAAGATACAGGGAGGAGACCAAACGCTGTTACAGATGTTTCGGAGCGGGCCATCTTCAATGGGAATGTAAGGGACCTAACAGAAAGGCCATGGGATTTTGCATCCAGTGCGGAGAAAAAGGACACAAGCTGAAGGAGTGCAAAATCCTCCAATATGTTGCATATGCTCATGTGATAGCAGGCATGCTTCCAATCGACCTTCACGCAGTGGAACGCAAGAGAGTATTTATCACAAGGCGATCTACAGCGGACACAACGCCTTTGCCAGATGCTAGGCAGGCAACTATTGAAAGATGGCAAGCACTATGGAGCGAAGATAGGAACGGTAGATGGACAGCCAAACTTATACCAGATATACGGAAATGGATGGAAAGAAAACACGGAGAGGTGAACTATTACTTGACACAGATGCTCTCCGGACACGGCTATTTTAGAAAATATTTGCACAGAATGGGAAAGTGCAGTACACCATTTTGTTTGTACGAAGAAAGCGATATAGTTGACGATGCGGAACACACGTTTTTCTCCTGCCAACGCTGGGTCATAAGCCGACAACAAGTGGAGATGCAAATCGGCTTGATCACGACGGCAAACCTTGTTGACAAGATGACAAGTAATGCGGAAGCGTGGAATGCAGTGGCAACGTACGTCGAATGCGTGCTTCGAGCTAAGAAGAAGGATCTGAATAGAGTACACATCAGCATGGGATAGGCTAGGACAGCGACTAAGCTAGTCAAAGGAGAAGAGAAAAAAAAAACAAACAAAAAAGCGGGTGCCTGGACGCAGGCATGCGGAAGGCGGTCTCCTGACCAAGGAGGGAGCCACCTCGAAGTAATGCGAAAGCGGTCCCGAGGTGGAAGTATCTCCCAAAGAGATGAGGTGGGGTTTTAGTCGGTATGCCTATATGGGAGAGCCCGACATATCATAGTGGATGACGATCCACTATGAATGCAGTAATGCATTTCCCTAGCTCACCCGCAAAAAGAAATTATAAATAAAAGAATCAAATTTATTATTTTTTCCAATTGGTAGTAAATGGAAGACTTTAACATATTACGCATGTAATATTTCTTTATTACAATATAATATAAAAAAAAGAACAATTATAAAAATATAATATAAAAAAAATAAAAAATAATAAACGGATTGTGAACATTCCAAAAATTAATCCTCAATAACTTTTGTTGCTTTTACGAAAACAATCCTGCACTAGTGAGCTAATTGTTGTTACATTGTAACAATAACATGGCTGATGATACAAATGTATCAGAAGCAGACAGTGATTACGAGTGGCAAAAAATAGTCTATACAAGAAAAAGACATCAACATGAATCGGCTAAGCTATATTCAAATAAACGTAAACAAGTGCAAAATCATGATAAACCCTCCACAAGTAACCGCTATGCTATGATTCAAAATGATGATGATGATGATGCTAACAATGACGATGACAATCAAGGAGTTGCTGAAACAAAAACAAGTATTCCCAAACCACCGCCAATATACAATCCTGATGTTTTTGATATTAAGAAAATGATCAGTAATATAAGTACTATTATATCTAAAGATCAATTCACATATAAGTCATTATAAAAAAAAATATCAAGTTAGGCTCATGGTAAAAACTGTTGACTTATATAGAAATTTAGTCAAACACTTAGATGCTCATAAAATATGTTTTCACACTTATCAGCTTAAGCAGGAACGCTTTATTCGGGTAGTTGTTAAAGGCCTTCACGTCTCTACTCCGGTTGCCGATATAAAAGCTGAGTTATTAGTATTAGAACATCAAGTTCGCAGTATAACAAATGTTAGAAGTCGACTCACCAAGAATCCTTTGCCCATGTTTTATGTTGATTTGGATCCTAATCCAAATAACAAAGTAATTTATAACATCAAGCATATAAACTACGCTATAATAACAGTTGAAGCCCCAAAGAAAACAATAGACTTAATTCAATGTCACAGATGCCAACTTTTTGGACATACAAAGGCCTACTGCAAAAGGCCATTTAATTGTGTTGAATGCGGTCTAAATCATCCGACAGTCGATTGCAATAAAAATGCTGATGCACCACCTCGCTGCTATCACTGTTTGAGAGATCATACCGCAAATTACAAAGGATGTCAGGTCTACAAAAACATACTTCAAAAAAGCTTAAACCCGGATCATAGCTTCCATAATAATAGCCAACAATACAAACGTACTCACAAGCGTTAAAAGCTAATAATAATAGAAAGAATTGAATCCATGTTAACAAACCTTCTCAATATGATAACCATGCTGATTTCAAAACTATACAAATAAATCTTCGCATTGCAATATGTAACACCAATGGTCTTCTAAATCATAAAAGGGAAATTGAAACATTCATTCACTACAACATATACATATACATATATATATATATATATATATATATATATATATATATATATATATATATATATATACTCTTAATATCTGAATATATATATATATATATATATATATATATATATATATATATATATATACTCTTAATATCTGAATATATATATATATATATATATATATATATATATATACTCTTAATATCTGAATATATATATATATATATATATATATATATATATATATATATATATATATATATATATATATATATATATATATATATATATATATATATATATATATATACTCTTAATATCTGAAACTAATTTTACGAAACAAAGTTACTTTAAAATAAAAGATTACGATATGGTTTTTTGCAATCAGATGAAAGAGCTCACGGTGGCTCTGCAATTTTGATAAAATTCTCTTTGAAGTACGTTCCCCTCGAAAATTATAGAATGCGACATTTACAAGGTGCTGGTATTAAAATTAAATCAGGCAACAATACCTATTCTATTTACTCCATATGTATCCCACCATGACATTCTGTTAAATGTGAAGATTTTAACAATTGTCTCAATTCACTTGGTAGGTTATGGTAGGTGGTGATTTTATCGCTAAGCACCCGTGGTGGGGCTCTAGGCTAGCTAACCCAAAAGGCAAAGAACTCTACAAATCTATAACCAACCAAAACTTTTCAATTCTATCCACAGGAAGTCCAACGTACTGGCCTAGTGACCATAGAAAAATTCCAGATTTACTTGATTTCGTTGTGTACTCAGGGATTGCAAGCCATCTTTTAGATATCCTAGACACCGACGAGCTGAGTTCCGATCATTCCGCACTTATTGTAAATTTCAGTACATATTGCCCAACTATAGACAAAAAGTATAAAATTACATCACCTAAAACTGATATAAATTTCTTTGAAAAATGGATAGAAGCAAATATAAATCTTAACATTCGAATCAAAGATGGAAAAGAACTTGACAATGTCGTCGAAAACTTCAAAAACTTAATCCATGAACTTGGTTTTCAAGCCACCCCTACTGAAACTTAAGAAAATTCTCGAAACAAGGTAATAGTATCCGCAGAAATCAGAAATCTTTTCAGACACAAAAGAATGTTACGGAAAACATGGAAACGATGGTTAGATGACAATAAAAATGAACAATTAAGCTGTTATTTGAAGAACCTTACTACCTCATACGATAGAAGAAGAAATGAACATAATGCTCCAAAATATTTAAAAAGGCCAATTAAAAGAAATGTACCTATAAAATACCAGAATGGCACCTGGAGTAGATAAAACTACAACAAAGCTTTTTCTTTTTCGCAGTATTTAGAAAATACATTTACACCGTTTTCCTTGTGCGAACCTGAAGATGCTGATATCACTTCTGCTTTATTAAACATACCGTGTCAAATGGACTTAACAATTAAGCATATATCCCCAGATGATGTCAAAAAAGAAATTTTAAAATTAAACAATAGAAAGTCTCCCGGTTATGACAAAATTTGTGCAAATGTCATCAAAAATTTACCTAAAAAGGCCATTGCTCTTCTAACGACAATTTAAAACTCTATATTAAGACTTAATCACTTTCCAACACAATCTTATAGACCAATAAGTCTTTTGCCTACATTCTCAAAAATATTTGAAAAGTTCTTTTTACGTAGGTTGCAGACGGTTTTAAACACCAAAAATATTATCCCTGAACATCAATTTGGATTCCGTCACAAGCACGGTACACCTGAACAATGTCACCGAGTCGTAAATGTTATTAGAAATGCTCTAGAAACAAAACAGTACTGTTCTGTTGTCTTTTTGGATGTTAAACAAGCCTTCGACAGAGTATGGCATGTAGGTCTTTTATATAAACTTAAAATGCTTATCCCTGCACCATTTTTTTTTTGATCCTCAAATCCTACCTACAAAATCGTTATTTCTATGTAAGAATAAATAATGAAATTTCTAATATTTGAAACCTGGGACCTTCGCACTACGAGTCTAGTACACTACCTACTAGTCTACGAAGGTCAGTATCAAAATATGTAAATATATAAATAAATTTGTATGCAAACAATTGCATACTTATACATAATTGTACTAAGATTAAAGAAGCACTAATAGAAATATGTTTTAACCTTAATGTAGGTTACGACTCATATCAATATTTATTTTTGAAAAATAGATTGCAAATAAAAACAAACCAAAAAAAATAGTGCACAAATGCAATAGCAATAGAAGATTGGCGACATCACTTTTAAGAAAAAGAAATAGATTTCACATAAAATTTCCATTATTTCCATTACAGTGGTAAAAGAAAATTTTTAACAATTCTATATTTTCTATGAAATGTCCCCTTCAAAGGATTTAAGATGGACTAGTATCTACCCGAAATAAAGAAGCAACCTCATCAATTACAGGAATAAAACTTTAAAGGCATCAGAACTGACAGACACTATATTATGACGAGTACCAGCCAGTGAAAAAAGATGCTCGACTTTTAAAATTACTGATGCAAAATACTAATAAATACTTATATTGAATAGCTTACCATAAATTATAGCAAAACAGTCCAAAAGCTTACCTGAAATGAAGAAGGAAATAAATAATTAAATAATCTATAAAAGTAAATTTGTGTTAAACTATTCATTAGTTAAATGAGCTGTGGAATATATAAGTATGTGTGTGGGTAAATATTTCATCTTTAAAAACTTTTTATTTGTATGCAGTGGAAAGTTTTTCTTATATAAAAACACTACCCCCAAAAAGACATAAGCGACAATAGTCGTTATCCAGAAAGTAATGGGACCGCAGCCACGCACATTATTAAATTGAGTAAAATTATAAATTAAAAAATTTATTTAAATACTTTTCTAAAATATTATAAACCAATTACAATAATACGTATAACATTGAAGTGTTATTGTAAAGAAAAAATAAGATATATGTTGCAAATGATATTTAATAATTCTGGCAATAAAAAACCGACTTCAATAGGAACATCCAATCGAGCAGATTACAAAATCGAAGGAACTATGGGTTAGTGTAAGACCCGATATAATCCATTTCTAGTTTATATCTCACTACCATGGAATATTGAAATACCTTCTTAAATAAAAAATTTTGAAAATACTTAGGTCCATAAACTGCGAAGTTCCGGGATATCCAATATTTCGGCGGGAGGATTGCCCGTCCGATTTTAAAAATATTAATAATATTATTATTATGGCACCAACCTGTACGTAAGCAACTTAAAAAATATTGATTCACAAAAGATAAAGTTATGCGTGTACAAGCATTAAAAAAGTTAAAAAATACACACGAATTGATAACCTCCTCATTTTTTGATGTCGGTTAAAAAACAATCCATGTTTCTGACTAACTTTTATTTAGTCAGAAATTTACTATAAATAAAATTGCAAGTAATGTTGAATTCGTTTTACCGAGCATAGATTCAAGGACCTTTATTACAAACCCACCGAATATTAAAAGGTCCCGTTGGGAAATTTTTTAAGTAAGTTCAATTAAAAAAAGTTTACGTTAAAAGATCGATAATTATAGAACCGTTTGAAATTCAAATTTGTTTTATACATTATTTTAAATCATTAAATTATCTAATAAATTCGAATATTTATTTTCAACGATGAAGTGCTAAACTGCATATACATGTTTCTAACACAACTTTCATAAGTTGATTTTTTGGATCTAAAAAATTAACTGCAATTAACTCCCAAACTGATTTTTTACAGAATTTAATGCATTAGAAAAATATGCTATTTGCATACTATTTACATGTATAGAGAATTTTGTTAGGTTAGGTTAGGTTAGGTTGATTGGAGGGGTGAGATAGCCCATGTCATAAGCCAGTAAAAGCTTGTTGTGCGCTCCCTTTAATTATAAAACACAAACTGCCAGAGTTCTGCGGCAGGATTCGAACCTGCGACCTTCGCACTACGAGTCTAGTACACTACCTACTAGTCTACGAAGGCCAGTTGAGAATTTTGTTAAAAAGACAAAAATGTTTAAAGGTAATCCAGCCTACAACGCCACATACAACGTACTACATTCCCTCTTATTATCATTGTCGCGTCGACGTCACATCAAGTCGACAGAAAAAAAGACAGCAGTTCTGAACTTGTTGTAGGCAATAATTAACTAATATCGATGGCCAATTGTAATTTTATAAGCCATATTAGTAGTAATATATTATCAATAATATTTAATAGTTCTTGATAACGATCCCACAATTGCCAATATATTGATGTCGACTTGGTGTGACGTCGACATCGATAATCATAATAAGGACAATTGCTTCTAATTGTTCTGCCATTATATCAACAAGTGTAGCTTTAAATAAAATCATTAATATTAGAAAATGCATTACTTCCAATTTAAGTTGCATGAGAAGCCAGAATGAACTTTACAGCCATTTTATGCTCATTCCTACTATATACATATGCATATACAGTGACGGACAAATTATTGGCACAGTAAATAATTTTAAATTCACGTTTGATTTAAGTGCAATATCAAAGCGATGTCTGATAGAAAAAAACATTATCTTGGCTAACACTGGCACCGATAGAGTATTAATGAAAAAAAGTTGCAAAATAGGGAAAACGAACAAGTATTAGTTTTCTCAAATACCCAATATTTATTGTGCAAATAATTTTATTCAATAAAAAGTATTAAATTAAGTATTTTTTGTATGTTTTGCTTATCGCCATAAAAGTTTTTAAATGAGAAAAAAAATTTTTGTTGGAAAAATTATTTTTCATTTTTATAAATAAAAAATTTTATAAATAAAAATCTCTTTAAAACCGCCATTAAATCAATCCCTTATCGCTGTATATATATTTAATATTATAAGATGATTCTTTGAATTCTTTGAATTCTCTATTTTTAATTAATTTTTTTCATCTGACGCCTTTATCGTCAATGTTTTTGCCGAATATAATTGTACGGACCATATACATATAACATTATATATGAAACGCATTTTTGTTGATAAGTTTATGTCGTGACTAGTTAGTGTTTTACTATACGTAAAAAATCGTTTCTGGCCATTTCAATCCTACATTTAATTTCTCTAGACATATCCTATTAATCGTTAATCTGAAATCCCAGGTATTTAAATGTTGAAACTTTTTCTTTTCGGAATTATTTATCCGTATTGATGTATTAGTTTCGACCGTCTTTCTGCTCACAATCTTTCATTTCGTCTTTTTAATGTTCATGTTTAACCCATATATCTCGCTAGTTTGCATAAGTCCATCTCCTAATTTTTGTAATCCTGACAAGCTACTTGCTGGTAATGTAGGTCATCGTCATTTCGTATGTTATTTATTAATGTATTGTTTATTGTAATATCGATATTCTTTCCACTAAGTGATTCTCTAAATATTTTCTCCAAGTAATAATTAAATAAAAGAGGTCATAATATAAACCCTTGTCATACTCCCTTTGATATTGGAACATCGCCAGTCAGTTCACCATCAACTTGAAAATTTGATATCTGTTTCCAATATAGGTTTTTGATGCATCTTATATCATTTTCTTCTAGTTCAGAGGCAAATATTTCCATCAATTTGTCATATTTAACCGTATCAAATGATTTCTCGTAGTCAATGAAGCAGATATATATATATATATATATATATATATATATATATATATATATATATATATATATATATATATATATATATATATCTTTTTGAACTTCTCGACAATTTTGGAAACTCAGTAGTGCTTCTCGTGTTCCTATATTTTCAAAGCTTCGCCCAATAGACTTATTAGTCTATAATCACCGCATGTTCTCGTACTATGTTTCTTGGTTATTGTAATTAACGTTGATTTCTTGTCTCATACTCGTAGATTTCATATTGTTTCGTTCCTTGCGAAGTTCTCGTATTTCGTCTGTAATCCATGTCTTTTCTTTTTTAGATGTGGTTCCCAGGATATTATTGGTGATACCGTTGATGGAATTTTTTTACATTATTCCAAGGGTTTTTAACTTCCTTTTCATCGATGTTATTAAATTCGGCATTTACTTCGTCTCTCATTGCTACTTTTATCGATGAGTCATTAAGTTTTCCAATATTTACTTTTCGTTATGGATCTTACTTGCGGTTTGATACGTATTTTGCATAGTGAAGGTTGAGGTCAGAAGGAACTTTGATTCCCTGGGTATATCGAGGACCTAGTTACGCGAGAGGAATATCGCCGATTCATTAATATGTAATAAATTTGGTTTCCGACAAAGGTACCCTTATTGTCCTGTGGAGAATTCCGCATGTAAAATCATCTTGGTGAAGGCTAAACAAAATGTTAGTGACTTTTAGTTTATATTCGTGGTAGAATTGTATTTATTTATTTATTGTATTTATTGTTCATTCCGTTGGTATAAACCGAATTTCCGTGTAATTTCAGTTGTTTCTACCTCTCCAACTTTCGAATTAAAATCTGCTTGGATTATTGTAATATCGTTTGGTTTAGTCATCTGTAATAGTTTGTGCACATCGCTGTAAAATTGTTCAATTTCATCGTTATCACAATCACATGTGGGTGCGTAGCTTTTATTTTTTTTTTTTAATATTAATCGGTTTTGCAGATATTTTTATCATCATGGCTCTATCAGATATTGGAATATCACTGGCCGCTATGTAATTTTTAACAATGATAGCGACACCCCTTCTGTGGATTCCATTCCAGTTTCCTGAATGATATTATTTTATACTTTGAGAAATAAATTTATCACATTCCGTCCAGCACGTTTCAGTTAATATATTGGAAACCTCTTCATCTTACATATGGTTGTATCTAGTTTCCAAGTTTATAGAGACTTC
This sequence comes from Germaria angustata, assembly GCA_963681545.1. Classification (NCBI taxonomy): domain Eukaryota; kingdom Metazoa; phylum Arthropoda; class Insecta; order Diptera; family Tachinidae; genus Germaria; species Germaria angustata. Next base: position 40,223,752 of record OY813000.1, on the reverse strand, counting down.
TAGCATTCCACGTTCCGATATTAAATTTTGTTTTACATCCGGGGATTCTTAGCATCATTGTAATTGTAAGGTTTTCAGGAGATGTTATTTCAGTGGTTTTCCGCTGCCTACTGAATAGTTTATAGTCTACAGTCTTGTATTCAGCCGCTCCTCTGAAGTACCATCTGTAATCGCATGGAAGTTCGAAATATCTGTAGGTAGTTCGTCTATCCGCCACCTGACGACTCTCATAGTAGCCTGAGCTCAGCCCTATGATCATCATTAAATACACAATTTCCTATCGAAGTTTCGATAGATACAAATAAATTCTTAACCATATAATAAGACCTTGAGTTTAGTTAATATTTTAATTACAAAATTAAAAAAGATTAAAAATATAGATATATTTTAGTTTTCGTTAATATTTTATTATGAAAAAAAAAATTGCAAAAAAAAACTATTAAAAATAAATTTTGAAAATAATATTAAAGAAACACTTTAGAAATAATGAAGCAAACGTTTTGAAAGTTAGATAAAAACATGTATACAGGCAGGTCAATAAGTCCGTAACTATTTTAAAGTATATACATTTTTTTGAACAAAAAGTCATTTTATTTTTTAAGATAGAATCCTCTGAGCTCTATACATTTTTTTCAATGTTTCTTCAAAAAATGTTGAGGTCATCACAACGGGTATTTATTTGTGAGATAATTTCATCGTTGGAGTTAAGTCTCTTTCAGGAGAGGCGTTTCTTCAGGTTTGGAAACAATAAATAGTCACTTGGACTTTATACGGAGAATAGAGCAGAGAAGATAGCAATTCATGAAATTTTGCAATGAAAACTGCACTGTGGTCACCCTTGTATTGTCTCTGGTGTCCTGTGGAGCATCCACGTTTTGTCAACGGTTACAAAACGACGCTAACGGCGTCCATATTGCGGTAAAACAACGCAAAAAAAGTCCTGCGACGTCATCACAAGGTTGCGTCTTTCATCGATTGTGATCAAGCGCGGTACCCATCCTGCGGCAAACTTTCTCAAACCCAAGTGATCACTCAAAGTTAAGACCACTGAGCCACGTGATATGCTTATGACTTCCACAATCTCTCGCACTTTCAATATCTGGTTGGCCAATACCATATCTTATGAATTAATTGTTTAAGGTGTAGAAAACTCAATTGAGCGTGCAGAAAACTTGGCATCTTCCGTGCATGTACAAACACATCGAAATTCAGTAAACCACTTTTTAACGATTGAAGCCTTGGTTTGAGTGTTGGTGTTCCTCCGCAAAAAATAATCCTTAATGAGCGCACGAAAAACGCTTTTTCCATTTTTTCCTCACATCACGTGGTAGTCTGATATCAATGGCCGTCAAAACAAAGTAAATAATACAGCTTTTTCAAATTTTTACAGGAATCAAGTGACATATGCCTCTAGAGAGGAGCAGTGTTGCCCTTTATGTTAAGAGGCGTGCAATTTAAAGGTACTATTTATATATTTTAAATAAAAATAAATGTAATTTTGTTTGTTTCATATTATTTCTGACAAATATCTTAATATGCGTATGACGATATATTACATAGTCATAATGAAAAATATAACATTACTAATAGAAACGTTTGCTTGTTAATACTAATTAATGAGATTGTGATCGTCTGAGCCATGTTTTCTCTTTGCGTTTGTTCTGTAGGCATAAATTTTAAACTTTTTAAAACTTAAACCTTCTGCTTTAATTTGCTACAACATATTAATTACCAAGATTCTTTTAATAGGCGGAGAGATAATAAATACATCTATTTGCATAAACTTCCGAAATTGTAAAATTTCTGCCACACTCTATTGTCACCTAACCCCCGATCTATTTAAGTATATTGAGTGGTATTTTTGTTTGTAAAACCAATACGTCGTGTTTGTTTAATTCTATAAATATTTAAAATGTAAATTTAATTAAATTCCTATAAATTACGGCTGGTATTCGATAACATATTAGTCATCATCAATATACATAATACACGGTGCTCGTGTATACCAGAATGAATGTTTAAAAGCCAATACAATATGAAGAAAGGGTTTTCGTCATATATTTTGAAATTTAAAATAATTAAAGAGCAACTTTCAAATTTTTACCAGTATTCCGCAGAAAATTAAGTAGTCGAGGACATATCGACCCTTAACCTCGAAAAAAGAACGTGGGTGAAAAACACATAAAATTAAAGAAGAAGCTTTTTTATTAACTGCCTTTGTAGTATATAAATACAACTGTAGAATTCTGTTTCAACTTTTAATGTGTAAAAAATTTTCAATCAAATTTTAAATCAAATGCTGGCAAATTATCGAATGCAATGAAAAAGTGTAAATCGAAAATTATGTCTGTTAAAATTTTTTTGGTGGTAAGTGCACAATATGTTACTTCGACAAGCTAAATTACCAGACATGTAGTGTCCGGCTGTGTACTGGCAAAATTAAGTAAAACATTTTGGCGAAAAATATAAATTTAATTAAAATAATTCTGGCAAAAAAAGCCGACTTCAATACAAAGAGCCAACCGTACATATTGCAAAATCGAAGCAACTATGCGTTAGTTTAAAACCCGAAATAATCCATTTCTAGTTTATATCTTACTACCAGGAAAGGTTGAAACCACTTGTTAAATAATTTTTTTTAAAGAGTTCCATAAATGGCGGTGTTATGTTATAAGAGATATTTTGGGAGGCCACTTTGTCCGTCCGACTCCCTCTTAAAGTTCTGTGAAACAAAACTGCACTTTCAAAAAAATTTTGTACAAAAAATCGGTCCATAAATTGAGGAGTTATGTGACAATCAATTGAGGGCGTAAGGTTCCAGCCTAATTTTCGAAAAAAAAATCATTGGAACAAACTATAAGCAAACCCTTTAAAAAAATAATAATTTTCAAAATCGGTCCATAAATAGGGGATTATGTGATAATCAATTTTTTGGGTGGGCAAATCGGCTGTTCGATTTTCGAAAATGGCAAATAATAAAGTTATAAAATGTATAAATGTTAAAAAAATACACACGAACTGATAACCTTATCCTTTTTTGAAGTCGGTTAAAATAAATAAAACTAGAGTAATAAAAATTAATTGATTGATGAAAAATTGAATTTCTTTTTTGCATTGTATTGGTTATTTGTATTTGGTTATAAATTTTTAATTAATCTGTTTTGAATTTGTTATTGCACATTTATAAATTTTTTTTTAGAATATTTCTGTTAAAGATGAAAAAGTGAGAGGATAATTTTTTTTAGCAGAATGGATGTCGATGGTCACTCCATCATTATAATCAACGTTCATTCTGCGTTATAGTGACCATTGAAAACATTAAGGTTGCATTCTAGTAGTATTGTTAGCTTCTCCTTAATAAAGAAAATTTTAAATTAAATTAGTTGTAAATATTTTTTTGGATCTTTTATATTGAAATTGACATTTAAATTTAAACTCAAGCAAACTTTTTTCAGTGTGCAAACAATAACTGCAACACCAACGACATTTCAAAAAATTCACTAATGAAAGGTAGTCTTACCCTTAAAGATTTCACCAAATAATCGAAATTTCATACAAAATTTTAAATTTCATCGATTAGACACGGAAAATAATTTTGGAAAAAGTTAAATTTTCATTTAATAATTTATGATGGCTTTTGAATGGTTTATATGCCTGACATTATCCATCAGCTGCTGCTTATCCATATTCGGACAAGTTTAAAAATATACTCCATAAATAATTTTTTTAAGCACATGAAACCTTTAGAATTCGCGCTTTTAATGTGGCAAAAACAATATTGTGATAAAGATGGGTTTTACATGTTACCGCAACCGCCGCAATAGAATGCCTTTTTCATGTTAGTAAAAAATTTGCAAAAAAAATAGGTCAATATAACATGTTATTTTCTAAATACGAGTATGATGCACACAAAACAAGTAAATATGTAATATCTATTGCAGTTAACTTTATTTCAAGGTAAGACACAAATAAGGGTTTTGTTTTACATATTTTCATTTTTGGAAAGCTTATAAAAGATTTATAAGCCTTCTTATATTTGCTAACAAGAGGAAAAGTTAATTTCTTATATACAATGTCTCTGAATCGAGTGATCTAGTATTTTCAATATAATAACGGCTTGTTTTATAAACTAAATTTTGATTATTGACATAAGTAGTGTATACAAAATGTTAATTGCAATGAAAATATTTGAAAAAAAAACATTGGTTTTATAAGATTTATAAGCTTTATATATAGATATTAAATATTTCAAGTATCTATTTTTGTTCTATTGTGTGCTGGGAAAAGGCATCATATTGCAAGGGATTCTGTAACATGTAAAACATATTTAGAAAAGAACATGTTTTTTTGCACTACTGCTAATTTTTTCAGAACAAAACACAAACACGCAGGAGGGACAAAATAATTGTAACACTTTCGTTTGAAGTAAAAACATCTTAAAAAGGTGTTCTCTTAAAAATTTTTATAGAAAAATTTAAATTTAAAATTTGGTTAATCTGGCTCGCGTTCCAGTCCTGAACAACATTGCCGTTTTGGTTTTATTTAACCAAATTTTTTTACTTTGTGTTTTGGTTAAATTTTTTTAGAAATCAGAGAGCTTTACATAATTTTATATTTTTTTAAAATACGGCTTGTACGTACGCGTAAGCTGAAATTTCTGTAACAATAAATACATGCTAAGGACTACAAAAATCATTTGAAGTAGAGAGAAAGTTGTAAAGACAGATATTACTAAATTCATTAAAACAAAGAGCAAAAAAATTAACATATGTACATATATTAAAGAGAACAGCAAAATTCAGTACAAAACAACATAAGACAACCTAATCGATAGATTGTAATAATTAAAAGTATATAAAACTGAAATAAGGATCAAAGCTCCGAAGTAAACAAAATAGTTGAAATTTAAAAGCAATTATTTGGTTAAATTTATTTAAATTTCAAAATCCAAACAGAATTTTTGAATTGTATCATTTGACTTTCAGTAGAAAGTCATTATAAATTTGATAAATAAACAAATTAGTCAGAATTTGTAACATAAATCGTAAAAAAAAACTACAACAAAAATTAAGTATTGGCGTTTTATTTTCCAAAAAGTAAATTTTCTGCATTTTAAAAAGAAAAAAAATTAAAAGAAAATTTCATGTTAAAAGGAAATTACAGCGATTTTTCCTTAAATTAATCAACAAAATGTTACACCTTCAATAACATCTCTATATTTTTTGACCATTGTTAATAATTTTAATTGATATATTATTTAAGCTCAAGGTCTTTCTAAATGGCAAAAAAAGATTTATTTTTTTGTTTTCGATATTTCGATACTCGTTGTGTATCAGTCAGAAAAGGTCATTCTTTTCGAAAAAGAAAACTCCAACATGTGATAACTTTTCAGGTTGATCGCACGCATGATCCGGATTACGCCACTGTGGGCAGTCACCCAAAAAGAGACGCAGCCGAACATGTATGGCGTATTTCATAATAATTTTTTTCCGATTCACATGGTTCTAGAAGTTACCCTGTTATGAAAATGGGGTTTAATACTAGCGAAATAGATTTCTCCCCAGAAAGCTTTTTTAAGAAACTCTATTCGACAAAAATGCATATAATGTAAGACAATGTAAGTGCATGGAAGTGCAATTTTCCACAGTTTTGTTTGTAATTGTATGTGTTTGTATCTCTGCTGTTGCCGTTTGTTGCTTATACAGTCCATCTACTATTCTAGAGAGGGCATGTTATTTATTGTTTAAATTACATTTAAGCTTTGGTCTTCAAAGAACAAATATTTACATTTTCAGTTGTAGTTTTTTATTACCAAATGCTAGTGCTGCAATTGCTGCTTCTTTCTAATGCTGCAGTTGATGTTTTTGTTGTTAGCTTTTGTGGCTATATTGTTTTTGTTCTAATTAATATGAAAGGCTTCATCAGTTTAAGTAGTTTAGGTTTTTTCATGTACACATAAATATGCATTTATTTAAAATTTTTTATATACGAGTACATGCATTTGTTTATATGACTGTTTGTTTGTATTTGTTTTAGAACAATCTAACATATTCAAATATATTTTGCAAACCTATAGAGATACAACTTCTAAATAAGCTACTTATTTATGTATGGTTTAGATTAGATATACCTTAAATTCCCAATGTTTTAGTAAAAACAATGAATGAAGGCATTTAAATAAAATGTAATTTGAGCTAATTGCATTTTTTTTTGTTGGTGTGCTTTTGTTTGCTTCTATCATTTGCAGTTTCCGTAATGAATAGAAGATAGAGCGATTTTTACTTGAAACAATGTATTTGACTAGATCTTTACACCGTAATACATTAGCTTTAAATTGTATTATTGCTGAATACAATGCTGTTTTATGTGTTACTTAAATTATTTTTGTTTTTTTTTTTTACTTAAAGGTCATAAAAATATACAACAAAAGATGTCAGAGATCTTTAGCATTTCCATATATACTGACAAGATGTACAACGCACTAGTCTAAAATAAAAAATATTTAAAAGTTGAAGTACAATGATCAAAAAGCGTAAAAGACCGCATGCCCTTGTATCCATGTTATTTCATTTGAATCAAAATGAAAATTATTAAAATAAATATTAAATAAAATTTATCAATTTGTACGGCAGATTTTTCAATTTATTCTTAAAATAAAATATTATTTGCTGCAGGCTACGCTGGTCTACGTGCCTCAATTTTATTAGTGCTAATGCCAACTCTTTTTTGTACATTGAACCATCCTCATGTGCTTAAAATATGCTAGAATTTAAGAGCAGAGACACAAAGCATATTTTGTTAACAGTATTCATCTTGCAGCTAACAGAACACCGTTATTATTGCTTCTAAAAAATCATTGACATTTTTCTAAATAAAATATATCAATTTTTGCCCTTTCAAAGAAGCAAAAGGAAATTTAGTGCGGTGTGACCAACATAAAATCTGTCTTAGAGATATATCCAATTCGAAAAGGAGTAGTTTAAGAAAAAAAATACTTTCAATAGTAAAAATAAAGTAAAAAATTAAATAGTTCAATCATAATATCGTCAATTAATTAAAAAGTAGTATTTAATATTTTATTGTTTGTTGTTGGCTTAGCTAGGTATATGCCTGCATTTCATTGGCGCTAACCAAATCATCACTAACCTTTTAGCCAAATCATGATTGAAAAGTATTCAAGCTCGTATACTAATGCCACAGACTACAAGTATAGTACTATATGAGAATTCAAACAGAATTCAATCATATTTTTCTATTTGTAATCAACAAAAAACATAAGTATAATAGCTTTAGAAAGCTAACACATTTGTTAAAAAGTAATATTTTTTAATATGTAGGCATCATTGTATATTAGTGATTTCTTCAGTCATGTCACTAAATAATATTCTTCTGCTTAGCTAAATTGTTTAATTTGCTTAAGTTTTTATATATGTATAACAAAAAATTAATTTTTCAGGTTTTGTTAATTTTGGATTTATTTTAAGAATAGTTGAGCAATATTTTCTTTAAAGATATTGAGGGTTAGTATGTAGCACAACGACAATAAAATAACCATGGGTACTTTGAAATATCTGTGAGGAAAAATATATGGCGATGATTACAATTTTTTGCGCAAAATAGAAAAGCTGACATGTTATTTCAACAGGACGGTGCCACATGTCACACAGCACGCGAAACAAAGGCCTAATTGAGAGGCGAGTTCGGTGAAAAGTTTATTTCACGTTTGGGGCCAGTTAATTGGCGGTATAGATCGTGCGATTTAACGCCTTTAGACTATTTTTTGTGAGGCTATGTTAAGGTTTATATCTATAGGAATAAGCCCGCAATGGTTGACACACTGGAAGCCAATATTGAAGAATTTATTCGTGGTATAACGGTCGATATTTTGGAGAGAGTATGCCAATATTGGACCCAGCCTATGAACTATTTGTTATACCGACTTGAATAAAGATTTTATAATTTTTTTTTAAATTTTATGTGTTTTTTATCAAATCCGAAAGTTCTTAAGAAATGACATTTTATATCGCTTTAGTATTTCGTACTTCTTGCAGAATATCAGAGTATGGTTCGTTTATACCATAATTAAGTGATTTCTGAAAGGACCCAAAACAGGTAGATCTACTACAAAACCGGCAGAGTCGGCATTACGGATTTAGTGTTATTTAAAAGCTGCAAGCTTATTTAGAAAGAGAATGTAATACTCTAAAGGTACTAGTTTTCTAAAAAAGTGCCACTAATATATATATTTTTTTTAGGAAAACAAAATTTTTCAAAATGCAAAATCAACAACCTTGAATTCAGTTTTATATAAATTCGACTATCTTCCCAAATTCTTAAAAAAGACAATATTTTCACTCATGATACAGTATTTCTTCAATGTACACTCGAATTCATATAAACTTTAAAATAGAAAATTACTTGTAACAAAATTAAAATTCCTAACTTTTGCCCTTGTTTAATTTCAAAAGCATTTTACTCCGCTTAAACGAAGGAGCGCTTCAACGGGACACATTTTTTTTTTTGCAAAAGTGAATGATATGAAACAAAATTTTTTATTTACTGCTGACGAGACACTGTGCAGTATTGGCTAAATTTGATTGTATTGCATGCAACCGATAAAATAACTGTTTCAAAATAAATTTTAATTCAGAATCAGTATATATCTATTTAATTTTCAGTATGTATCATATTTTTAAATTTTTAGCGCGTCAAGTTCGTCTAAGCGAAAAGTTTTCTTTTATTCGATGTTCGCTTAATCTAAAAACTCCCTTAAACGGTAAAAAAAATTTTAAGATTGTCCATTTTATCATATTCGAATTCGGCTGTAATAGATTATAAAAGTTAAATGTGTTTTTCAGGACCTTAAAAATTATTATTTTGCAATCCTTTTGGAAAGGTATTTAGAGTGCATTTTTGTGAAGTAATGTTTTAGTTTTATAGAGGTTCAGAGCATGTTGTTAGAACGTATTATATGATAAAAGTCCTATTAGATGTTATAATAAGGAATATAAGAGAGACAGTTAGACAGTTACCCCTTGACTGCTAATCATCTCCTGAAGAGATGGAGTATAGATGGAGATTAGAAATATTTGGTTCCCAGGCCCAGAGCCATCCGATCAAGTGACTGAGAGGAAAATACAAATAAGTAGTAGACCATAGAAACTGACTGCAAAATTACAAGATGACTATGACCTCGCCCCAAAAGTGATTTCAAAAGTTCAGTAAAAATCGTATAATCAAAGAACTTGTTTTCTTCATATTGGGTGTGATTAATTTTTACAAAAGTTTTGCTAAGCCCCTCGCACCTTATGGTACATACCCAAATGTGTTTGTATGTTGCTAGATCATGTGTTAACTAAAATATGTTAAAAAAATTCTATTTCAAATTCCATATTTTTTATATGTATACTCACCAAAGATCATGAATTTTGTGTGTACGTGTCTTCTGTTGATTTTAATCGACTGATGATGGATTGATGTTTCGAGGTGAAAGTTTCACTTGTTTATAAAATTTTTCTTACACTTGAGCATCAAAATTATTTTCAACCTGTTAAAATCTTTGTGTGTGTAAGTGTGTCTGCGTGTGTGTTTGTAAGTGCAACATAATTAAGATTTATGTGTGTTGAACATTTGCTCATTCATACGCTTCACTCGTTCGTTCCACACTACAAGTACATACATATTTTGTTTAAACTTCAAGTTTTTATTATGCTGCTGTAAATGCTCGTACATTCATATTTCCTTAAAATATCAATTCTTTTCTCTCCTTTTACTGAAGTTATTTTTTGTTTTAATTTCCGTCATATTTTATGTGTTTTACACCTTTCAATGTGAGCATTTCAAAGTGTTAAAATAATACCATATTGAATTGGTGAAAATGTAAAATGAAATAAATAACAAGAAATGCAGAGCTGGGAAAGCTGTTTTTGACTTGCATTATTGCATTTGTTTAGGCGATATAAAGATTTAGGTGAAGTATGTAAAGAAGAGCCAATGTGTAACCAATCAGATTAAGTGAGCTTAAGTTAAAGTAGAATGTATAAATATCGCAGCTTCATAGGTGTAGCTAGGCTCGTTTGGGAGAGTTTAATATACCCCCAATAATTTTTTTTCCTTATGAAATTTCTAATAAATAAATTTATCTATGCTATACATGATTTCATACATTGATCTTTCAAATAAATAAATAACTTTGTTAATATTTTGTTTTATTCCATTTCAACATCTTTCCGCTATTTGAAGTATTCCAAAGAAAAATAAACCAAATAATTTGTGACCGTATTATTAGATTATACATTATACATACAGTATATTAATATTATACATATATTTTTAACTGGACCAGCACCCTGGGTAAGGCCTCTAATCATGCAATGTATGTTACTGGTACAAAAAATATTGGTGGGTAATAGGATAGAGGAAGCATTATCTGTTGACATTCAATTTGCATGAAAGTGTTAGAAAGGACCTCTGCAGATAGATTGTTCAATATATTAACTGATTTGTTGAAGAAAGAATGTTCTCTGTACTGCGAATTGCGATTCAGATTACGGAAACATGTTCTCTGTTTCCATTAGAGTAAATTGCATTATAGTAGCGATGGACCAGTGACACACACCGCAAACTGCTATATCCGGCAATTTTTACGGTTAAGAAGATAATCACTACAAAAGAAGCGAAAAATGGTTCCCAACAAAATATTCAAAGAAAAGCAAAACGGGGCCGTTCAAGTTGAGGGTGGAAAAATCTGTGCGAATAGTTAAAACAAAGGTGTTTGGAAAAATAAGTCAAATAAGTCGTAAAAGAAAAATCTCTAATATTTTTAAGTTGCTAATACATATTTGTCTAATTGTTGGCAGGGAAGCACATAGGAATTGTGTTATAGGTTTCTGAGGTTCCGGATTCACATTTGTCTTAATTTTTGTTGTAGATTACTGTTGGTTTTTATAAGTTGGAGCAATAAAAAACTTTGTAACTTATTGCGTCGATATATTTTAACATTCGCTTCAATTCGCTAGTATCCATTCCTCAATTTACATTAAGTATTTATTTGAACAACGGCAACAATAATCATGTTTTAAGATTTTTGCACATATTTTTTTTTTGTTGTAGATCGGCGATCGTAGTTTTCCAAGTGTTAAAAAGTAATTGTTATAATATCATTTTATTGCTTATAGTTTTTGTTTTCATGTGTTGCGTTTAATGTTGTTAGTTGTTCTTGTTGCTTTTATTATTATCTGCTCATATGAAGACTTTTTTCGCATGTTAATAAAAATTTCCTCTCACTTCTAAAGTAGATATTTCAACGATAGATAGATGGATTTATTTAGATAAAAATATATTTATGTCGATAATGTTTCAATGTTGCTTTGGAGGTTGTAACTTGCAATGTTGTTTTGATGGTATGCATTTCGCCGTTGTACGGATAGATTTGTTTTAAGTGAGTAGTGCTTGTTTCCTTTTTCTTTGCTTTTGTAATGTTAAATAATGAAATCAAAATGAATGTTGATGATATTGGAAAATCGCTTTCAAGACGTGAGTTTAGTTTAAGTTTAAAAAAGGTGATCGCTTAAGGCCTATAATATGGCTTTATTCTCTGTATAAATAGAAAGGTTTTTAGTTTTATTTTTTAGTTTAACTAAAACTTAACATTAAACAAAGACATTCGCTTTTAAATTATATCACAGTCTAATTTTTTGATAGTTTACTTAATAAACTTTGTAAAAGATATTTTGATGTTATCCGCAAAAAAGGGACTCATCAAGAAATTAGCTTCCTCTGTATGTCAGTTTTTTCTCCATTACCCCTTCTGCGAGCACATGGCTTACACAAAGAATATCCATCTTATAGTACACGAGTTTTTGAAGTTGTTTTCGCATTGTTATTTTCGCATTGTATTAGTTTCGTTGATCGATTATTGTTTCTGCTAAATAGATGATTGGTCTGCTATTGCAAGTGTAGGATTATGAGGCTGACATCTGTCGTTGACTAGAAACAACGCCATCTTCTATTCCTACCTTTTTTTCCAGGTGTTTCGGGTGCCTGACCTTTGTCATGACATTATCCTCTTTTCCAGCGGGAGTGCAGAACAGAGAGCTTCTTGCCATGTAACGAAACTGGGGTTGTTGGTTTTGTAGGCAAGCACTTTAACCACTACACCACACCACCACGACGGTATATCAAACTTCCTATGAAAATTCTTTATTGTTGGTTTCAGATTTTATAAGCAAATAGATACATCTTCTGATGTAAAAAAGATTCAATTCCATCAGCCGACTTGCAGCCGCCGCCCACTTTCAATTTTCGTCAACCGCATTTGCAAATGTAAATGAATGAGTCGCGCTTAACTCAAAAATGTTTTGTATTTTATTCCAAAAATTAAAAAAAAAAATTTTAATTTTGTTTTGTGTCTTGTAGAAAATTTTTACCGAAAAATTTTATAGAAATTCAGCAAAGGCGAATTCATACCAGGTAAACTCAGCAGTTAACAAAATACAATTCTCTAATGACACTTTGCAAAAAACAGTAGAATAAAAGTATAAACAAAAGGAAAATATTCAAATGTGATCAAAAGAAATAAGCAAAACAAACGAGCAATTTTTAACATTGAGTAAAAAAAAATGTAGAAAACGACCTGAATTCAGCCGTTGTTTATATATATATATATATATATATATATATATATATATATATATATATTTATATATATATATATATATATATATATATATATATATATATATATATATTTATATATATATATATATATATATATATATATATATATATATATATATATCTATATGTATATATATATATATATATATATATATATATATATATATATATATATATATGTATATATATATATATATATATATATATATATATATATATATGTATATATATATATATATATATATATATATATATATATATATATATATATATATATATGTATATATATATATATATATATATATATATATATATATATATATATGTATATATATATATATATATATATATGTATATATATGTGACGAACCACCCAACACTTCGGTGTTGCAACAATTTACTAAATAACTTTTATAGGAAATGCAACCCTGAATTCACCCTTTTTTATAAATATACGATATATAATCCCAAATGTCATAATCAGCTGATAACATTTCTACCACATTAATTTTGTGAACTACTATATACACACACACACACACACACACACATATATATATATATATATATATATATATATATATATATATATATATATATATATATATATATATATATATATATATATATATATATATATTCTCCAATACATATTAGAGAGAATTCTTAGAAATTTAAATTTTTTTTGTTTTCGATATGAATTACACTTTGGTGATTTAAAAAATTAAGTGATCTAGTTTAACCCAACGTATTTCATTATAGTTTTTATTTATAGTAAACTTGGATTATTTGTCAATACAATCAGCGATTTTTAATCTTGTTTATAAAAATCTATAAAATAAATTTTATAATATTTTATAGTTGACGCGTTAAACTGTCGAAAATTATTGTATTGCGCCGTTAAAGATGTTTTTTGTTGTTTATTTTTATAATTTTAGTTTGTACTCAGTTTGATATTGTATTTTAAATCTTTCGGTACATGTTGTCAACTCCAAAATCAAACCGACTTGACGTATTTTATGAGAAAAACGTCGTATTTTTCACGTGAAATTTGTAAATTGTGTACAGAGATTCCGCCAAAGTTTTTTTGAAATTTTGGTACAAAATAAAATTATAAAAAAATTTTTGTTAATATTAACATGTTTCTGTTTTAATAATTTTTTTAGCGAAATAAAAAAGTCCTATTTATATACTATATCCAAAGCTTCTACTATTAACATTTTAAAAATAATATCGACTTTTAGCTGCCGCCGGCACTTTTGCACAGTTTTAATAATTTGCTTTATCAGGGATCGGAAATACCATTACGAAAACGGCATCTTTGATATTTCTTATAGGTATAGGAGATTTCTAAGAAATTTTACATTATTTTCAATCTCACAAACGAATACGAAAAAATGTCTGCCTATAATCAAAAATTAATGTATGTTTGTATGTGGTTTACTTTAAGGATACATATCCAAAAGTGAGGACACATATCCAAAAGTGAGGCGATGAATTGGATTGATCTGTATGATTGAGGTTGTATGGTTTCTGTCAATATGTGAGAGTAGGATAAGGAATGATACCTCCCACAACGACTTGGAAAATAATCTTTAATTTTAGGTAAAAAATTTTAAACAAAACATTTAACCGATTTAAAAAATAGGCTATAACTGAAATATTAATGTATGCATTATTTACGGAGATCTTTGAAGTCGGCACCTGAACAAAGCCAATCACATTTATAATTATTTGTGTGTTAATGTTTATATGTAATTTATGGACTTATATAATTAATGGACTTCCTAGTTGTTCTGATTTTATTCTTTGAAAGAAAAAATTATTTAAATATATTAACCACAAAATATTTCTTATTTATGTAGAAATTGTACATTTCATTTGGCTAAAGACACATACCAAGAGTTATGTAAAAATTCATAAATATATCTTAGAAATACAACTAATATTTATGTATTGCCAAGAAATATTTCAAATTAAAATGAGAAGAAAAAAATATTTTGAATTATGATGCCTGTCAGCAAAATATCCTCAAAACAAACAAACCTACAAACAAACTTAATACATAAAACACATGTTAACATAAATTATGAAAAATTTGTTAAAACATAAATGGTCCTACAAAGACTAAATAAATACGTATAACAAAAACAAATGACACACATACGTATTTGAATGCGGAAAAGAAAAACACAAACAAATTCTTGAGCAAATCGAAAGTAAATATACATATGTATGTATTTTTAAATTTCGTTTTTAAATAATTATTTAAATTTGTTATTTGAAAATCTTTAAATAATTACGAGGCTATAAGTGAAAATGAGTTCTGGAAAATATTTAAATAGCAAATAGATAGTGAAAACTTCGTTTGAATTTTATGATCATTAAAAACTATTGCAATGATTTTCGGTTAAAAATGATTTTAAAATTTAATTATTTGTTTATTTCTTTTTTTAATGTTTGAAATCAATACTTGTGTAATTTAATATGAAAAATTGTTTAGTTTCTATTTATTAATTGATAATTGTAAATGCCAATTTTATGCCAATTTTAAATGCCTACATTAAAGTGATTAATTCTCTGCGATAATTGGGATTCAGAGGATTACCTTGGCTATTGATGTATACGAGTATGCTTTGATTCTACTACTCACCCTTTCAATATTTTTTGTTGATGATATTTACAGTATAACTTTTTGTTAATTTCATTTTGTAAGTTCGGAAACACAAGCGAAATAAATCCAGTCTTTCTCGTTATTATGAGACAAAAGCTGGCATAAAATTTAATTTTAACATATATGTCTGCTTTAGCAATTCCTTTCCGATTGAAAAGTTAACAAGGCATGTTGCATGTAAGGTGAAGTTTTTCTACACAGAAAAAATCACTACCAAATAAATTTCAAAAAAAATTTTTGTCTGAAGCATATTTTATTTTCAATCAAACGTTGTTATTGCATCTGTTGGTTATTAGTTGTAATTTTTAGACTACAAAAAAAGACTGACCTTCGTAGACTAGTGACCGACCTTCGTAGACTAGTAGGTAGTGTACTAGACTCGTAATGCGAAGGTCCCAGGTTCGATTCCTACCGCAGAACTCTGGCAGTTGTGTTTGATAATTAAAGGGAGCGCACAACAAGCCTTCACTGGCTTAAGTGTATGTCGTATGACATGGGCTATCACACCGCTCCAATCAACCTAACAAAAAAAGTTTTTTTCACTCAAATTTTTACAAATTTGTTATCTGAATTTACAAAAATTTTTTTAGGTCAACATTCACACAAAATATTTACTGATTCAAAGAATTTGGTCACTGAAAACGAAATACTGTTATTTCTGTGTGCCTTCCACGACAATGGTAACGATTTGAGGCACCCATAAATATTTTTTGCCGCTTTATGGCGGTTAAAAAATCTTCTACCAATTTCACTAATAAATATGAAGTTATAAACTTTTTTAAATCGTGGCATTGTCCAAAATTGTTTAAGGCCTTTTTTATGCAGACAAAAGTTTATTTTGCTAAATAATAATATTCGTATCATTAATATTTGCGCTTGTTATTATATCAAACATAATATTATGTTAATCGAAAATATGTATAACGTCCCCATGAGTATATTGTGATTACTCTCAGAACTATATAACTATATTCAGAATAATAGAATAAAAATTTTATATTTGATCATATTTGATTTTATCAGACACAAACTGCCAGAGTTCTGCGGCAGGATTCGAACCTGGGACCTTCGCACTACGAGTCTATTACACTACCTACTAGTCTACGAAGGTCAGTCTACAAAATACTTAATATTAAAATTTATTATTTTGGGCTATTCACCCCAACTAACTGTTAAAACAATTAGAGTTTTTACAAAATGTTTTGTTTGTTGTGGCTTTACTTGATCATATGCCGAAATGTCAATATAGAATTCTCATAGTGTGCTTGTTTGTTTTTGTATAAATTATCAGGTTGAATGTTTTCTGCTTAAAGCTCACTGACGAATTGGCAGCGCGATCGATGAAATGTCATCGTATGAACAGCTAAGGCTACAACAAACAAAGCAATTTATAAATAAAAATTTTATTTGCATTAAATTCCAACAACATAAATTATAAAACAATTTTAAATCTGGATAAGTACAACATAAGCGCACACGATGACCATATTTATGTTGAAGGGGGCAACCCTCAACGGCACATGTGTGGGGATTTCATTCTGGATGTTGTGGTACAAATTTCTTAGTTTCAGCTTTGTACACATAAACACAGCGTTCGCTGTTTTAGCATGATGAGGTAACAAACATACATTCTTACACATTTGTAATATTAGCAAAATATCAACGCCAATGATTTTTTATTCAAATCTAACCAATGATGTGATGAGATACTAATATTTATATACTAATATTTATAAACAAAAGGCACCGAAGGTTAACTCGATAATTTTCCGCGACGAAAATTTAAAAATTTACCAAGAACCACCGAGTTGACAAAGCTGTTTGCTCCACTGACAGCCATACACATTTATATTATCTGTCACTTAGTTTTCAAGCAATTCAAGCTATATGAAAAATTACGGATGCATGTCCGAATGACAAGCGTTCGTTGAAGAAATTGCTATGGCGAAGCAAACCTGGGATGTGCCACCTAGGCTTTCAGAAAATTCTGACTAACCTCTGGCCGCCGCAATGGCTATGAGTGCCTTCGAGTGCATTTGCTAATATGTATGGCAATCAATGATGATATAACGTATTGAGGCTTATTCGACATATAGAATAGAACGCAACTTCATTATCAAATTATGACTTCTGTCCCATTTTAGTAGACATTTGAAATAAGCACACTTTATTATAATACATTCATCGTTCCTCACCATGTGTTCTGGGTAATAAACATTCAATTATGCGGTCATACAATTTTTCCATTATTTTACTATTCAATAAACATCAAATTGAATTGTTTCCAAAAGAGGAGCAAACAAAAAATAAAAAGGAAAAAACCTTGTGAAACACGACATGAATGTGCAAATTAAATGCAGTGACAAATGCATTTTAAACAAATTATTGAACCCTCACTGCTGCAATAGGGAGTGAGTGAGTGTTTGAGTTAGAAGGGATTATATGATTGCTTTATGGGAGTTTGTATGAATGTTTATATTTCAAATGTATTTTTGGTTATTTCCATTTGTTTTAATGTCCACAAACATACAACACTTTATTAATTATTAAAATTACTTCAGAAGAGTTAAATAAAGGGTTAAACAGGCTGGAAGGAAATGTCATCTGAATATAAGAAAGAAAAAAACGGTATGAGTAACAGCAGTATGTAAGAGAAGCAATAAAAGTGGCAGGCAAACAGAAAAATATCATGCAGGAAATGCATCCAGCAACACACACATCCTTATATACAAACAATACAAACACACACACACACATAAGCACACAAAACCTTAAGTAGTAAACAACTGTCAAGTAAATGACGACCGTCTGACACTTTTTTCAATTTTTTCCAGTAACAATTTTTATTAATAGTTTTTTTTTTATAAGAGTAATTATTATTTTTTTCGTAATATAAATAAAAATGAAAGGGTTTCCTGTGTGAGTGTATGTGTGTGTGAGAGAAACTATCTGAAATCAATTGCCGCCAACTGAAGTAAATCTTTTAAAATACCTTGGGATAACTTTCAAATAATTTCACGTTTTTTTTTCTGTAAAAGAAAACTAAAAGATTTTTATTTAAAATGTCATATGCATTTTACAATTGTATTTGTGCGTACTCATTTGTTGAACTCCCATAAAAAGAAATGAAAAAAAATTATTTATTTTATCAATTACCAAAAGCGAACCCTAAACTCATTTGCATATTGATTTGATAATTCAACCCTTTTGCTTTCCATCTCGTATTCAAATGTCGTCTGTTTAATTAAAAAATATAAGAGAAGCAAGAAAATCTTTGACATTAGTCCTGCTCAATTTTTAATCTACCGCTTGCTGGGCGTCACAGTGGTATTGAAATGAATAGTTTTCTTTGCCAGATGCTTTGAATTCATTCCTGAGAATTAAAATCATGTGTTTTTTAAGGAAAATATTTATTACTCGTAACAAAGCAATCATAAGGAAAATAAATTCTTATTACCTGATAATTTTTAAAGAATATAATTTTCAATTGCTAAACGATATTTTGCTTTAAATGGAGCAGACCACTGATGAAACTTTCAGCTTGTTGAAGCCGGCGTTGCATGCGAAAATATTTTAATATAATATGTTTTTCTAATCTTTACCATTCTTTACCAATAAAAACTGGACTGAAAAAATCCTGAAAACTACCAAAATTGTAATTTCTTCAACTTGTTTCAAGTAATGGAAAGTACGGTAAGTTCCTATCTTGTGAGGTATTTCTAGCTTAAAAATTTACTTTGATGTCGCAAGTGTCGCCTTGAAGATCCCTAAAAGGGAAACCCTTTTGAGTTTATCCCGGAAAAATAGTGCTATTCTAATCAAAATTTTGGCGAAAGTACTCATAACATGGCGGCCGTGGATATTTCTAAGAAATTTCCAAGACTTGGTTCAAGATCGATATCAAACCAAAAACATGTACAATTAAAGCTCTGTGAAAAGTCATATCTGCCGTTAGTCACATATCTATTCCTTGTATTTGGATTTTAGTTTTTGCTTAAAATGAATCCCCAATCCATTCCTGTGTCAAGAGCATTGGCTCAAGAAAATCTCTACTTATAGTCTTTTGTTGACACCATTTTGGCTTAATTTAAGTATGGCTGATAAATTTTTTTAATTGGGAAATTTTTTCGTCATCCCATATCAAATTTGGTGAAACACTCTGGTTTCGGCTACTGCGTAAAAAAAATAATACGGAAGAATGACAGACAAATGAAACCGATCCGTTTACAAACCAAATTTAAGGTGGGATGACAGCAAATCGTTCCAAATACAAACAAACATCGTCGGATGAAAAATACAAGTCTCAACTTGATTTTTGTTTCGAGTGTAGCCAAGCTCTCCATACTTATAAAATTAAAGCGTCTCTTATGGACCAACGATCGATATTGTAGGAGATAATGTTATTGTTGTAGCATTATACAGTTTTTTAATATCCATTAAATACCAACTGAGTGTTGTTTTTAGTACATTTTTATAATTTTTTGTGCCTTTGCGATTAAATTCATTCATATTTCGCCAAAGTATTTCTGTATGTAGAGCGATATCAAATTCGCAGTATAGATAAGGCAGTCAAATGTTATCTTTAATTAGCACAAAGTACGAGTATTTAGCACTTTTTTATGTAACAATGGCTTACTATTTCTTCCTGATATACTCGTAAATCCTTCCTCTAGGTTTATGTCTTTCCAAGTCTTTTCTTTTAATTTCATGTTGTTGTATTTGACACTTGTAGGTCTTTATTTATCTCTATTAAAGGCAAATGTTTAAGCACTTGTTATACATACATACATATATATGTATGTACATGTATATACGTACATATATGGGTATCTACGTTTCTATAGAAATCCCACAAATCAATTTTTGCTATTGTTTCTGTTGCCATTTGCCTAAGTAGACATTGTGACGACGTTAGCAGTTTCTATTTTTCCCATTTTTCTAATATTATTTGTTCCTTATTCCATACATTCCATATTGTCATTCGCTCATTAGCTTTTGATGATGCCTGTTTGTTTGTTAAGAAATAAAACTTATCTATTAACGTTGGCATGTAGTATGAACTATATATATACATATCTGCATACGTATTTGCTATATATATATATATATATATATATATATATATATATATATATATATATATATATATATATATATATATAGTGCAAAGTGTTTAAGTACAAATATTTGGTTTGTAGATAGAAAATAATATTATTTGTGACACAAGTAAACTAAAAAAGAAAAAGAAGACGAATCGAATAGAAAAAATTTATGCTAATCACTGGGCCACAAATGTTTGGTCGTTCATTCATCCTATTCGAGCTTTTGGATTATTGACATGAAAATGAATTTCAAAATAAATGTTTCTACCTGCGGTATGACACCTAAAGCGCTACAGGGGTACATTTTACTACATAAAGGTCTAGGGGAATCCTGATAATCTAAATTAACTGATTAGAGCTATTTCTGGAATTAAAAAATATCAAATATTGATAAGTATATATTAGTATAGATTAATTTAGGCGTACATAATTTTTATGTTGTAGTCAGTTTATTTAAACTTACAAAACTGTTCACATTAGTGAATATAAATGTACACTTAAGACTCATACCACGAAGAGATAGACATTTGGGCAGAACACTATTCAAAACTTCAGAATTTATCGCCCAAAAGCGTCATCGCGTAACTATAATGCAGAAACATTATAGTTACATGGCAACATAGGCGAAATAAAGGGCCTAACATAATATAATAACAAATGACCTGTACTCCTTGCTCCACGTCGACGTAACCATAAACACGTCTAATTAGCCCGTTTTGGAGAACTACCACTTTGGATACCCAGCTGAGAGAAGAACTAGTCATAACAATATTCAAAAACTCAACTTAGCTGAACTGGCAACATCGTTGACACTGACTCATAATGTCACACAAACACTTTCAAGTTTCGTAATGTACATGGTTGCGGTGGCGAAAGTTCCACGGGTATATATGTATATATAATATATATATATATATATATATATATATATATATATATATATATATATATATATATATATATATATATATATTTAAATATATATACTATATATATATATATATATATATATATATATATATATATATATATATATATATATATTTAAATATATATACTATATATATATATATATATATATATATATATATATATATATATATATATATATATATATATATTAGTGCCTTTTGAGGTTGAAAATAAGGATAACAAACAGAAATTTTTCTTGTATTTTATTTTTACAAAATATATCTGCAATGAAAATAAAAGCTGGCTTGATTGAGAAACATCAGTTGTTTCATCACACAGTAGCGCAAAATGAAAATATATTATTTTGAAAAACTTAGTTTTTTCGGCTCTTCAAGCGGACCCCTTGGATAATTGCTACTTACCATCAGGGGTCCCCATTAGGGAACCGCTGCTCTATGGTATTACGAAAAGTGGCTTTGCTTGATAGAGGTTTCCCATGTGGTTGTTATTAAACATATAACAGTTATATAATGTCATAGTGTCCACAAACATTACGATACTTCAATATGTGTCGTTATATAATGACAAATTTTAGTTTGTAATAGAGCCGTGTGAATAATAACCTTTTATCCATTTGAATTGGCGGTATCTGTTATATTTAACATTTATTATCTAAAAGGAATTCTATACGATTAACAAGCGAATGATATGAACGCACTAAGATCGAGCCAAAGTGTTAAGCGAGATCGCGCTCCGATTATGTCCATAATTTTTAATTTGTTAGTTTTTCGCAAATTAAATAAAGGAAACTATCAAGGATGTTATATATAAAGCTGCGAGTGTTCAGTAAACCTTTTGCACATGCTTTATTTATCTACAAATTAATAAAACTTAATTTTTATCAATAGAAACACATCTACTACACGTCATGTATTTTAAAATCTATTTAACGAATTCGTTTTTTTGCAAACATATTTCATATAACATTTTCTTTCTTAAGTTCATTGACTTTTGTCCTTAGGTTCCTGGATAATAACTACTTGCAACATATTATAGAGGAAAGTATAAGAAGACACTCAGTTGGTCAAATAAATGAAATGTTTCCTCATGTCCTTAAAATATATCTTATTCTTGTATTTTTGAATTTATATTTTTTTGTTGCTACAAAATCCTGTCATCTGTTGCTATT
Organism: Germaria angustata; assembly: GCA_963681545.1. Taxonomy (NCBI): domain Eukaryota; kingdom Metazoa; phylum Arthropoda; class Insecta; order Diptera; family Tachinidae; genus Germaria; species Germaria angustata. The sequence goes on along the minus strand of OY813000.1, from coordinate 40,201,197 downwards.
CAGCAAATTCAATTCAATGGTAAAACAATAGTTCCTGCCAAGATAAAAACACTATATTTGTGTTAAGTTGAAAAGGTGAATGAACTATTTGATGAATTGTCCTGACATTTGTTCTTGTTGTTGTATTTTTTCAATGTTTTTTTTGGCAATGAAACAGTTGCAAGAAAGTAAAAAACTAAAAACCCAAAAAAATAGCAAATGTTGCATAATATTTTAAAAGCCTAAAGAGAGTGTTAAGTTAAAAAAATTCTAAAAAAAATTATGAAATTTATGAGGCAGAATTTTTCTTCTATTTATTAAAATTATTTGTTAAATTTATTAAAATAATTTTAGTAACGTGGTAACAAAAAGAGGTAGAGAATTGTATTTTTTCTGTAAAAATTATAAAAAAAAAATTAAATAGTAATGAATTTCATAGTGTATATTTTATTTTGTTAAAAGTAATTTTTGGAATTTTTCATTAATCCTTGAGTTGACTGGAATTGATATTCTAATAAAAATAACTTTTTTCGATTTTTCTGTTCCACTAGAAGTGAAAGAGGCATGGAAAAGTAAAAGCATACTAATAAGGTACAGCTATGAGAAACCTGCCAGTCCTGATTGGTAGCGCCATATGCTCTACTTACACCTTCTAAGGCTCTATTCGCACTAAATAATGCTATCTGCGGCCGACTAAGGCACTCTTGAATAAAATTTACCCCCTTCCAAAGGATTTTTAATTTTTATGGAATTTGATGATGGAGGACAAAATTGTTCTCTCCCCAATTTCGCAATTAGTTACAGTTAAGCGGTTCAGAATGTCTTATAACCATTAGATGTGAGGTACATTCAGCAATTCTATGTAAAACATTGCAAGGAAATTTTTTGTTGAATATTATAGAACTCTAACTCTTCACGGTATAGTGTTTCTATGTCCACTTTCTTAAAGAAGGGAATAAGTATCTCACAAAAATATTTCCCAAAAATTTTTACTATAGATAACCGAATGCTACAAAGCTTGAAATTGAACTTAAATGCCAGAAATAAGTCAAAACCAGAAAAGTGCTGATGACTTAATTTCATACTTATTCACAATTGAAGCTAAGATGACTCACAAAAATCGTTTTTAAGGATTTCATTTGTATGAAAAAAATTGTTTACGCATAATTATATTTATCAATGAAATGGTTAAGAGGAGTAAATTTGGGCATTTATGAAAATATTGATTTATTGGATTTTTATTTTAGTTCTAATTAATTCTACGTTGTTATCAAAGAATGTCCTGCATGATTTCGCTAATACTCTTGTCTTTATATCGTCCTTCAATAGGTGCATTTGTTTGATAAAATTGTTTACCGATTTCAGCGGATTCTAGTGTTAACTTTTGCTCGAAATAATCCAATTGGAAATCCAAAATAATAAATATTTGTTGGCATATGGACACCTAATGTTTCCGAAACACTTACCATGGCGTAACGCATATATTCCTCGAAGCGATATTTTCGTAAATGGCTTTTTAAAGCTCTTCCATGCGTCCAGCGCAATTGGTGAAAGCATTTGTTCAATTTCAGAATTTTGCATAAGATTTTTTATAACAGGGCCAACGAGAACATATGTTGTAATGAAAGTACAACATTTTTAAAACTTATTTAGCATGAAGCCAATGACAAAGCTTAGTATAGGACTGTGTGAATATGTAAACAAAAGGTACAAAATTACTCGGGGTTATAGTATCTATTCATTTCAGTAGTTTGGCACTGTTGCAATAACCAAAAGTGCTAAATTCGTTAACGGAAAATTGTCACAGAAAAATGCTTTAGAGCTAATATTTCTGAGTTGTTTTTTGATGGACTCACATTCCGCACCTTTAAAAAAATTTCGCACATTTAAATAATATTCGATATTAATATATGGAAGCTGCAAAATTTCCTAAGTAATCACTGCATACGTTATCAGAGTGTTCTGGTTGATTGTTGCACCAATATATTGAATAGGAATTCGAAGGTATGGCACGGTACTGGAAGTTCACCAAAGCGGTGTACTGCTAGCAAGACTGAACACACTTATTTTGTTTACAAAGCTTTTTACCTTAAGTGCTCTACCTGAAATTATTACTACTAAACTTGTTGTTGTTGGTCTACATGGGCAATTGTTTGTAACTGAGCTACATGTAAATTATATATTATAATTTCTTTATATGATGGTATGCAGGTTGATACAAAACAATACTACTAAGGTGCTTCAGGATTTAGTGCCAATCGCGGGAATCGGCCTTGCGTCCTCAAGTTGATGGATTGACTCCGATGAGTAGTGGTTTTTGTCAAAAAGGGGTCTTTCGATCTTTTTTCAATGCTTTGCTGTAGTGGGAAAAGCCAGGTAGACCAACCAACTAAAGTGCAGCTGAAAAAGTTTGTATCTTTTGTAAACGAATTATAGTAAAGTGATAAGTAAACCAATTTTCTTATATAGACTTATAGCTTATAACCCAATTTTGTGGGATATTTGAGGCGTTAAAGGTGAATAAGTACGAAATTAAGTGTTAAACATATTTTACTTGCTTCTGACGTAAAATTTTAATATTGAGCCTTGGCCTGTATTCGAAGATATATCGAAGAACTTTATGACAAATATTTTCGATGAACATTTCAACCCGCCAAATAGCTGCTTAAGAGAATATTTTTGTCAATTTTCAAGGGGCAAAAGAAGCACCATACCGCAGAGAGTAGAAGGTTAAAATGTTTCTCAAAAATGTGCTTGTGGTGTTTTATATAAAATTTTGTTCATAGTTATGTGTTTGTGTTCATACAAAAGCGTGTTAAATAGTTGATATTCCTTTTGGAACCTGCTTACATAAAAAAAAGGTACCCAGTGCAGCCATACTCACGCGAACTTCATATGGAATACTACCGTGGGTTTTCTTGCATGTAATTGAAGTAAAAAAAAAAACTTTATCAAAATTCAACAGTAAGAGTAATTATTAAACAGCCCTCGTATCATTTACAATCCTGCCGACTAGCTTGCAGGAGATCCAAATTTTATACATACTGTAGGTATGGTGTAGAAAACTGTAGCATTTACCCTCGTTTCCCAGATCTACAAGGTCTGAAAGGTCAGTTAACTACCCACAGTGAGATTTTGATTGAGATTTTGTTTTCAATAAAAATATTTTAATATTTTTCATTTATTTCGTCAGGGCCGTTAAATTAAATAGCTCATACATAATTAATAATATTGAAGTATAAAATTAATTACATAACAATATTTGAAATAAGTCATAAAAATATTTAACAAAATATTGAAGATGTGATAAAAATGTTAAAATTCATTAAGTGAAGCAAGTTCACTTCAGTCAATGCAATTCATTTGTTTTGATTTTAGTGCATCAAGAAAAACAAACAATCAAATGAAGTAACTCTTATTATATAAAACTTGAAGGTTTCTTTCAAAAACTCGTTGTCCAAAGAGCAGGTTTGCATGGAATTCAAGGGCCAAAGCCGATAATTGAGATATCTTGCCCAAAACGATTGTAATCTTAAGCAAAAACCTTTCAATTACTTACGAGTATATTATATAAGTATGAATACAAAACATCGCATTCTATTGCGCTTGTATGCAACTGAATTAGTGTCATTAAAACACGGCTTAATAAACATTTTTTTTTGATTTTGTATTGAAACAGGTATTTATGTATGTATTTGTTAAAGCGTTTGTTTTCTAACATTGAAAATTCCAAACAGTATATTATTGTGGATTTTTAAAGGGTTTTAGTTATATTTCTTCTTTTCAGCTCTTTGACAAATCCGATTAAGCAACAACTTATTTTCTTCACCATCGTCATTAATACACTCGCACTTAAGACTCAAAATGATGACAATGACGATGAACAAAATGAATATAAAAATTTTTTTATATACTTACAAAAACAACATGAATATAAAATTGTAAGTAGGAAATTATTATTGGATTAACAAAAATATTTTGACATTAAATCGCACTTTTGTATTTACAACTTTACGCTTGTGTACCCATAACCATAAACGGCTGTTTGCAACTTAAGGCAATCGCAAATATTTGAATATTAATACAAATGACTTTTTGAAATGTATTTGAAAACAAACAAAAAAAAAAACAAACTGAACAAAATATTCCCACTCACAGCTCAGACAAGTTACTTAAATTATTATGATTGCGAGTGCGGTTACTTTTGTTGCCAAGTGTACTGGGCTAGTATGTGAAAAGAAGAAATCAAATCAATCATGATTATGACTATATTGTACAAAACGTTTTAAACTTGACAGTGGGACATTGAGCTAGATGTATGTTCCAGGGTTTTTTTCTCCGTTTAATGGCATTTGAACAAAATTATTATTTTTTTAAGATTATAATTAATTATAAAAACAATTACAATTTATTTTATTCATTTAGAAATACGTTTTTTTTCTCATTTATTCGCTAGAATAAATATTTAAACTTGTAGGTAAAAATCAAAGGTTACAGTAGCATTTTCGCATATCATGCATTCATATTGTACATAAGTTCAATAACTATTGAACGATTCAAGATACGAGTATATTTCATAAGGACAAGGGCAGCTAAAAATTCGTTCGAAAGTTTTACAAAGAGTGCTTTCCTACGCTTGCATCATTAAAATAAAAAAAGAGATTTATTTGCGACTTTATTGCCACAACTATATTATGGTCTTTGTAATAATTTGTAATTGTTGCAAATAAATTATAGTTGCCACCATAAATTTCCAATTTAACTTTAGGTATGATCAAAATCTTTATGTTTGCATCAGGTCTTTAATTATTTTCAGCTTTAAAAATTTCAATACGTTGGTTAAAAATCATCTTGTTGTCATATGAAAAGTTAAAATGCCATAAGAGTATGATGAACGTTAGATTATCAGACAGCATATCATATCCACAGAGAATATAAAAATTAATACTTCATCGGCATTCCCGGTGCCTAATATATTTGGAATCTAGGCATCATACAATAGAACCCATGTAGTGTGGCCTAAATACTTATAACATTTTTGACCACAACGTTGTTGGTGAACTGGAAACTGTTGCCAGTAATACAATTTATAATTCATCAAGCTATTATGTAATTAAAGTGGTGTTTTTGAAAATGGAAAAGGTTTGTTGTCTGCAATGTTTATATTAAATTTTTTTGGAGAACCTTACAATGTGAGGCCACAATAAATTTAAATTTTAAAGTTATGACTATCTTTTTATTTTAAGCTACCGCTGTGAATTCATATTGATGTATGAGTAGACACGTAGTTGGCGTGAATCGTGCTCGATTCTCAATTATTTGATTTTGCATTGATAGTTGTGAGTTCGGTTATTTCGTAACTGAAAAATTGTTAGATGTAATTTTGAAATTAAGTGCAACAAAAGTTGAAAACGATTTCGAAAAATTTTTGTGTTGGTAAAGGCAAAACGACATTGATAGTGAAGTATTTTATATTTTTTGATTAGGTAGTTTACGAGTTTTGGCGATATTTTTCACACTCACACGATTTATCACGAGTGTGGCCAAAGTAACTAGTTAGAGACCCCAAGTCCTGAAGAAAGCCCTTGCTCAGATGTATAAGGCTGCTATACTGCTGAACCGGACAGTCGCATAGGAAGCGCAATCGCACAGTGTTCCGTAATTATGGCTGCCAAGAGTGTCAGCAACTCTTTCCCAAAGGAAATGTGCTGTTTCGTGCTATCACTGCACAGAGAGGGCCAAAGAGTTCTAGTTATCTTACAAGTAATGATTGTTAACCACCTAGTTATCTCAACTTTAAGCACTCACTTCTTAAATCCATTCGATAGTTCAAATAAGGGAATATAGATATCCTTTCGCAAGTGCTTTAGGTCCAAAGTCAAGCCCGCCGGCCCTTTGCATAGCCGTCAGCCGCGTTGTTTCTCTAGATGCCCTCATGCCCCGGAACCAACATTATCCTTTCCATTGTCAGCGCCAGATATTGACTGCACGCCAGCACACACTTCGAGTCCTGAGTGAGACTGAAAAGTCAAAGTCCTCTAAAAATATGGTGCAATTGCAATGGAAGTACGAGTATGATATAATATACATTGTTATAAGTCAGAAAGGTCTCAGCTAACGTCTTTTGGATGAGTAGAAATTATGGAATAAAACCTCGTGAGATCGAGCAATTACTTTTCACAGACCCCAGCAGCCTAGCCCGTGACACATACATAACTAAAATAATCCAGATCCTGAGAAAGCGATTGTCTACGCTTACATAATGCGTTTACAATTGGTATGCAACTGCCAAATCAATTTAGCGTGTGTCAGCCGTTCAGTCCAGCAAATAGCAGCAATTAACAGCCCTTCCAGACATTAGACAATCCAGCAAGCTTGTAGAAGAAGAAGAAGAGTCTGAAACCTTGTGCATGCTAAGCAATATGCTTCTTAATTATCTTTTACAACTTAACTTATAATGGCTATTATGCACCCACATTCTGGTTCAGAATGAAGTTTCTTATGGACATAGTGAACCGCATTTAAAGTAAAATTGATTTTAGCACTTTTACCCATAAGCCATACGAAATCCTGGAATCTTGTCCACACATAAATCGGATGACAGATTTCCAACGTATTTGTTATTAATGAGCATATACGAAAAAAGGTTTGCCTTTGCTTTGTGTATATAAAGGCCATAGGAATTGTCACTTCAATATTCACCAGGACGAAGTAAGGCTGTTATTTTCGCAATGCATGCGTATGTTGTTAAAGTTTCTTTTTTTAATTTGGTTTCAAAAAGTAAAAAAAGTAAAATATGAAGACCCTTGAATTACACTCTCTCATACACGCACACTGCACCGGCTTTACCCTCTATTTGATGGTCAGCCAATGGACAATCTGACACTTTATATCAACATATTTTTTTGAATGGGGTCGTAAAAGAAACACCACAGCTCACTGTTATTCTAACTGTAAATTATATATTTCACAATTTTATAACATTCGTTTTTCCTACTTTTTTCTTCTCTTACAAGATTCATGCGATTGTAAATTGTGTAGTTTATTATTTTCATAACTTTCGTCCCCACCCAGAAGCATTTGACTGTATGTATTAAATTTGAGTGGTTATAGAAAGAAGTCAAGTCCTTGCTGCGATGTTTGTTTCGTTTTACTGTTCGACTATATGTGTGTGTGTTGCCGATAATCGCATGTAATTGCATTTTATCTACCATTTTCATCCTGACATGTCTGTAAACAAATAAAAGGTTGTTAAAAAATGTTTAAAAGCAAAAATTTTAAGGCACACACTGCTACACTTTGCAGTTTTTGGACAAAACTAAATTAAGGTGTTGAATGCAAGTCAGTGAACATTAAATTAAGTGAGTTTTTAATTTTGTGTTCTTCTGCTTTTATTTTGCAAAAACTTTGCAAAATGCCACAACAGGCTTCAAAAATGCAGAAAGAGTTGGGGATATATAGTAAATCGAATATGCTGATTGTACAGTGAAAGAAAGATGTGTTAGGAAAAATATACTTCAAGAAGGTTGAAAACAAAATGGACATAAATTATATCACTCGATCAGGACTGGCTGAAAATTGGATAACCTTAGAAGCGTGGTCTTTGAAATAAATATACATATAGCTTTCAAAGTGCGTATGAAAATCTGAACAATCTTCAAATAAGACTAATTTCGTGAAATGTCAAAAAGTGCGAAACTCGACTCGATACAGACGATATGATGACAGAGGACTTCCTTGTGCCCTAGTTCCATTTGGTTCTGTCCGTCTACGTTATATCCATTTTTATTTCAAAAGCATTAATCAAGTTTTTACTAATTTAACTGAGCCATGTTATTATGTTTATAGGTATCTTTTAGTCACTAAGATTTCCTTTAAATGGTTTTCAATGAACAGAAATAAAAAACACATTAAACGAACAATAAACATCTATTTTGAAGTTTTAAATTTATTAATATTCTGAAAAGCTTAAAAGCTTTAAAATTAATCACATTCATCCTTGAACAATATTACAAAATAGAATATGTAACAACATGACCCAAAACACATTCACGATGGTTTAAGTCTATTATTTTCAAGTCTTTTAATATTATCAGTGATTAGTATTACCGAATATTCGACTATTTTATGACATTGGGATTCGTCTTTGCATACGCCAAATTCAAGCGAATATGACGAATTACTCCCAAAAAAATACATAAACTGTAAAAAATATATGGTTTTTGCGTCTTATTAATTTGTAATAACTTTTAATAAAAATTTATTTTGAAATTAAAATAATCTTGTAGGAAATAAAAATACAAAAATCGATGTGAATTCGAGCACAGTCAGCAGGAGTGGAAAAGTTAGAATATGCTTTGAACATACGCAATATTGTAGGTCGTTAATGATCAAAAATAACGTTGATGGTACATTTCATTAGTCAGTAAGCCAAATCGTTAGCGAGATTTTAAATAAATAAACATAAAGATAAAATATTTTATGTGTACAACCTCCATAAAATTCATTATTAAGTACTTAAAATAAAGATTTTATTTTTCTTTTTCCTGATAAGTACAATCATTGACATCCGAAGGGCGTTTAATTATATACATGTTGCAAATAAAATAAAATAGGCTCATGTTGAGCATAATTATCTGTTATGTTGTTGGTATAAAATCATTCTAAGAATAGTATGATTATGTATTTTGTAATAATCATGTCCGATAGAGAATTCTCATATTGTATTAGATTCGTTTGGCATAAACATATGAGGTTGAATGTTTTCAAATTGATAAAGTTAACTGACGATTTATTTTAGCGTCCAATGAAATGGGATATGAACAGTTAAGTCACAAGAAATAAATTTAAAAAATTCATAAATTTTATATGTACAATCCCAATAAATTTCATTATTAAGTATTTATGGTATGGCGCATCATTTAATTTCAGAATTGTAACCTTCAAAAATAGTACGTAATTTTGGTAAAATTTTTTAAGAGTTTATTATGCTTCTAATTCAAATAGACATTCTTGCTAGCTTCCTGAATATAGTGCATCAACTATGCACAACACTAATTTACATCCAAACCAGCTCACCCAATATAAGGTTTTATTTTTCAAAGTGTAGATACTAAGTTTGCCACTTTTATAAGCTGATATAGAAATATTTACTTACTTTAAGGTGTTTATTTTTGCATTGTAGACCTTAATTCAATGATGATATGATGACGATGACTACAACGAAGTCGTTGTATGCCATGTTTGTTGCTGACGTTGATGATGATGGCGATGATGATGTTTTTGTTTTTGGCAATGGTGCCTTATTTTGTGGCGGTGGTCAAAACATTTTGATGATGGTGTTGATAATGATATTACCAACTGATAACGAAGGGTATTTCGTTCAGTTCAAACTAAATGAGCAAACATCATATATAAGACAAAGGGGTATTAGCTCTAAGCCTGTTTGAATTTTTTTATATCCGTCGTTTTTTTAATTTTTGTAAAATATACATATAAGGCTTGTTAGTTCTTTGTTTTGGTGGTGGGTGAATTTAAAAGTTTGTAAAGAAAGATATTTTTTTTGAAATGGTTATTATGTATATCGGTTATGGGGTATTGGAGGAGCATATTGTTTCAAAAATGGAATAATTATTTTTCAGAGGGGGAAAAAAGTTGGAGGCAGGGTCTATATTAAGGATTCAGTTCCTGTGTTCTATAACTTGTGATAAAACATTTTAAATTAAACAAAATTATTATTATCTGATAGACAGTATGAATACGGAAAACATTAACTTTCTTAAATGACTTGTTTTGATTACAGTGGGAAGTATATTTTTATTTCGCTTTTTTATATAAAAGCTTTTCACAAGTTACATAACACATGAACAGGTTTCAGCTGCAATCAAAGTATACACATCCCAAAAAATTGGGATCGTGACTAGTCTAACACAACCTGTAGAATAAACATGAATAATATATGTATGTATGTACATAGAACCATTACGGTCCTATGAAAATTTTGAACATTTAGTTTTTACTTTGAGTATTTTAATGACCTTATATCTTTAGGTGGCCAAAACAATGGTTCTAACACTGTAGTATACAAAATTCTTATTACAAAATATGCATATTTCAGTATAAAAGTTAACTTAATGTTTTTCAAGAGCAAACTTAAAGAGGAAAAAAGTGTATACATATATATATATATATATATATATATATATATATATATATATATATATATATATATATATATATATATATATATATATATATATTGTAATGTACGTTTCTTAAGTAACTACCTTTTTCGTATACTTGTTAATTATTTATATTTGAAACAATGTTTCCGAGACTTTATAGCTACTTGAAAACAAGGAAAAAAAATAAAATCAATTTAAGAAAAGCAATATTCCAAGTGAGGTGTGGGGTTTAAGAAGAAAAATTATTAACACTTTGAATTAACCGTTAATTAATTTTCCAGAATCTACAACAATTAGCCAATTAAGAAGTTTATATGATTCTGCGAATTTGAATCAATCCAGTGAAAATAGAAATTCAAATCCTAGTGATAAGAATAGCATTATTGCCTTTACTGAAACTCCGACTCTACTTCCGTTTTAGAGGCTATTTTGCCAAAATCTTCACCTTCCGTTACATCTTCCGCTGCTTTCATTCCAACAACTTCCGTATCCAGTGCCGCTGTAAATAATATTCCAACTTTCGCACAAACCGCTGGCGAGGCCTCTGTACCTTATGACGTAACAACTGATTCAAAATATAATATTATATAATACGGAAACGTCCACGTGTACCTCAGTCTTTTAAAATTTCTCAACCGTTGTTCCTCATGTCGTTGCCGCTCATGTTCCTACTTCTACACAAGAACTAAAATTAGACAACCAAATTAAAGTATTGACAGAACTAATTATAGTAAATTAAATCAAATGAGACTTGTCGAGAAATTTGAAAATGGTTTAATGTTAATACAAGGTTAATACAAGGGTCAGATAGGGATTTCATGGAAAATTCGGATAGCTGGAGTTATGGTTCAAAATATTTAAGTAAACTATTTGTCGTGAGGATTCCTATCGCAACCTACGTGCAAGAACATTGCAAGCTAATGAACCCTGCATTAGTTACATATTTTCAATGCAATAAATCGCTTTACAGAGTGACATAGAAGGTCAGAACCTAGTTGACATCAATATTGATGGTAATCGGGATAGTTCTAATAACATTTCCTTGTTATGTGGCTCAAAATCTGTGGAAGACTTAATTGCTTGCGTTGATAGATATGAGAAAGGTGGTGAAAATTTTCCGGCAAGAAATATTAACAAGGTAGGTGCTAATTAATTGTCAACAAATGGGTCATTTTATAAAAATTGCCCTTTGGCATCGATTTTTCCCGAAACAAGAGTTAATATTAACGATATTATAGATACAATGATAGAGGTGAGTGTGGCATTTTTATTCTGTTAAGAGACAAATATGCAAATTAAATATACAATGTGTCATGTCTTATTGATTCTGGTCCAATCAGTGTTATTTCAAAATCAAAGGTACCAAAATCAATCCAACTCTCGAAAGATGTCTTTCCAACTAGATATGTCAGAATTGGAAACGCTAATTAAATTTCAAAATATGGTTAAAAGCATTGAACTAATAGTAGTACCAGACAATGGTCTTCAAATTTCTTTGGTTTTGGGTAGAAATTTCATGCACAAATTTAGTATTAAATTGATTCATTTGAAAAGTTTCCATGATAATAATGTATGCATAATTAATCCTAACGAAGAAATTAACAATATTATTATTACATATTAATATAGTAAAATTAGATCAGATTTTCTTAATAAACAAAAATCAGGTAAATTCGATATTAACTACTATAGAGAGCTGAACAAACTAGAAATATTTAGCATTGAATAAGAAGCCCACTAGGGATAATTTTCCCTTGCCATTGATAGAAGATTGTTTAGAATATATTTTCATTTCAAAATAGACAAGCAATCAGTAACCTTTATTTCATTTGTAACACCACAAGGACAGTATGAGTATTTAAGGATGCCTTTCAGCCTTAAGAATGTTCCTGCAAACTTTCAGCGATTCGTTACAAGCATATTTCGAGATTTAATAGATACAAGGAATTATTGGTTGGTAACTACTTGTTTCATATACTTGTTAATTATTTATAATTGAATTAATGTTTCTGAGACTTTATAGTTACTTAAAAATAATGAAAAAGAAAATAAAATCATTTTAAGAAAAGCAATATTATAATATAAGTATATATATATATATATATATATATATATATATATATATATATATATATATATATATATATATATATATATATATATACATATACATACATATATATATATATATATATATATATATATATATATATATATATATATATATATATATATATATATATATATGTATGTATGTATATGTATATATATATATATCGTTACCTGAAATGCAAAAGGGCGTAACAACATATTTCAAAATTTTACAGGAGAGACAAAAAACTCCAAAAAATCAAAGATTACGAAGCTGGTGTTGCAATTTCTTCAGTACGGCATTAAATTGCGATGATGCATTTATTTCGTAGAAAAAAAATTTCTTTAATCGTCATTTTTATTAGATGTGTGGGATGCGCCATTTTGCATTATAAAAAACTGAAATCAAAAGGGCGTAACAACAGAAACATGTTTAAAGTGAAAATGTCCTCATATGATTTGCTAGTCGAGTTTGAAGAAATAAAAAGCACAAATGTTTTTTAGATTTAATTTTATTAACTTAAATATACTCGTAAATGCATATTTTTAACTTAAAATTTAAAATAAAATAACATTTCATAAAAAAAAACTAAGAAAAAATAAAGGTTAATATTCATTCAGGTTAATATTCTCTCAATAAGAGAGTGAGTAGCATCGCACTCCATTTGAGTATGTCCTACAACTAAGTATTTCTGCTCGATCGTCACATTTTTTTCGGTACAAAACAACAACAAACCATTCGCTAAAATGGCGTTACGATTTTGGTAGCAACAACCATCTGAATATATGATGATGTGGTGAAATTCTGGGCTTTGTGATATGACCTTTTCTAAATGTTTTATAATACATGTTGCAAAGTACGATGACGTTAGGGCACCTTCCGTCTCGTCCCATATGTAATTATCTGACTCGTGTGTAATGACATTGTATACGGTAAAATTATGTACTTGAAGCTTCATTTTATAATACGAAGAATTAGCGTTCGTCTGCGGGACAAGTTTGACTGCTTGCATATCTATGCAAAACAGTAAACAAAGACCAGAACGTACATTTTCTATATCGTTTAACTTTTCATTTCCCATTTTTTCAATTTCTGATCTGTGATTTTCATATTCATCTTTTGATACATTTTTTGATTTGAAAGAAACGCACAAATCGCACTCATCATTTCTTGGTTTAAATAAACCGTAATTACCTGCCTTAAGAACATCCATAAATTTAGGAAATGATACCTGGGAAATTTCATTTTCTTTCTGATGTCTACATTCCTCTATGTAAAGATCATATATTTGTCTGTATGACTTAAAATCTGCCTCAAAGTATAACTTTTTAGAATAACGCCGGCGATAATGGGATTCCAATTTTGGAATACCATCTAACCATTTCTTTAAAAAGTTTAAACGATCGTAATACCTTTTTTTGCAATTATTAGGCACTTTATTTTGTTTCTCTGAAATCGCTGGAGTACAATGTAATCCACTAGATGCTTTCCATATTCTTACCATTTTTTGTGTTATTCCTAATGTGGAGAGAAACATTTTTTGGCAGACTGGAATCCGATTAGAATTCAATTTTAAGAAATAAAAGTTAGAAATTGAACGATTCTACTAGATTAATAACGTAAAGTTTTTTTTGTTCCCAAGACATCTTCCAAAAAAGATCAAATATTTCTTTTCTTTTATCTTCACAAAAAAGAGAACACTGTCGCAAAGCACTTTTTTTACATAGTTTGGAACTACAAGTTTCTCCCATTTGTCTAGGCTTTTTCTCAATTACATTATTTCCATTCATTCCGAAATATTTTCTTCCGTACATTCGATTCGTTTTGTTTTTTACACGAACATTTACGCATTTTTCTTCACAATTTTTTTGGTTTTCTTCCGACATTTTAACACGATTGATATTTTCACATTTAATGAAGTAACAAACGTAGGCGCAAATAGAAATACAAATGTATCAGTGTTGTCAGAAGTTGCAAAAACTTAACAACTGTAAAAATTTAAATTTTGTTCAATGCTGCCAGTTTACGAGACTTATCGTCAGACGGGGATAAAAATTTGATTTGGGGATGAGGAGATTTACAGGGTACTGATTTTAGAATTTTCGGAATTCCAATTACAAAAATTATATGTACTTTTACTTTGCTTGACCCTAATTTAACACAGTAGTTTTGTTCAAGTACAAATTTGTCAACAGTAGTAAAAAAGAGAAATTTTGAAATTATTCCTAAAATGAAAACTCATAAAAATTTTGAAAAAATGGGAGATCTAGACTGCCTATTACCTAGCAACGAAAACTGCATTTCAATTAGAGAGTTTTGGCAGTTAACTTTTGCTTGGTGTGGGTTGCGC
>OY813000.1:40014092-40184092 GCA_963681545.1 Germaria angustata | reverse complement strand
CGTATAAAATTGTGCTTAATAAATTATTAAAATAAAATAAGAAATTTCAAACATTTACTGACAAAAGCACCCTATAAGGACACTTAAAATCCGTGTAATTCGTGCAGACGTGATATCGTTTTCTAAAGCAGGCGCATTTTGAGTAATTTATTTACAAAATCTATTCATGGCACTAATTTGAATTGTCTTCAATAAAAAGATTAAACAAGTTATAGTTATCGAAATATGAATAAAATTCAAATGACAATTTCGAATATTTCCACCTGTCTGGAAGTTACACACATGTTTTTCTTATATATAAAAACTATTACAAAAAAATATTAATAAATACATTTTTATTTATTAAATTTTAAATTCTTCTACCCAACAGATCAGAGATGAATTGATTTAAAATGATTGCATACACTTTCATTTAAACAGGGTAGTCAAAAATCAAATTAAATCATCACACGGCATATAAATAAAAGTTAAAACTATTCAAAAGAAAGCAATGACTTTCATCCTGTCAAAGAAAAAAGTCTCGTGCCACGTTTCCCATATATTTATCTATGCTACTTTTGAATGCCGCTCGAAAAGCAAATTGTTTAAAAATGCAGAATGAAAAGAAGAATAGCGAATGAATGAATGATTTTAAATGTGATGTTAGCTTAAGAATCACTTAATACAAATGAGATTTTCAATTTAATCATTTTGTTTGCGTATTAAATTTGCATCGAAAACTGTCTGTATTTGACCAACAGGCAGGCACACACGATACCAGCAAAAGCACACAACGTAAAAAAACCAATAAAATGGAAACTATCTATAGCCGGACGGACATATGGACAATGTACGAGTTTAGTGTCCATCTGGTGCGACGATTTTTATGCTGAATTTTCAAGCCATTCATTTATTTCAACGTTTGTCAAAGTAAATATGGATTGCTATCAATATTATGGCAAATATAACGTATTCAAATAAGCAGATGTGGGTAAAATAATAGAAACAGCTGAATAGTTATGGAAAGTAGCTCACTTTGTCACATTAAAAATTAATTAAAGACATGTAAGATTATGTAAGATTTTAAGTTATCGTAAAAAACACGCAAAAGTCAAGCAATTTGGCTGCTAATAATTAATAGTTTTTAAAGCAATTTTATTGCTCAAAAGTATTTGAAATACATATAATCAGAGTTTGATTTCTTTATATAATAACTATATAACGTCGTAAGTTGTGAATAGCAATAAAAATATCGAAATCGAATGAAAAAAGCTTTATAAGCACGACCCATTAAAATGATATTTTCAATGCATTACTTGAGAGTGTAGTAAAAATTTAGGAACATGGATTTGGTATTGCTAAGTATTTCGACACGGAATTTCTTATCTTTCTGTTAAAATTGGTTTTTATTATGGCTGAAAGCATGTGGTTTCAATTAAAAGGTGTGGGATGTAGTATAGGCCACGAAAAGATATGAGATATTTCCCGTTTGTGTAATCACTAGAACCTATTAATAAATCAAAATTTGTTTTTGAAATTAAAAAACAAGCAGTCGTGACCAAATTTCGCACCAGTTTCACTTTAATGGACGTTAATCCAACTTGTATGAAAATAATGCGTACCGAGGAGAATATTGCTGCTGTATCGAACAGTGTCAATGAATATCGCGATATGTAAGCTCGTCGCCGTTGTTAACAATTGTACATGTGTTCAGCGACCACCTGGAAATTTTACGTAATGACCTTGATAAGTTAGTGACGTTTTTTTTTTTGGTAAATGGGCTTAAGAAAGCTAGATGAAGATCCACTTTTCTATCGAAAACGGATAAGGATTACTGGATCGTACTCCTTCAAGAACGATGAAAATCACAATCTTACAGACAATGAAGCAAGGTACCGTGCGATGAGTACCAACTTTTTTGCCTAAATAGGAAAAGTTTCAATTCGTTGACATGTGGTTTCAACAAGACGGTGCCATATTCCACACGGCACCGGATACTATGAATCTATTGAGAATCGAATTTGCAGAGTTATTAATCTCACGTTTTGCAGCAATCCATTGCTCCATTTTTTTTTTGTATGGAAGGTTAAAGTCCCTCCTGTGTAGGGGAAAGCCAGCCAGAATTCCAGCTCTGGAAGACAACATTACAGGTGTCATTGGTGAGATGCTGGCTGAAATGCTGGAAAAATTATGCCGAAATCGAACAAGATTGTCATGAGATAATCTTTTAAGAGTAAATGGCAGGCATGCGTTTATTGTTCCAAATAAATATTTCATTCACTTTTGCACATTTTCTGTTCTTTTTTTAATTTTTAACACTAAAATTACAATTACAAATGTGGATATTTTAGCGCTCGCACATACAATTTTTCTGAACATAGATTAAACTTAATTTCCCACTAATTTTTCACAGAGGCCTTTCTAATGCATATGATCCAAGACATAGTCAAGCTAAAGGATAGCTCATTTCGCTCTTCTCTGTTCTCTAGAATAAGTTTTGTACGAGCAACTTTAATATTTGATATTTCCTCTGAAAGAAAAATTTAATAGTGAGTGAGTGACTTACACCCAACATCAATCACTTTAGAAAAAAAAACTATTATATGACTAAGTGTTTTTCAGTTCTTCCTAATCTAACGTAATCATTTCATTAGGAAAAATATTTTCGTCAAATTAATTATTGAATCTTCAAAAGTACAATAACTGAAATTAAAGGTAAACTGCGGTATTCATAAAAATTATTGTATGTTTATTAAGGGCTTATTTGACAAATTTCTATGGGATATTTGTCAAATAAACCTTTAATAAACATACAATATTTTTTATGAATAAGGCCGAAAGAAATTGTTCTTCCATTAAAAATATACTCCGAAGACCATTTTTTATTTTCTTATTAACCCTTTCATGTTCACTTTTTTACTTTTTTAGTTTTAAGCACGCAACTTTATTTCATCAAAACTAAATTTGTGTATTATTGAAAATTTTCATTTCTTTTTCATTTCTTTCTCTATGATTTATATCACCTTGTAACTTGGAATATTATATGTTTAAATTTGCATAACTGCTGAAGTAATTTAGGCATCATTCTCTTTTAAAATTGATAATTAAAAGTGCTACTTTTTCGGACGCGATTGTATCTGCAGAGAATTATAGTATGATAATGTAAATACAAATATATTTGTATGGATGAAAGAAGCAGCGTTTAGCAGCAATAGCAGCAGCAAGCAGGTCGTTGTCATTTTGGGTGCATGATGACGATAGTGATGAGGATGACGATGGTGGCATGGAAATAGAAAGATTTACACAAACATGCGCAAAATGTTTGTCACCATCACTAGCCAACTACAATTTTGATGGCCCATATGGTAAATTGTATTTCGAGTACACAAGCACAATATACAACAATGTAACCAAGACGTACATGCATATCTATTTGTTGGCTTGACATTCGTATGCACTACAGACTGCACACTCACTATTGTATAATACACTCGAAATCAAAATGTTAGTAAGCTATACAACTTTTGTTTACATAGAGGTGAAATTTCTACAAAAAAATTTTTGTGAAATAATATAATATTTTCTTCACGTACAACGTAATATTCCTAATAATTTACTTGTTTGCTATAACAAAGACTCACGTATGTTTAAAAAATTTTTGGCTATCATAAGAAGTTATGCTTACGAAATATTCATAATAGAGTTTTGTAAAATTTTTAAAATTGAAATTAATATTTTGGCATATTCTTTCTTACCAACTAATCGTTTGAACCATTGAATATTTGTTGTGGGTTTAGCTGGAGGAATAATAAAACAAATTCATATCGAATATAGATTGTTTGTAGTGCAATTTGTATTAAGGCATTGTGAGCCTACTATGACAATATATATATTGTAATTTTCATATTATATTATGGAATTCTCATACTGTATGCTGAATGCTTACAAACTGATTGAACTACAATGAAACATGGATATGTGAACAGCCAATCCCACAACAAACTATAAATTTTTTAAGCTATAATTAAAAAAAAAAGTTAGTTATTAATTACAAATGGTGAAGTTTTTGAATTAAAAATATTAACTCTTTATTATTGAACTGAACAATTTTATCTTCTATGTAAAATCGCTTTTGGATGGAGTTGTAGTCAAGTTTGTGTTTGCTTGTGTGCTGTTGGAAATTACATAGTACACATAAAAACATACTTATTACCATATATGCATTTTTATGAACATTTGTAATAATGGCACCTTCATCAAAATTTAGGATTTATAATAAAAGTGAATTCTGTCAGTACTTGGTTTCAGAGACACCTCTAATTAGTTCTGTACTTATTTGAGAGAGAACAGACACTTTAGCTTCAATTGTACTCACCGGCTTAATAATTCTACTTCGAATGATACTGAGCATAATTTAACCAAATGCGTTTTTGATTTGGATATGACACTCACGGCCAATAAAAATATCAAACAATAACTACTAGCATTAATTCATTTACTCCTGAAATGTTGATCTGCCATCACTGGGATAAGCTAAGAGATTCTTAAAGTGGTACCAGCTCTGGCAAGGCTACAAAATTGTTCCATTGCATGCAACCCACTGTATACAAAAACCTTAATTGTAATAAAGTCAGCCTGACTTCCTAATCTGAACACCCGCTAGAACTTAAGTAACAGTTTGTTATCTCAGTGACAGAGTTGCTAAATAGCTATCGACGAGTATAAGGATTCATCATCCTGGTCCTCCTCTAGACAATATTTCAACCTGAAATACACTTGCTTCATCGAGAAGGCATATCGCCTAGCATATAACAAGTGAAGATCAGTTTACGAGTATAACCTTGCCTCCTTCCATTTTTGTACCATGAGGTTGGCCGAAATGTCTTGCCACGTTTTCGAGTGTATTTTATACATGTGCGTATATACATATTTTCCGATGTATGCTGATGATGGTAGGTTAGTTTTGTGGACATTGGCCGCTGGCTATAAAGTTTGTAAAAGCATTTTGTACATGGACTCAGGCAAGCAAGCCAGCGGGCTGGACGGATACATTGGCAGACTGGAAACAAACACAGATATTTTGCTTTGCGCATTTGAAATAAGCTTCTTTAAAAAAAACATGAACTGCAAATTATTCTCCACATTTATCGTTTGTTATCAATGGCTGCGAATATCTGTCATTGTTTGTATGATTACAAACGATACGAAATGATATTACGATATACCATGATGCACACACATAGAGTTACTATTTACTCTTTGTTCGGCTGTCTAGGCAATCGATTGAAGTTTCATTTACACTATTAGCTTTTGAAAAACAAAATTGATGGTAGCAAAAAAATATATGTAAGGTATTATTTTTATATAAAATTGTTTTTCAGGCGAGTTTGCTTCGTAGAAGTAGGGGTATGCAACAATGATCCAACACATGTGTTTCCGTATGCTGGCAAATCTGTGAGTTGTCGAGTGTATGTTTTGGTATGACATGGATGTGCAAATATTCAATTTATTTGGTGGTAGTAATACGAAAAATATCACTTTTCTCATTTCGTTTTCTAGCGAAAGACAAACACTCGCCAAACAAAACATTCCTGACCAGAGATGGGAATCTCAGTGGTAATGAAAAATTAAAAGAAATATAAACTGTACTACAAATATTTTAATATTCTATTGTTTGTTGTTGGCTCAGCTAGGTATATGCCCGCATTTCATTGGCGCTAACCAAATCATCAATACCCTTTTAGCCAGATCATGATTGAAAAGAATTCAACAATAGAATATTAAAATAGTTTTTTTTTGGAAAATATTTCGAATAACAAATTTGATATATATTGTTATTATAAATTTTGTTTTTCATTTTACCGTATAAATACTTTCATTATCACCCGATGGACGATTAATTGTATAAAAGCGTAAAAAGAAAAACAGAAAGACCCAAGTCGATTATAATTGTTTGTTGTGTTGTGGTTGTACAAAAACTTTTTAATGCTATTATACTTAGATATGTGTTTTTTGTTGATTACAAATAGAAAAATCTGCTTGAGTTCTGTTTGAATTCTCATATAGTATTTGTAGTCTGTGGCATAAGTATACGAGCTTGAATGCTTTTCAATCATGATTTGGCTAAAAGGGTACTGATGAGCCAACAAGAAACAATAGAATATTAAAATAGTTATTTTGGAGAATATCTCGAATAACAAATTTGATGAATATATTACAAATATTTATTCATGGTTATCAGCAATAACGAAAGCTTTTGGTTTTATATAACGACTTAAGTAAGGCAAACCTTATCGCATACATCAAGATTATATCAACACCAAATGGAAATGGAACACAAGGAAATGTCGGCAACTACATACATCTTCGAAGCTAGTATGCCAAATTAGATAATAGATTTGGCAAATAATAATATGACATATAAATTAAACCACGGAGATCCATCAGGATCCAAACTAGGACCGCTCATATAGCTATTCTTTGCAAATAACATGCTTAACACTGTGACTAAATGCGAAACCTATACATGTGCAGATAATACAGCAATCGTAGTGGTACACAAACGAAGTAATGTCACGACAGCGGTCAATTAATTAATGATAATGTATGTATATCAAAGAACCGCACACAAGCCAATATCAGAGTAAGATATACAGATGTACAATGTCTACACACAGAACAAATTTTAATCTGAAAGTCCACACCACGCGTTCTATGCTCTTTTGCGTCTACGCCTTTTCGCTTTCTACACTTTTTTACTTTACGTTAGAAGCACAAGAAAGTAGGATGCCTTCGCGCGTGGGACGAAAAAAGTAGGTCTACTTTCTTCTTTTGTAAAAGTCATATGCGGCGTGCGAATTGAGCAGCTGATTTTGATAGCCAGGGAAGACCGCTTGTATTTCACAATACAACACATGATTTCGGGACTCAATTTTGATAATTGTTTATGAAAGTAGCCCCAAGAAGAAGAACTTCTGCATCAATCGTTTTGTCGAAGTACGGTAAATAATAATTTAATAATTAATTTGAAGTTAGTAAGTATCGTATAGGGGAATTTGTTACGTTTTAGGCTATTTTGTTTGTCATAACTCGAGAACCACTAGCCCGAATAAGCTGAAACAAAATTAAAAAAATTAAAAATTACAATTTCTTTAATTTGTTCATACAACGTTTCGCTACATAAGCAACAGTTTCGCAGTTATAAATAAATGTATGAAGAAAAATAATATTTTTTTCCTAAAAAATTTACATTTTTTATTTTTAATTTATAAAAAATCCAAAACGGTAAAAAAGTGTCAAGGCCTATTATTTTCGCGTAAAGTAGCATAACCTATGAACAAAATGAGACATAAATCATGAAAATGGATAAACGCGTTTAGCTTTTATGCACAATTAAGTGAAGGTATGAATTTGGAAAAAACATAGATGACTTTTTTATTGATTCTTTATTTTGCATGAAAATAAGCATTCTTTTTGGGGCTACTTTCACAAACAATTATCAGAATTAAGTCCCGAATCAATCACTTGAAAAATGTTTTACTGTGTTTTATTTACATTGCAAAAAATTCGTATGTAACTTAAAATGCAGAAAAGTAGATAGTATGAAAAGCGTATAATGCACTAAAGAAAAATTGCGCCTTGCCGACTTTCAACTTCATAAGCGACCACTGCAACATAATCTCAAAACATAAAACATACTTACAGCTTAAAATTCATGTGGATATCTCCTTTAAATGGAAAACTTACATCAAAGAGCTGCGATAGAAATTAAGCCAATTCTCATATTCACTAATAATATTAGAAATAACTACAAAAACAGCAAAAGCAGACTAAATATTCAACCAACTGGACGTAGTACTAACAGCTACCCTTCGCCACAAAACACACAATCTAAAAAATATTTTTATTAATATACTAAGTGAAAAAAATTCACATGGACGTCTGATAGACTTAAACGACTCCTAACTCCTGCACCCAATCGATTACCAGTACAACATTCAAATCCGCTCAAAATGTTAGATGAAGATCGAGAAAACGGGGAACAGTCATGGCTACCGAACCTTGAAAGTTATGTTGCCAAAGATCTTCAGCCTAAGGAATATTTCAGAAAATTTCAAATTAAAAATACTAATTGAAAATTTATAATATCCTTACAATAAACTTGGATTGGTTGAACTTAACATGCCTTAACTGTATTTCCCCGCAGGCAGCCCATAGAGCTTCGCATTAAAGATGATTTTATAGTTTTTCAAATGAAATACGATTAATTAATACTTAATATTGAAATTTATTATTCGGGATATTCTCCCCAACTAATAATTAAAACAATTATAGCTTTTGCTAAATGCCTTGTTTGTTGTGGCTTTAGTTCCTCATATGCCGACATTTCATTGGTCTCTAAACCAAATCTTCAGGAAGTTGAAGCAGTTTTAAAACATTCAACTTCGTATCTTTATGCCATACAAATCAAATACAATATGAGAATTCAGTATTTTATATGAATCATAAAAAAATACATAGAAACAACACAACGAATAATAAATATCAATATTAAGTATTTAAAATCAAGATTTTATTTTTCATTTTCGCCTGACTGATTGTTCATTAACGAGCAACGGCCGTTTTCGTGTATACATGATGCAAGAAAAATAAAATAGACTCACGTTGAGTATAATTTTTTGTTGTGTTGTTTGTGTAAAAGCTTTCTAAGCCTACTATGATTATGTATTTTGTTATGGATCATATACAATACTGAATTCTGAGGTTGAATATTTCAAACTGCTTGAACTTCAATAACGATTTAATTTAGCAACCAATGAAATGTCGTCATATGAAGAGCTAAAGCCACAGCAACCAATTTAGAAATAAATAATAATAATAATGTATTAATATATGTACATATATATATATATATATATATATATATATATATATATATATATATATATATATATATTTGTATATATATATATATATATATATATATATATATATATATATATATATATATATATATATATATATATATATATATTTGTATATATATATATATATATATATATATATATATATATATATATATATATATTTGTATATATATATATATATATATATATATATATATATATATGTATATATATATATATATATATATATATATATATATATATATTTGTATATATATATATATATATATATATATATATATATATTTGTATATATATATATATATATATATATATATATATATATATATATATATATATATATATATATTTGTATATATATATATATATATATATATATATATATATATTTGTATATATATATATATATATATATATATATATATATATATATATATATATATATATATATATATATATATAGTCTGAGCCTCTAAGGGGCTAGCGCCACCTGTAACGCCAAAGTAAGCAGATCTTTGGTCTATAACATATTTCTTTTCTGTAGTAGTCCATGTGTCCACTGATCCGTAGGTCGATATTGGACGTATGCCAGGCAAATCCATCTCAATACTTTAGCGCTTCAGACCCATTGGTTCAAACGTTTTTTTTTACAGATGTAGTAGGCGTGTGTGGCCTTACTGACACTACATTGAACTTTCAGTTTCCATGATATTTCGTCTTTAAGATAACATCAAAATATTTTCCCAGCTCCTATAGCGATAATTCTTGATTCTATGACCGCGAACGCCTCAAGCACTGAATCCCATTTCTTATGGTAAAAAGGTCACAGCTACTGAGTGTGCACAGAACGTTGGTCATGATATCATTTATTACGTCCATAATTATTCCTGATACCATTATTAACATGTCGATCGTATATTCTACCGTCTTGTCTCAAACCTATTAAAAAACCATTCCTAGTAAAAACTTTCTAAGCTGAAACTCCTTTTTGTTTGGAAAACATGTGACATTTGTTTGATCAGTTTATAAAAGAAATTTATTTTATTCGCTTTTACTTTCAAAATTTAACTTCCTGTCGGTATTGCGTGATCTTTTCTAATATGTTTGTTTTTATTACGTTTATGATTTTTTCCAGATAACGTAATAATATACATTCCCATTAAAAAAATTACTGTCCATACCTGCTCTCGTATGTTACGAGTTGCAGTTACAAAATTGTCGTCATTTGCCAGCTTGTATTCGCTAGCTATTTATCGACATTATAACTGATAGATGACAGCCAGAATGACTGAGCAAACTGAATAGGTTGGCTGGCTGGCTGACTGGTCAGTTAAACTGTTTGATATGAAGGTACACATGCATATGTGTACTTTCGAATGAATTGACTTAAGTCGTCGTTTGGTATTAAGTTGAGTTTGCATTCATATGAATGCTTTTAGAATGTTAAATAAACAGTTTTTACTAAAGTTTATACATTCAGCTACTTGTTATCTTACACCGCTTGCTTTCGTTTAAGACTTTTATTTGCACAAAACAAACTTTAATCAGTTTAGGTAGTAGCCAGTACAAGCTGTGCGCACTTAATGGGTTAATGAACATATATTTACACTGGTGCTACTGTTCTACTTTGAAACAAATACCATTAAGCGATTATTCTTTCCTATTTACTCGTATTTGTTTTTCTTTTTTTCATTACAGAGAGTGCAAAATGGCCATGGTGTTTTACAATGACTAAATACTTACAGTTGGAGCCTTTTCATTTGTTAAGCCATCTACTGCTCACTCAGTTTAACCTTTATAGAAAGATGTCATGAAAGTCAGACTGTTCGCAAATAATAATCATTATGTTGTTTTATTCTGTCGCTACTGTTGATAGTGTAAATAATTTGTTCGTTTATTTTTTATTTGCTCTTTTTCTTCTTCTCAAATTTTTTGTTAATTAAGTTTAATTATTTAAATATTGTAAATGATCTTTGCTTTCACAGTGCTGTGTTTTAAATGGACATGACAACTTTGTGGAGGGTCATGTACCCGCTTCAAAAATGAGTTTATATGAATGACGAAGCTGTGAGATTCTAAAAGATGATGCACAACCAAACAAAAAAATAAAAAGATGTAATTATAATGGGAGAATTTATAATTTAAATTTTATATGCAAGTTTTTTATTATAAAAAAAATTAAGAAAAAACATCAACACTAATTTTACCATTTTTCAGTATTTAAAATATAGGAATGGACATTGCAGCCGAATGAATAAAGTTAACAAACACTAGTATAAAAACTGAAACCACTGTGAAGCTTTAGCTGCAGTTTGAGACATTATTGTGCTCTCGATGTTAGAGCACAATTATCGCTACAGAGGGGCAAGAATATTTTATGCCTTAGTAGTTCTGGAAATACATATACATATATTTATTTATATTTTTTGGGAAAACAAAAGCAAATATACACACACACAAAATAAATTTAATTAAATAATTCTGGCAAAAAAGTTGGCTTTAATACAAAGAGCCAATCACAATTATGGGTGAGTTTTAAACCCGATATAACTTCTTTAGAGTTTATAATTTGATTCCATGAAAGATTAAAATATATCTAATCGGTTTATAATTACCGGAGCTATGCGATAATCAATATTTCGGGCGGCCACTTTGTCTGTCAGATTTCCACTTAAATTTCTGTGGGACCAAACTGCAAGCATTCACTTTATATTTTTAAAAACGGTCAACATATGAAGGAGTTATACAATATGCAAGATTTTCGAAAAAGAAATTTAGGTTACCAATTCGGAAGCGACATTCAAAGTTTAAGTCTAAGTCATGAAATTACAAAAAGAATATGAGCAAATTTTTTTGAATTAGTTAAGAATTTTTTTTTCATAATTTTGGACAATGATATCTCTCTAACGAATCGGAAAAAATAGGAAAAATAGATGAAATAAGTAACTATTTTAATATGTTATTGTTTGTTGTTGGCTTAGCTAGGTATATGCCTGCATTTCATTGGCGCTAACCAAATCATCAGTACCCTTTTAGCCAAATCATGATTGAAAGCATTCAAAGCTCGTATACTTATGCAAACAATTACAAATATATATGAGAATTCTATCAGAACTCTATCATATTTTACTATTTGTAATCAACAAAAACAAAAGTATAAATAGCTATAGAAGCTTTTGTACAATCACAACACAACAAACAATTATAATTGACTTGCGTCCTTTTGTTTTTTCTTTTTACGCCTTTATACAATTAATCGCCCGTTGGGTGATAATGAAAGTATTTATAAGGCAATGAAAAAAACAAAATTTATAATAACAATATTTATCAAATTTGTTATTCGAGATATTCTCCAAAATAGAGTTCTGATAGAATTCTCATATATATTTGTAATTGTTTGCATAAGTATACGAGCTTTGAATGCTTTCAATCATGATTTGGCTAAAAGAGTACTGATGATTTGGTTAGCGCCAATGAAATGCAGGCATATACCTAGCTAAGCCAACAACAAACAATAACATATTAAAATAGTTATTTTGGAGAATATCTCGAATAACAAATTTGATGAAATAAGTAACTTTTCATGTTTTAATGCAGAAAGTTAATAAAGTTAAATTTTAACATTTAATAAATAAATAACCCTATCTACTCATTTGCAGATGACAACAGCATACTCATTTGACCATAGGCCAAGTCCGTTGGAGATTAGGGCTATGAGGTAAAATATGGTTGATTCAATAAATCAAGATCTTGAAACAATCTCCGAATGGGGTCATAGAAATCGAGTCGATTTTAATGCTCGGAAGACTCAGTGCTGTATGCTTAAACATAAATCTATGACCATACATGCTGCTCCATCTGTAATTATGGGTGATATAAATATTGAGGAATCAAAAGCTCTTGATGTTCTGGGCATGAAAATTCAGTGCTATGTTCGATGGACTGAGCACATTTTTCATATCGCCAAAGAAGCATTCAAGTGAGTCGGTTTTTTAAGACGGTGTAAGAGATACTTCACCCCTTCTGATATCCTCACTATCTCATGTATGGGCAGGTGCTTCAAAGTGTATTTTGAAGCTACTGGACCGAGTACAGGAGAGGGCAAAAAGACTCATTGGTGACAATAGTGTAGCCAACTCTATTGACTCACTGGAGCATCATCACAACGTGGGATGTGTTACGCTGTTTTATCGTTACTTCAATGGAATGTGTTCTAATGAGGTAAGGGAACATATTCCCGAGATCCGCTCTTACTTACGAGCAACACGTTCCTCATTAAGAGCACATCCATTTGTGGTCGATATAACAGCGAATCGCATTACGCATTACAGAAATAATTCGTTCTTTGATCGAACGGCTCGGCTTTGTGGAACGAGCTCCCGGTAGATATTTTTTCTGCCATACCCAGCGTTGAGAGATACAAATCGAATGTCCACATGCATGTCCCGCTATCCTCCTCACCCTATCCTATTTTCCTAGTTCCAGCACAATGCACTGCATAAATAGGGGTCATCCCCTGAGTACTGGTCCAATTACAAAAAAAAAAAAATTATAATAATAATAATATTTTGAAAAAAAATTTCATAAAATTGTTTATTATTTAGAAAAAAAATCAATAATTCTTTACCAGTAAAAAAGAGCTTGCATAAAGTAATGAAAATTTTGAGAATTGGATCCGGAAATATTGCGAGTTTGGATAATTTTAGCATAGGCTTGCGACTTTGTAATCTTTTTTCCAAGAAAAGTAAAATAGTAGTGAATTGGTTCTAGTTATTTAACACTGGGAATAAACGTCACATCTGGAAGGCGTACAAATTTGCCACTAATCATGATCTCTTTCTCCTTATGTGAAAGAAATTCCGTCACTTATTGTTTAAAAAAATCATGTTTTCAAGTAAATTTCAAGAAACACTGATTCGTTTTTATATAAAAAATATTTTCAAATCACTATTGGATTTCTGAAAGCAATAAAATTGTTATTCATTAAGAAGTTTTTTCATCTTAAAATATTTAAGGCAATTTCGTTTATACATATAAGGGTTTTATTTTACTTGTATATTACTTATATTATCGCGATTTATGTATTTTTAATAAACAATTAAATTTATTATTTGGAATATTTCATTGTGGTATGCATAATTAGAATTGTGATATGGTATATGCAGGTAACACAAAGAATAAATTAAAGACAGAACAGAAGTCAGATCAGAAGTATAGTAATGTTTCAGCTTTAACGAAACATTGTTTTAATTGTAGTCATAATCCGGACTTTGAGATCAATTGTAGCTATAGAGAGTAACTTCAAACGGCGTTATATGTTAGAAATGCTTAATATTTTTAATGTTCCAAATAATAAGATAATAAACTATAAAACTGATGTATATGTATAATATTTATTTTTATATTTATTATTATAATAAAATTAAAAAAAATTAATTTTTCAAAAATGCAAAATGTTTGCTCTTATTTCTCAAAAAAAATTGTTCTCTAACATCACGAAGAAGATGCCCAAGAAGCAACGAAATATTGAAAGTAAGTTAGCTTGTTTTATATACAACGACCTAAAGCTGAATAACATTTAAATTAAAACAACGACCGAAAAAGTAATATTAAATAAATAGTTTTACTTAATTTAATATTTTTGTGTTAAGAAACGTTTACAGTTGAATTGTTGTTGAGAGGTTCATAATTAAGGAACTATTGCAAACATTCTCGTCATCTGTTGAAAATGAGAAGTTTATTTTTTTTATTACGAATGATCAGTGATGTTGACGTTTCCTTCGTACTATATGATTAAATGTTGCACATCGCCTGAACAGTACGAACTTTTTTAGAAACATTTACTTGTGTCAATGTTCTTGTTATCTTATATTTTAATTCATAAGAATCGTCACAAAATTTTAGTGGATATCATTCGATTACTGTATAAAACAATACAATATACAAGCTTCTTGTATAAAGTTGCGGGATTATTATTACCGGGAACGTGCTCAAACACACCTATTAAAAATAAATTGGAGGAAAATTACCACTCCGCCACTTTTAGTAATATTAAAACATACT
The DNA here is from genome assembly GCA_963681545.1 of Germaria angustata. NCBI lineage: Eukaryota > Metazoa > Arthropoda > Insecta > Diptera > Tachinidae > Germaria > Germaria angustata. The sequence goes on along the minus strand of OY813000.1, from coordinate 40,169,123 downwards.
ATTTATTTATACAATACTATACTACATACATATTATAATTCTATTTAATTGGTATGAAAACACGGCAGCATTACAAAGCTTCCAAAAATCATTCAGTTCTCTAAAAACACATGTTGAATTCAAAATGGAAATAGTGCAGAGGACGATTGTAATTTTCGGCCAAATAATATTTATAAAATAAACATAAAAAACCAAAGCTCTTGACTAAAACATTTGTATAACAATATCTCTATATTTTTTGAACTTTTTTAATCATTTTAATTAAAATATTATTTAGGCCCAAGATCTTATTAAATAATTAAAAAAAAATATTTGTAACTATCGATATTTGGATAATAATTGAGTATCAAATTCAGGAAACACAATTTCCTTAATAAGAATTAAAATATCAAGTAAAACAATTTTTTAACCATTTAAAACAATTAAAACATTAAATTAATTACTTTGTCTTATTTGCGTTATGTTTGCCCATTTTTGCGATATGTAAAAAAATTGTCGATGGCCGCACATACATTTGTTTGCCATATAAAAAGAAATCATCAAAATCACATAGTCAATGTATTTAACTTAAATAGAATTTTAACAAGTTATGATATGTAAATATATTTTTTAACAAAGTTAACACAGACAATATGGAAAGCTTGTCTGCAGAAACACCCTGAGTCTTCATCGGGATTCGAACCTGCGACCTTCGGACTATTAGTCTACTACACTAGATACTAGCTACTAGAAAAACTGAATTTCATATTTAAGTATAAGTCAAAGATAAATGATATTTAAATACTAAGTCAAAAACTGGCCTTATATCACTTCCATATCTTTCACAATTGTTTGACAAGCCTTAAAATTGTGTATGTTCAAAAAATATCCCAACTCCTGCCTGCCGCTGACTACTCTCGACTTTTAATTTTAGTTTCGTACAAGAAAATTATTAACGGGGTTTTCCATTTATTTACTTAGTAATTTAGCATTTTATGTATCCTTGGAACCAAGAAATTCAACCAAAGTATTCCCCTGTATTCAGCGAATACGCATCCAAATGTAATGTCATGAAATAAACAAACATTTGGGAATACAAACACGAATATTCCATACATTATTCCAAAATTCCTAAAGACTGCTAAATGTAATTCGTGTCAACTATTTTTTTCTATTGCAGGTTTGAAAGAGGCTTCACTTTTTAAGGGTATAGGCAACATGTGAAGCGTGCTCCCCAATTTTATGGCAAAATGATTTGAAATTTTCCGCAACGAAAGTGACAGGCAAAACCTCAACCGAAGTGCGATTCCTTCGCATATTGACCCCTAGAGATGTGAAAAACATAGTAATATAAAATTGAAATAGATATTTTTTTGAAACCTCTTGATTTCTTTTATTATTATTTTAGATATTAAATAAGTTTGCAGAACAAGTTACGAATTCCACATTTTTCCAACTGACAATAATTTTTTTTTTTTTTTTGAGATATGACTTTTAAGTGAGTATGACGGAATTTTATGAAAACGTGCATTTTTTATTTGATTTGTTTTAATCATCATGCCTTGAGGTAAGATTAGGTCAACCTTCAAGGTATGATTATATATGTACATAAGTATATATTTTAGAATATTAGATCATCTGTTGATAATGTGAAAACAAATGTTTATAATTTAATAATCAAGTATAGCGTAAGTTTTTTATTTGTTTTATTACTACTTTTTAGGTAAAAGTTAAATGTACTATAACAAATTGATAACAATATTTGCACAAGCAGAAAAATGTGATAGAGTCGCCTTATCACAAAAATATTCACACAGTTGGTTTTAATAAATTATTTTAAATATTGACTATACGGTACTTCTCTTTAACAAGTGATATACAGTATACAGTAAAAGTTAAGCAACGATTGTGGTATATAAGACTCTTCCTTTTAGCAAAACGGCTCACAATGGGCAGCAAAGCAAATCAACAATTTTATCAATTATTTCTGTAAAATTCTTAATTCATTTTCAATACTTAGAACTATAGCATTTGCTAACAGTGGATATTAAAACTGTATCGATAAATTTAGTAATTGTTTGTATAAAAGTCTCAATTTATTTTCGATATTTACAAATATAATATTCTTTACTTTAATAAGTACTAATAGAGGGCAATATAGCTAATATATCTAATATAAATTGTAGTTAAGCCAACAACAAACAATAAAATATTAAATAGTTATTTTAAAGAATATCTTGCATAACAAATTTGATAAATATATAGTAATATATTATATATTGGAAAATATCTTGATAAATATACTTAAGTAAATATAACATATAATGATACAAAATTTAAGAAAAAGCCTTTAAGACCTTATACTAAACTGTGTGAAATAAATATGTATATTCTTTCAATAACTTTAAAAAAAATTTATAAAAACAAATTAAATTTTCGTTATTTTAATTTTTAAATATTACGATAATTCCAGAAGAAGACCCGCAAAGAAGGGTGGAAGCATTGAATTAAATTGTTTAAATAAATTTTTATTCAAAAGAGACCTCTTCTTTATGAGTGTGAATATGAATTTTAATTTATCTAGCACAGACAAAAACTATATTATTTAGCAATGCAATTTGAAAAATGAAGCTTAGCGATTTCGCAGTTGACAGTGCTCTGTTAAAAAGTCAACAGAAATCCCGAATCGGACTAGGATTATTTAAAAATATAAGAGCTAGGATCAGAATAAAAAAATACAAAACGGGAGAAGATTAGAGAGAGAAGATTAGTGGCTACATTGGAGAATTGGAGAGAAGCTGGTGCGACACACCATGTAGAGCTGATGGTCCAGGGAGTGCTTAAATGGAATATAATTTCTGAAATAATTTTGGAAACTTAATAAATGCCAATAATTTTCACAAGAAATTAAAACTGCATTTATTACATTTTTGATATTATTTTAGATCATCACCAGTATAAGAATTACAACTCCCTCGGTTACACATGTTATGAATTCGCCTGAATGGAATTCTAATCGTTTTAAACAATTTTGAAAAAAAATCATTGCAATCAAGGCCTTTTAATTAGTTATATACAAAAACTCAGATCGTGGTGTAGCCAAATTTAATTCTCCATACACTTTAAATTGTTTTTGGATTTTTTTTATTTTGACAATTGTAGTATCCACAACTCGCCGTTGTAGTGGCCTTATTCCTGGGCCAAATGCAAAATAGAAAATTAAATCTTATAAAAAATTGTTTATAAACAGTTCAGAATAATTATCTCTTTTGTTCCTCAACCGACTTAAGGTTTTGTTTATGTGCTTAGTATAATGTAAATAGATATTGTTCCTTTAATGCAAGAACGATGTATCGCAAAAATCTAAGTTTTTACCTATTGATAAAAAAGTATTCCTCAATATCTTGATATGAATAAGAGATCATAATTACATCTGAAGTCGAAGATACATATATTAAAAAGTGTCGATGTGGAAGCTAAAACTTTAAAAAATTTAATTTCACTTCGACAAGTTCTCCGTTTTGAAATACGCCTATGTTGCATTAGAGAAGTGTTATGTTCTAGTATAATCCTTTAAGTATCGTAGAACTTACAAGATTTTGAAAGAAACATGCGGCAATGATTTTTAATTCAAAATGTTTCGAAATCAACTCGCTCTCAAATGCTCAATGCGAATAAAATGAAAGAGATTAGAGAAACAACAAGAGTATCAAAAACTGTAAAGCAATCATAAACACTACGAAAAATAATTTCAGAGCATTAAGGCAAAACTGGTTGCAAATAACTTAAACTATTAAAAGTAATTAAAATCCGGCCACTGGGCAACTAGAATATTTAAACCAATATTATTCATATTGAAAGACATTAATATGGAATTGGGATCAAAAATTATGTTGAGAATCGATTGAAATGTTGTTTGTTTGTCATTATTTCCCTACACTACTGTTCGCCACTGTTGTATGTGTGAATTATGTTTAAATATTTTTATTTTATGAGTCGCTTAGAATAATTAGTTTTAATATATTTTCCTTGCTAGCACATTCTTCCAGACTGAATGGCATTTCTAAGTAATTAGGTAATTGCTAATCTAAGCACAAAATTGTACAACAAAAATAACTACAACAACAAGATCAACAACAATGACAATAGAGGAAACAGAAACAGCAACAGCAGCAGGCAACAACAGCAACTGTGGTTATAAAAAAATTAATAATAATAATGGAGGAAACTATTCTAACTGACACGAATTTCAGTACAAACTATACATATTCTATTTATTATTACTAATGATGAAAATATTCTACTCCATTTTCATTTTCATAATATAAAACGTTTTTCTATTTAATTTCATATCAAATAGTGGAATGAAATAAGTACATATTTATGTATGCATGAACTTAAAAATGAAAAAGAAAAAACAGTAGCGTATAAGAAATAGTTTCGATAGGAAGTCAAAGCACATTGTAATAGAAACACAGTGTTAGAAATTAAATTATTATTTTAGCTAACACACTCATTAATGGATGATTATTTGGAGCGTTTCGTACTCTTTCCATACAGATGTTCAAAGGAACGCATGTCAAAGCAACAATTTTACAGCGAATAATGATTTATAATTGAACAAGGAATTTTCTTTGTTTAAATTTCATAGATATTACATACTACACACATACATAGTTAATATATATTTAATTAATAGTCTGATTAGTTAAATAAAAAAACAAACGTAAGACAAGAGATTGACAACAGAGAAAACCACACAGATGTTTCTAATAATTTATTATTTTTGTTCTATGAATTGTGGCCACTAGAGCAAAGTAATAGAAAAACAAAAACTGTTTAGTGGAGGCAGTTACTCGTAAATTACCACATAGATTTTATATGTAAGTATGTATATGAACATACGAACGGTGCATTAAGCTGACCCCTCCTATTTATTAACAAATAAAAAGTCAAGTCACAGAAAATAAGTGAAAAATTAGAGTTTTTAGGTTGATCGGTAGGGCTGCCAAAAGAGGAGATGTTACAGCATTTTGATGAGATTTTACAGCCGACTAACGATTTCTTGTTCCATACTACCTACAATTAGACGATTTGATAACAAGACTAATATATTCTTAATAAGGAGGCTACTCGTAATATTTTAAATGTTGTTAAATGTTATTTTAATATGGGAGGAAAAAGTGGAAATAAGGCGGCCAAAACTAATTTTTTTAGGGTCACCGATTCTAAAAAGTTCAAAATTTAAGTTTTTAATAAGTAAGATAAGTAAACGTGACTCAAAATATAAGACTTTGTGTAAAACATACTTTTTTAACAAGTTTTAATACTTCACTTTTGTATCAAAAATCAGGTAAAATTTAAAATGCATTTTAAACCCATCATAACTATTTTTCTAACCGGTCGATTTTAAATTTTTAATTCTTAAACTAAAGTCTATAGTCTCACCTAGTAAACAAAAAACCGCGTATCAAAATTCCAATCCAGTCAAAAGTTATAGATTTTTGATCGCTTTCTCGTGAAATGGTCCACTGTGCGGCAACCGTTTTTGGAGATGCTCGCGGTATAATCAAAATTGACTACCTTCAAAAGGGTAAAAGAATCAATCGCGAATTGATTGTCGTGTTATCTGGACTTAGCCGCGAGTATATATTTCATGCAACGAACTCATTTGACGATTTAATGAGGATTTGAAAAAAACAACCGAATTGGCCAAGAAATAAATTTCTTTTTCATCTTTACAATGCAAGGGTGTACATATGTGCAGTTTCCTTGCCAAAATTCCATATATTATGCCATGAATTGCTGCCTTGATCGTTTTATTCTCCGGACTTCGGGTGACTATTTCTTGTTTCTTGTTTTAAGTCTAAAAAAATATCTGCGAAATATTTTTAATGTCTTTGAGGAATATGCATTGAATAACTTTTTAACTCAGACGGTTTTTTTTCGTATTATTTAATTGGTGTACTTTAAATTTCCACCAAAACCTTTTGAAATTTAATAAAAAATGTTTTCCAATAGAAGAACTTCTTTTTCAATAAATAGTTTCATTTAAGGAAATACGTTCGATAAAAATATAAATAATAGCTTTCACTAACTACTTATAATTATTTATTTACTCATACAGCTGCAAGTTTTAATTATATAAATTATATGTTTTTATTTTTCTGTTGTATTTTTATGAAATGACATGCCTGAAGAGCACAAGTTCTTGGTAAATTGACTTCATTCGATTTAATTAAGGAGAACTACAGGTGTTTCTGCGTTCTAAATAATAATAATTTTAAGTGTAATGCATAAAGCACATGTCTAACTTTTTAATGAGCTTTTTATTGGTTGTGTCTTTTAATTATAACTTACAGAAATTTTTCAAATATAACACCCCCAGTTACTTTCAATTAATTAACAAATTTGTATATCCTAGACCCGATTGGCCATATAAACAGAAAAACGCACGAAAATTTAGTTATTATTCTAAAAGTTTTGGCAGTGCATAGCTTAAAAAAAAAAGACAAAAACAGATGCGAATTTCAACTACAGCAAGTATTTTCGTTCTCCTCCTAATATCATCCAAAGGCGTGAATGCTAAGTTAGCTGTGCCTATTAAAACAGCTATCGACGAAACAAATGCAGCATTTCGATTGGAATTAAATATCTTAATTAATTTCAATTGCAACAACGATATTGAGGATTATCGGACAATTTCAAGAACAAATTCGAAGTCTTTAATTGTTTATGGCGATGCTAACGCCAGCGTTAGGCCGATTTATGAACAACATACAAAAAACTTGTTGGCAATTGTATGGATCAATAATACTGCTTCATTGAATGATACCATTAAATTTTTGGATCGTTTGCTATGGAAATTACACTGGATGGAAATTATGGTTGTAGCAGAACACGATAAAGATCTGAGGGAAATATTTCAGCAATGTTGGAGTAAAGGTTTCGCCAACGTTCTGATTTGGAGTCGAGGCTTATTGTACACCTATCAGCCTTACCCTACGTTGCACGTAACGAAATTATTAAATGTGAAAGCTTATGCAAATAAGAATAATTTGAAAAACCTCCAAGGCCACAAGGTACATGTGCCATTCTTTGAATTACAACCTCACTGTTTCAGCTATCAGAATAAGCGAGGAGATCTAAAGCTAGCTGGTTATTGGTATAAACTAATTGACAACTTCATCAAATACTATAATGGCACCACCAATGCCTATTTTGCAAGTTTCAATGAATTGAATCTAGAGGAAATATCGAAATTGCTCACTTCTACACCATTTGATTTTCTACCCACGGACATGTATTTAAGCGATTACTATTCCAACAGTATTGTGTTTTACTTATCAAAAGTGGTGGTCATTTGCGGTGTACCATCCGAGAAACCCAAGAGTTTGTATTTGCTTAAAGCATTTGACTTGAATGTGTGGTTGATGTGCTTGGTAACGTTTGTTATTTTTTGGCTGCTAATAGTGTTTAAGTATAAATTTATAAGAAATAAGTGGAACATTGTGAACTCCTTTATGGATGCTTTCACTATTTTGACAAATCAGATTTCTCTCTATTCAAGCAGACGTTTCATTTTCATGTACATATTGCATTTGGTGATATTTGTAACAGGTTTCCTATTGACCAACTTCCATAAGTGCAATTTATCCAGTATGCTAACGGCCAAAATTTACGAACGCCCTTTCAATACCCCCGAAGACCTTTTGGAAAGAAATAAACAGATACTCGTATCTACTAAGGATATTGATTACGCTTTAAGTTTGGAATCTTTACCTGCTACGGTTAAAAAACGTTTTATCAATATGGACCCAGAAAAATTATTTTATAGCATCAGGGATCTTCACATTAAGGAATACTATTACGCTGCAAACGATGATGTGGCTCATTTCATTTTATTTCAACAAAATACCTTAACATATCCTTTTGCTAGGACTATAAACCACGCTCTTTATACACATCCATATTTTTTTGCCGTGGCTCATCGTTCACCGCATTTTCAAAACTTTAATCGTTACCTGCGTGATGCCCAAGCTAGTGGTTTAAACAATAAATTTGTGAACGATGTCAAATGGGAAGGTATTAGTGCAGGCAAAATTAGACTTTTTCAAGATCAGGATAATGGCGCGGCATTAAATTTGACCTACTTTTATGGCGCTTTTGCTTTGCTTTTCGGTGGTTTAATAACTTCGCTTATTGTGTTTCTATTTGAAATATATTTTGTAAAAAAGATTTAAATTAGAATTTTAAACTGAAATAAAATTGAAGAAATAAACTAAAATTGTGCTCTTAAGCCATTGCAAATGGTTATGTATTTTACACCTGTTTATCTTTATTCCATCGAAAAAATGAGGATATATAAGAGTTTCATAATTTATATGTTACATAGTGCTCGATTCAGTATGGTATATATCGACTTGATTAACTTCAAGGTCCAATATATGTGAAAATATTACTGAAGTTATACTTACATAAGAAAATATACCGCACCTCTGTGAAGTTAAATACTCAGCTATTTGCATGGATTGGCCTTTAATATGGTGGACCCACAAAGAGTCGCAAAGTTAAAAAAATAACATTGAAAACAACTAAAATTAATATTCTCATTTAAGACTACACTAAAACTTCTATTTCGATTCTAAGACCAATATAGGGCTATCGGATTTAGCAGCCTCTTCGGCAAAAAAAAATAAACTCCTCCCTTTTATCCGTTGCCTGGTAGATATTTAAAAAATACTCTTGCACACACTAAGTCCCTACTTTCACTAAATAGGTCTATCCACGTCTTAGCTACAGCAATATAAAATACTTGCCTTTTCACTCTATAATAAATACAAGTCTTTGGATTTCCATTAGATTGTGTAGCAGAGATACCAAACGTAAATATATAAGATGTTTAAGAAATCCAATGCAACACTGTGCAAGTATACACTTTTATAAAAATCAAACCCTGATAAAATTTTAATATATAGAAAATTTTCTAAAAATAATTTTTTCTTATGGGATGCCAAGCTTCATTCCGTATTATTTGACGTTTTTACTATATATTGCTTTTACATCATAACTATTTCTCATACTATTTGAGCCTTTTCTAAGCTTTAGTTTTTTTTTATTATAGTATGAAACCGGCTTTTAAATTACGTGTGTTAATACAGATCAGTGTTTTCAGTTTGAGGCAAATTGTTCTGGCGAACTACCGTGCTTATAGATAAAAACTTAGCGTTTTCAGATATTTTCGGATTACTTCCCTGACCAAAACCTACTTGCATATAAAATTTCACACGCATAGCTGCAGTGAAAGTGCTTCATAATATTGATGAGTGCGTGAGTCAGTGAGTATTAGGACGTGTACTTTTACAACTTCATATCTCATGCAGTTTTATTTGTAAAAATTTCGAATCGCACCCATAAGGTTACTCATGAACAGTATCGTTAAGTTTCATATTTTATTATTTTACAATTGAGTGAAACAAAATTGTGACGGCGGTTAAAATACATAATTTAATTTCGTATACATAGCGCGGAAAACAGATATTGAAGTGTTGTAGTTCGTTAGAAATGAAATCGTTTTATTTTCATGAAATACAATTGTTTCTTTTATAAAAAAAAAAATTAATTGATTTGTGACGGTTCTTAATGATTTTTTTTTTTTTTTGAAGGATTGACGACTTCAATAACAATAATTTATGAATTAAAAACAAACTTCTATCAGAACTGTTGATCGGATGTACTAGAAATAAGAGAATATATTCGATATATGTAACTGCTTCTGCTTGGTATTAACATTATATAAAAAATTTAAATATACTAAATTATAAGTATAGTTCGTTCAAAAACAAAAACCGTTTGTTGGTAAAAAAGTCAATAAAATAAAATACTTATGTAACTCAATGAAAGTTTTCTTTGATGATGGCGAAAAATACCCTTGGTCTTACCTATGACAAATTAATTACTAAAAGAATTTCGATCCTTTTCTATATTAAAATTTATTATTATAGTTTTAAAGATCCTTTTACTTTTTACTCCATAATAAAACATCATTATGTAATCATCAGGTTCTTTTGATTGCTTAGCCATAAATTGTCTATGGAATTGTATGCGAATTCATGCGAAAAGTTAAGTAATTTGCTGAAATAAACTACATGTGTCATGTCTACAAATGTCTATCCGTCTGTCTATCTATAAGTATATATTAGGGGTAAGGGACTCCTTATTTCCTAATACTTCTTTTTTAATTCAGGAAACACATAAATAGAGAGAAAAAAGACAAGAAAGGTATCGATCATACTGCCCAGGTCTTCGTTAGATATATCTAACTTTCTTATCTGGCTCATACTTAAAAAAGGAGATGGTTTAGCAAACCATTTCTGGTACGTTTGAGCCATTACTGCGGCCTATTCTAAAACCTTACTTACGTATTTTTAGCTTGTTGCGCCCACCGCAATATCTTCTTTTCGAAACTCGTAGAACATACGAGTACAAGGTTTTAATTGAAGTTTTTCTTAATTTGTTTACAGTTTACAAACTTAAAACACTGTCGGATATACGAAAAAAATATGTAAATTACCGGTTTCAGTCCGATCAGGACTCTTGCCAATTATAGAAAACGAATAACAGCGCACCGTATTCAAAGACGACAAAACTTTCCCTTACACCCAATATTTTTACAAAAAATAATTAATCCCCAAACACCAGTTAGAGATAGGAAAAACAAATGGAAGAAACAAAAATATACTTAAATATACTTCTTTTAAAACCATAAGCACTAATCAAGAATTGAAAACATTCATTTATTTGAGCCCAAAATCGATGGTTATGAGAAGACATTTATTTGTCTCGACACAAATCGCGAATGTGAATATTCCAACAAAATGTTAGTCTACAAATAATGTTTTTAAGCTAAAAAAAATATAGCTTTTTTTATTTGTACAACATTTTGTTTGTTTAGAAGGTGATCATTAAAATTAAAGAAAAATCACAGCACAGCTGGCAGTAGTGATATGCTTGGGAATACAGACATGCTGTGATACTGATTGCAGTTGCCACTTTAGGTTTTGTGTTTTTCCCCTCCTCTTTTTCGAAGCAATTTCTATAGCATGGCAATGAAATTGAATCAAAAATAGAAAAACATAAATTGAAAAAGCCTGTATGAATATGAGTATCCAGCGTATGTTGCTTTTTAGTCTGTGAGATAATATATTGAAGTACAATCATAAAATCAAATTGTAAACGGAAAACAAACACTAACGCTTTCAGTCGAAATGAATTGTGCGGCATTATCCATTCATTAAACAAAATCAAGCATTTTGATTGGTAGTCGAGGAGTCAATTATTATTGAAAATGATTCTAGTGACAAAACTAGAAATTAAGTAGACAAATATCATTTAGACAGCAACATATTTTTTTTAGTTTCTGACCAAAGAAACAAGAAACTGCAGGTGATCAAAACTTTTTGAGAGGAGAAAAAGTGTTTATAATTTTATAAGTGATTTAGACCAGTCGCTTGCTTGAAGTCTATTATACAGGCTGTTTAAAAATAAATTATCAGATATATGTGCATTTGTGGCAATATTCGAACAATAAAGTGGGAGTAGATAGGCTTTTTTTGGACCTCACTTATACACATTAGAAGAAGAAATTGATCCCCCTACCTTAAAAAATTTCTTCTTTTTATAGAATTTCTAAGGGATACACCCTACCACCGACTCACAGAGAAAGTCCTAGAAATTTTTTTAGCTACGTCCTTGAATAAAAAATATTGAACTATTTCTAAAATTTAGGATGTTACTTAGGGGCCTCTTTTTGCAACACGAAACACGAAACGTTTGTATTTTGTCCAAGGAAAAATCCCAAAGTAAAAAAATTTTAAGCGCTTAGAAGCATTTTGATTTACAAAACATGACACTTAAGTTTTAAAGTTAGGACGAAATATTTCTAAGTTATTTTAATTTTTTTTAAAGTACTGGAAATTGGTTTAATTTTTTCACCACAAGTTCCACGATTAGAAACGGATAAAATCAGACCGTGATTTTATCGAGTGAGATGAAATAAACCTCCAAGATGATGTCCAGTGTATTGTTGAAGATTGTAAATAGTTATTACATGCTAGAAGATTATTTTTATGAAGAAATACATTTAAATCTAATGGCACGCATACCATCCACTATGAAATGCATACTCGTGTTAATGACAAGTTATTGCCAAGCTTTTGTTGAGATGTCATTATTTTTGTAAGTGAACTGCTTCCGTCATTTATAATATTATATGCCAAGGGTATTAAACTATTAAACTAAATTTCTGTGAATATGCAATCATTTTTAAAATTTTATGTGATGATACAGTCATGTATTTACTGCAGCATCTGTGCAACTGTAAGGTTTAGAAATCTTATGAAATCTAAGGAAAACTATTCAATTTTAATTTTTCGCTGCTGTTACTGTCTTTTTTATCAAATTGCAAATGTTACTTGTCAATCATTTCGTTTGCTATTACGTTATTTTTTGCCAAATATGCATGTGAAAAACGAACAACAACAACGTATAATAATTGAATACATACAAATCACAAATTGACACTTTAACACTAACAACTTTCAATAAACCTCAATTATATTGTTTTAAGTCTACTCTTCAACTCTTTCACCCTCATGACGCTAAAGTTTCCTAGGATTATTATAATTCAAATATATTTAACTAAAATAGACATACTACAACAACACGAATAATATAACTACATAAAATACATATTTTTAATAACGTGTTACATGTCAATTTATAATTCAACGATTATGGTATGAAAAAAAGACACAACAATATTGCGAGGGCAAGAAAAAATTGATTTGAAAAAAGGTAAATCAAAATGAAAAAACGTTTGTGCGAATAGTCATAAACGTATAAAATATTGTCAGTTTTAATTTATAAACTCATAAATACTAAAATCATGAAAAATAAACGAATAAATCAATAAAAAATGTTTACAGACACGAGTTTAAATAGCAAATGGGAAAGCAATAAATGCAGAAATAGAACTCTTATGCAGCTCAACATAATGACTTTGTGCCGAAAGATCGTCAGTCAGTTATTCAGTGACTCAGTCACTCAGTCTTATAGTCATCATATTAATTTGAATATGTTCAATAAGTTTAACTCATGTTTAAATATCGTTAGCAGCAAAAACTAACAAATAAATAAACCAACAACAATTTCATCATTGTCTACAATGATAGAGACAAATCAAAATAGTTTTTGTGATATGCACGTAAGATTTTTGTGATATGCACGTAAGTATTAAGAAAAACTTGCTAAATTTAGCGAATATGTGTTGGCAAAGATATAAAACATCTTCTCTCAAGGCCAACAATGTCAATTTTGTTCGTGAAATAAGTCATTAGAGGGCTTTTAACACTCTTACTTGGTTATAAAATAATCGAACAAAATTACAATAAGTAAAAATATATATGTGTCATGGAAGTATAATAAAATAGGGATGCAAATCTGGTAGCCAGATGGTTAAATTCTATTTGTTTACATCCATAAGCTCCCCTCATTTTTCTATTAGAAGGCATTTGAAGAGCCTCCATCTTATCTAATGGTTTTCTCATAGCAGTTAGGTCCAATTCCCTAACTAAGCCGTAATTTCGTCGATGTCTTGGATTTGTATTAACTCTTCGTTGCCAGCAGCCGGTACATTTTTACCTAGAACTTAATAACCTCTCTGTGCTGTAGCAAATTCTCATGCTTTAGATTATTCTGCAGTAGTAGTAGTGTTTCGCTCTCTCTTTCTCTCAAAGGTCTTAAAAATGTTCCAAGAATATTCAGTTTGTTTTCATCCTTTATTTTATTCCGCGTATGAACTCTCTGAGCTAGGATTCCAGTCGAGATGGGCACTTCCGCAGCCATTTATTTTTTATGACATTCTGCCATTCCTCCTATCCCTTCCAGCTACCATCGTAGCGGCTAGCTCACACAATGGTTTCTGGGCCACTGGCAGGCTGCTTTCATCATTCTCTTAAGGTTAGTACCCTGAGGTCTAATCATCCTAGCTTTTAAGTTAATTGGTATATGTTTTAGCTCCAATTGAGTAACATTGCCCTTCAGAGCATGTTTTCCCTCTTGATGAGGTTAAAAATCACCCTTTTCAAGAACGTAAGGAACTGGTATTTCCCTAGTCATCGTAACAACCTACTAATGTAGATTAGACTTTCGTTTCAAAAACTCTGACAGCTTCATAGTTTTATCTCCCAGGCTGTATGACCTGGCGTCAACCTAGACATCCTGCACATGCTGCAGCCACAGCATTTACACTTGGGTGAAGTTCTCATTATTATCGTTCTCGTAACCTGCTCGCGCTTCACCTAAACCGGTCGGTAGTGTATTTATAATCGTTGTACCGTTATCATACTAACTTCAACTTTTTGAACCTTCCATGTTTGTTTTATTATTTTAGGACCCTTCGTGGTGGCTAGTCCTAGAATATAAAACTCGTCCCTAACATAGGAAACAGCCGCTAACCAGATAGCCGTATGTCTAAAACTAACTCTTCTGCATTTTAGTTAGCAAGCCAGTGGATAAATACTTAAATAATGACGGTACCCATTCTCCATGTCAGATAATCGTTTTCGATTATGAGCATTTTGATTGCACCGTCTCCGTGTCAAGAACTCTGTGTGAGATGGACTAACCATTTGTAGTCACCGCCTGGTGGACAGGCTGCCAAATTGATATGACTGTTGGAATATTTTAGCCGGATCAGATCAAAAACCTTTATTACAGATGATGATTCTTATAAGACCACAAATATTTGATCCCTGGTATTCCCCGATAATCTGTATCTTTAGATCTCCTTCAGATTAGCTATACACAATGATAAACGTAGATTCGCGGTACAACCAAAACTTTGGAAGGAATTAAAAGCTCATATAGGATTCCACGATTTTTTTTTGAGAACGGTCCTCATTTTAAGCGTTACAAAAAATTCGCAAGCACTAAGCAAATTTATATTTAATTGCTTTTAAAGTGCAAATACACGAATATTTACTACAATTTACAACCAATTAAATATTTGTTTTATATAACCAAATGAATGAAAGTCAAAAATCATACACTCGTACCTATTTCAATATAAATATAAATATTGTTAGGAGTAGTATAACTATTAGTTTTGCATTTGGGGTATAACATCAATTTTTAAAAGCCGTAAGATAAAAAATTGTTGTATTTCAAACTAAATATGAGTCATACGTACAATTTGCAAAATTCAATCTTATAGCTTTTTGGATAAACACGTACGATTATGTCTAAAAATGGTTGAATAGTTTATTTAAAATAATCACACAAGGAGTACAAGTATGTTACAGCTGCAATTGAAATTGGTAAGTTGGAATAATAGAAAAAAAATTTTATGGAAAAATAAACAAGGTTCAGTATTTAGTTCTTTTTTTGATAAGCAATAAGATATAAAGCCTCTGCGGAAAAGAGAGCATCGACATTGGAACATTGCCATGAATAGGTTGCAAACAAAGTTTTCAAATATTTATGACAAACAGTACGTCCAAGCAACATTTTCTTTTTTTCTAAATCTAAATGAATGCTCTTAATGCATTGATTTCATGTTAGGGAATGTGGTCTTTAAAAGTCGACTATTCACTAGTGGTGGTCAATTTCAAAACGACTGGATCGGTAAAAAAAATACATTGTATATGTACATGCTTGAAAAAAAAAAACTCAAATTAGCCAAGAAAGCGATCAATATTTTTCAAAATGTATTAGATAATCTAAGGATATCGATCGCTAATTATGCTCGACAGCACAATCTTTAGCATGCCACAATTTGGCAAGTTTCGCTTTGGAAATATTATGGGAATAATCACAGACAACACCATATTCTTTGAAACTAATATTCAAAACATTTGGCAGAGAAATGCCATAACTTTGGCCGAAAAATGCTCTTTAGCGATAAGGCATCTCCATAGATGAATGAAGTGAATACCTTACAATAATAATAACAAAATATCGATTAGCACATTTTTTAATTAAAAGTTTACAAAACATAATTAAAAATTATTTTTTTTAATCCATTAGGCTGTTTTCGTTTTTGGAAAGACTTTATTAAAGAACAAAATTTTTATTAAAAATATAGTCTATTTTTGCAGCTGATTACATTTTTTGAGGCCCTATGCTCCGTATAGGATCGATGGGAACATATATATGTATATATATAAATTTTTCGTTAAAAAGTTTCAACTTTTCAGGGGATATTTTTGATAGCTCGGTTACTTTTAAAATCATTGTTAATTGTATTTTCTGTTGGACTAAACATATAGAGTGTATCAAATAAGTCACGACAATACTGTGAAATTTAAATATTGTTTTTCAAGATAGTTAAAAACGTCTAACCACTAGAGCTGTCTCTCCTTATTTTTTCTCATCCAGTAAGTTAGTTTTGGCACATCGGCTGCAAAATGACAGCAACCGATCTGGTATACTCTTAATATTATTATCAACTAAATTTATCTACAACAATCAACTGAGAACTGCTACTTCCTGTGCTCCTATCAGTTTACATTGACTGCGAAGACATTCAGACCAAGTTTGCATCGAGAGGGTACTCTCTCTACGTATTATAACCTTAGCAATTTTTTTAATCGGTCCGAAAATGTCAAAATACAGATAAGAGGATATACGTATATCCTTTTTTTGAGTTCGTATGAAAAGAAGATCAGCCTGAAGCAACAATCCTATACTAAAATCACTGGAAACTATCTAATTTATATTACTATTACAAAATTTTCATGATTTTTTCTTCAAAACTCATTTTTATTGGAACATAAAACCTCGTACTGGCCGGATTCTGAGACTTAAATGAATAATATACTCCAAGCTAATCAAAATCTTATACGGCATAACTGAAACCAGCAAGACCCTATGAAGTTGTACAGAGGTGGGTATTGGAAGTACCCAGCTATATATCCAGTGTTGATTTTTATAAGTCCAAATAGTTCAGTTGAAAGGAAGATCCTTGATCTAGTAACTAATTCCTGAGTTTTGGGTGCTATAACTACTCAACTGAGCGGCTGCAGCTAGGCGGAATTGTGTCAGTATCTGCGGAAGGCACTGTTAGGTACCAGAGATACTGATAAGTTCATAAAAAGGATTTTTGAGAATATATAATGTAAACGTAAATGTTAATAATTCTCATTTAGTCAGTGAGATATGTAGATCTCATGTGTTCGAACCAATCGAGGAGCATGTCATGATGCTGAAGTATGCTGCAATTGTCTAACAGTCTGAATGTAGCGTTGACTCCCGGTTCTTTGCAATATATGTCATCTAAATTCATGTTTTTACTCCTGAATCCACCTGTCTACATATCAAACAATTTCGGTGAAAGTGAGAACTTGTGATGATGCTTACATGACCCTATCGCATGGGATGGTAGTCGCTAATTGCATGTCGCCATTCTGCTGTAAAATGGTTCGTTTTTTATAGTAAAACCCTTTGATTTAGTATTCACTTTTATAGAAATAGTACATAGGTTTATAATTTGAGCTACTGCTGGTAATATGTATGGAATATTGACAAAATTTTTTTAAATTTTGTAGTTTTCTTTACATTTAGTTAAAAATTTAATTCTTGTGCTCTGTCATATCATAAATTCTCATACACTGTTCCATTCATATGTGATGCTCTAAAAAATGGGAGTCCCCTTGTAAGCCACGAACATTTGTTAATTTTTTCAATTCGTTTTTATATTTTACTTATAGTGCAGTCAGATTTGACTCATAATATTTAAAATAACTTTGATCTTATAAGTAAAAGTAGAATTAAATATTCTCATCACACGTATTTATTTGTTCTATTCAACTGGATTTTGGTAGCATTAAAGTTTTGATAGTAGGAATTTCATGAAACTAAAGTTTTGAATTGAGTAAATGTTAAGTATTTAGCTAACTGATCTTGATAAATACCCAATAAACCACATTTTGTTTTTGATATTCATAGATAAAATTCATATTTATGAAAAGTTAATCAATTTGGCCAAAATAGGAAGAAATAGAACAACACAATAGAGCGTTGTTAAAGTATAAGTTTGTGCTAGTTCAAAATCTCTTGACCATAAAATTTAAAATTTCGCAGAATATCTTTTTAAATAAACAGATTTTAAAAAGAAGCAAATAATATTTCCAATAGAGAAAAAAAATAATAAAATAATATATTTGGTTATATCGAATTCTATGTACTATACACGAAAGCAGTTTGTACTATATCAAAAAAAATATTTTCTAGAAATTTTTTCCTAGTTTTCGAGTGCTTTTTGTTCGATTTCAGCCTGCCTCAACTGATTTTTTAGCTATTGCTAAGAACAAAACTTTAAAATTTTTTTCTCCCAAAGTATTTTATTTCCAAGACTTACTAGAACTTTTGAATTAACAACATTTAATTAATCGTGATATTCTTCAAAATGAGTATTAAAAAATGTTTTTATTTGTTGTACGTGTAGCTGGTCTATATGTAGTCAACTTGTTAGTAGACTTCTTCCAACATATTTGAAAAGCATTTGCCATCGCATGCTTACAAGCTTCTCAAGTTTAATATGTGAACAAAAATATGATAAAGTTCGAAAATGTTTTAAAATTACAAAAGCATATAATATATAGACAGATATGACTAATATTTACGCGGATGCGTTTCAGCTTAAGCCCACGCTGCTTTTAATATTAAGAAAACTCAATTTACTTTATTATTCAAGCTTAAAGCTTTATTAATAAAAATTATTTCTATAAAATTTGTTATTCGAGATATTGTTTGGTTAGCGCCAATGAAATGCAGGCATATACCTAGCTAAGCCAACAACAAACATTAAAATAAAATTTATTTCTGTTTAAAAATTCGT
Source organism: Germaria angustata (assembly GCA_963681545.1). NCBI lineage: Eukaryota > Metazoa > Arthropoda > Insecta > Diptera > Tachinidae > Germaria > Germaria angustata. The sequence continues at coordinate 40,150,246 of OY813000.1, read as the reverse complement.
CTAAGTTAGTTGTTTTCAAGTTTTGAAAATCGTATGTATTACCTTAAATTGTCAAACAATTTTAAAAGTATTTTTACGTCTTCAATTTTGTTCGCTATTTTGCAGCGTTTGGACGTTTTTTCTGAATATATAAGAATGTGATTTTTTCCAGATGACAGTCAATTTCCGCACATTCTTTGTTATATGAAATTTTTTGATAGATGAAATTTAAAAGAAACTGATATTTCTTCGAGTCTCCTTCCAAAAATATATGCATATCTGACAATTTCGAGCCGATATTCGATGCTATTTGATTTTTAAAACTATTTCCAAATTCCCGCTATTAATTTTGTCTTTAACTTTTTAATCTTTCCAAACCTTACCGATTTTTTCGAATTTCAGCTTTATTTAATTAAATAATATATCTGAGAATTTTAGTTCTACCAAATATATTTTGCAATTGTTGAACAAGTCCTAAGATTTTATAAAAAGTTTTAGGAATATCTTCTGAGTTTGGAACTTTTTTTTGTTTTGTTTTTTCTAGTAATTTTCTTGAATTTAGGGCTTTTTCGATATAACGCGTTTTCTCATAAATTTCCTCTTCATATACACATATCTGACCTTAAGAGAGGTTTAAAATAATGTTTTGCTTTTCACCAAATTTGTCTAAATTTTTATGTGATTTTAGACCAAATTTTTCGTGCTGATCTGATTAAAGAATTTCAAAAAGAGACCAACTCCAAGTGAGAGACAGCTGACTGTTTAGCCTAATTTAACCACGTGCCTAATGAGTTTAAAAATACATTTCAAGATTTAAAAAAGATATATTCTCGCATACGATATATCAAAGGAATACATGTTTGAAAAACATACTTGTCACTCTGTTGAGGACTTGTACCATTCAATGAACATTAAAATAAAACACAACACTGTATTTTTCTTAATTTCATAATATTCGTACTACCAATAACACCTTTAAAATTATAAAAATATTCCCGTAAATAATTTTATAATTTCATAGTATTCTACAATTAAACCTTTTCAAATAGCGGGCAGTGTAGCCATTCATATACATGCATTTCGAACTTATTGTTGCATAGAACAATGCTGCGGCTTGAAGTCAATCAACAATTAGTTTGAAAGTCGTCTAACATCACTAGTACACTGACACATGGTCCGTATCAAATAAAAACTGTTAAATGTATTAAAGTTCTGTTGTTTTTTAAAAATCTAATGTGTTTTTCCTTTTTTTGTATTTTTATATTCCATTTCAAATGTTTTGATTGTCAATTTATTTTGTATTCCAATATTATATTTTATTAAAGTCGTTGTTGCTGTTATTATTACTATTGCTTTTGTAAGTATTTTGTGAGTTTTTTTTTAGTTTAATCATGCATTTTGATTGAAACCTTTCACTCCGTTCACAGTTGGAATTGTGGTTTTATTCACTTAACAAAATGATATGAAAAAAACAAATAAAAAAACGAAAACGAAATTGAAAAAAATCTGTGGCATCTACTTTGAGTTCGACTGCTGTTACTGCTGCATTCTATTTGCTGTAAACAGAGTAGCGTTTTGTACGTGTTCTACTAATTCTTTGTATAGATGCCTTTTTTATTTAAAAAATAATAATAATACAAAAAACTTTTTTCCTTCGTATTTTGCATTCTATACGTACTTGGTATTTGAAATCGAAAAAACAGATTGAAACAAAAAAATATTTGATGTCCCATTGTGTTCAATTTCCATGTAAAAAAACAGTTTATTGTTGTACAAAAACGCCAAACAATAAGAGAAAAAGAATTGTAAATTATTGTCCAAGCCCTCATATTATTTTAGATTTTTTTTCTTTTTTATTAATATAATTTGTTGTAAAAGAATATGAATTCATACTATTCTTAAATAATATTTATGAGTAACGTAAAAAAAAGAGTTGAATTACTATAATGGCGAAAATAAAGTGGATTTTAAATATTGTCATTAAAGCAAAGAAAAAAAAACTGCATCATAAATTCAATTGTTAAGAGCACAGTGGGATCTGGATTTAGACCAACAAAAGGAACTAGAGTACATAAACACATTAAGAAAATAAGGGCACGAAAAAAAGTTTTAACATTTTGCCTTTGTTTATTAATTAACTTTAAAGCTACCAGCGTCTCTTCTGTTCCGCTCAGTCTGGGAATTGAAAACTTTAATATTTCTCGATTTTAAACAAAATCCTAGTATTGCAGAGGAACCATCGCGATTTAATCACGTTCTATTTTTAATTGCCTAATTACACCATCACCAGTGGCTGCTAAGTACACTTGTACATACACGTAATATATATAATATATATGTACGCGTACATATATACTATGCAAAGTTTTTTCGGTAAAAGCATATAGCGACACGTTTCCGCTGGTTGCTAGGATAAAATCAGCGGAGGCCAAGGTCGTTGTATTTTGTGCAGTAATAAGTATGATTTTAACTTAAACGATATAAAACTCTTTATTTAGAGCACACTGTGGACGTGGAGAAGCGCCGTCTGCGTATATGAGAGCCGAACAGCCTGCTGAGTTGCGCGTACGGGAGTCGAAAATAGAGTACTGTCACAGACGTTTAGTACTTCTTATGGATTGTTCCACAACAGTGACTCAAGAGCGCAAGCCGGAAAATAACTACCAACCGCAATATTTTGGGCAAAGTGCTATTAGCTTTAAGAGCTGAGACATACGCACAACTCCAAAGGCAGATCTTACAGCTTAGCGAGCTGTCAGCAAACTTCCTTATTTCCACTATGTCGCGCCTTTTATGCCCAGCTTACTATACACATAAACACACGCAAATCGCGTGATGTTACTATATCGCTCTTTGATGGTTGTACCACACCCGTATTAAGGTTTGTATTCCACAAAGTCAGCAATTTGTCCTACAGATGGCTGTTAGTTTACATACGGATACAACTTATAAATAACCCACGAGTAAAATGCATAAAATCTAATAATTCTTTAATAGTATAAATAAAGAAATCTATTCATCGTTCAGTTTACTGGTAAAGACAAATGCAAAAGTAATGAACTAGACAATAGAAATAAATATACTACTTCATGTGGTGACAAAAATAAGTATAACGCCTTTTGTGGTTACAAGAAAGAGCCTATTTTGCAGTTAACAAACAGAGCTCTCTAAACCGAATAACAGTAATAGTAAATTTAAGGATATTTGGAAAATCTACGATTTGACACCAAATCGATATTAAACCACATATGAAAAATTAACGCAAAATAAAAGGATGATGTGATGAATGCAAAATAAATGAATATGGAAGAAACGTTCAAAGCAATGCAAATTTTTTAATATTAACAGAACTCTTCTCGGGAAGCTTAGTGGTCATTATCATTCTAGATTTTCCTAATTTTCTTAAATTTACTTTGACTGTTAATTGTTTAACGAACTCTGCTAATTACGAAATTGGCTTGATTTTTGATTACATATTTGATGACTGCTATATGCTTTACAAATCAATAGACATTCAGCAATTTATCAATATCGCAAAATGCCTAAAAAATCCTAAAAAATAAATGAGAAATTTTATAAAAAAATTAAAGCAATACTTGCATATATGGGTGTGTATAAAAGAGAGAGAAGAAACTCATAAAGATAGATGCACAGAGTTGTTTTCAACTGCATTTCCATTTCCTTTGTCGACTTTCCCTTTATGCAATATAAGGGAATCACACGATCTTGGTGGAAGTTTACAACATCTCGACGTGAGATAGACATGCCCTTAAATCGAAAAATGTCCAATATGGCATGAGCTTTGTGCCATGTAGTACCGTCCCGTTGAAACCGCATGTTGTTGGTGTCCATATTATCCAATTACGCATTCATTTAGAAATGGGCCTCATCGCTGAAGATGATTTTTTTTTAATGAAAATTAGTTCAGCTTCCAACTGCTGCTGGACATATTTAGCGAACAGATACAGATTACGGTGAGATATTTTATTTTAATGTTTCGTCATCGTACGGATATTGCTTCATTGTTTACTGAATTAGTGGGCTCAAGTGTACCACCCAAACCGCGAATAATATGATTATAGAGACTGTAAAATAAGCGAAGTGCTCGAACTGAACACCAATTTCGATAAACCATTTTTATCAATTACGCGTGTTGTTGAACACATAACATACATAATAAATGACATACATACATAATAAATGACAGCCAATTTTAAATTTCTTTTCATTTTTATTTTAATAGATTAATTAATCAAATAACAAAGTTAATGAACATATTCCTAATTTCAAGTTCTTTGAATATTTTTAGTTTACTAAAATTTTAAACTGTCTATTGTCTGACGCGAATTCATGGTCCAGAATACAGGTATAGGGGAATTACCATCTCAAAAATTATCTAATAAAACGTCTATATTACCGTTGTTAATAATGCCATGGTCCCTATAAGGAATAAAAAAACAATCTTGCAAACATAAACTCCTTTTTATAAGTACACATAATCGCATACGAGTATACTGACACACATGCACTTTAGGTATGTGTGGCATGTATGAGAGTGTATATATGTATGAGTAATTCTTTAACACAATGTCCAACACACATACATATGGGATGCTAGAGCACCAAAGTGGTTTAAAAAAGTATACATCTGATTTTAACTGCACTGTCTGATACACCCTTTGAAATGATAAGTACAAAATTTTAGTGAATCAACATACAAAACAGTTAGAACTAAAATTCTTAAACTTAAACAAAAGAATAGAACTAAAAAGACGAATACCTTTAACGTAAATCTCATTGAGGAAAATCTTACTAGATCAGTAGTTGTGCCAACCTCAACAACCTTTGTTTGCCATTCACCCAGTGAAGTCAAGTAACCAACTAATCGTAATAGTATGAATAATAAAGCAACAAAATACCGACAACCTCCAATAAGACCATCATAATCGTGGTCGTCATCATCAACATCCACATCTGTAAGCAGGTGTAACTAACAATTACTTTACACACTGTTCCAACAACATCTTGCAGAACACGAATAGAACAAAAGCAACAAAAAAAGCAAGAGCAGCAAAAAAAATTTAAATGTATAGTATGACTTAAATAAACACCACCATCGTCGTCTTCATCTGGAACAAAAACAATATGCCACTACAACTAAAGGAATACCGTCGTCCGTAGTCTTTATGTAAGGAACCAGCACAATCATTTTGTAGACTTGCAAAGTAAAATCAACAAAACCAACAACATCGGGGGCAACCAACTACTAGAACTGCAACAATAACTAACCAAATAATGATGGAGTAGAATAGCAAACAACTTTGGACTGCAATTTTTAGGTAGGAAGGAACATGTAGGTATGGATATTCGTCCATATGCTTATAAGGCCATAATACGAGTAATAATAAATTCCTTCTCTGTTTTATTCGGATAATGTTCAATGTGTGTGTCTGTGTTTGTGTTTTTGCAAGTGTAAGAGATAATGCGAGTTTGTATTATAATGTGTAGCTCCATAATGGAGCTTTACAATTTTACAGAATAAACTATTAAAAATAAATCATGACATAGTTTCAAGCACTACATACATACCCGTACATACATACATACATATGACGCAATATAATACTCATATTTAGAGAGTCCCTAAGAAATACCTGTTGCATTTGCAGTAAAACAAGTAAGACAAAAGGGTTTAAGCGGTTTTATAAGTTTAGCGCCCTGGAGCAAAATATGTAACAATAAATAAATGAACGATTTCACCTGCTAAAAAGGAGATTCTAAATAAGGCGATTTTTAATCATAAATAATTTAGTTCTAAAAAAATTTTTTAACAACAGTTCTATATTTTTTGACTTTTTTTCAGAATTCTAATTAAATATTATTTAATTTTCCTTAATATTGTTTATAAATCCATCATTTGATACTCTTTGAATATCGTTTTCAGAATATTGTTTTTGATTTATAAGAAGACCTTGTGCTTAAATAATATCCAAATTAGAATTAACATTTTAATTTTGTACTGGTTCGCATTTTATGATATGACAAAATTTTTTAATATGTAAATTATTATTATGCTATTAAACCCATCTTATTAAAGCGGACAATAAGGCAAATTAAATTTTTTTTTTTGCTTATTTTAATATTTAATGAAAAAGCTGTAGATCGATTATATTACAATCAATTTCTAATTATCTTTTGTCTAATTATCTTTTGTAACATCATCACACATAACAAGGAGGGGAAAAATTTTGGAAATAAATAATAGCACATTATTTATAATCCATATCAACTAAAAGCTTATTCATTATATGTATATAAAGAAAATGTTAAAAATATCAACGAGATTTTCAATAATTATTATAGAGAATTCTCATATTATATTTGATTGTTTTGGCGTAAAGATATGAGCTTGAATGTTTTCAAACTGCTTAAAGTTCACTGATTATTTGAAATGCCCACTCATGAACAACAACTTTAATTTATAAAAATTACTCCGAACGAGAAGGTAAACCTGTTTTTTTTTACTCTGCGTCAACTTAAAAAACAAAAGTTAATTTGTTGACCATAACCCGACCTTTTTCTATTATCACAAATAGAAAATTAACAAAAGTATACATAAAAGATCACAGGTATACAATAAAAATTTTAATTAAAAATAGTACGTATAAATTATACGAGGGCACGAGATATTCCAGCTCTTACTTAAGAGCACAACCCTGCTCCTTTCAAGAGACATCTGTCAGTTGACATTGGTTATTGGTGAGGCGACTTCGGGGATCACGTGATGGCTGTGGTTGAAACCCAAAGATACGCGGGAAGAGTTATGGGTCACGTGAGTGTGTCTGCAATATGGTGATAGTGATCCTCTTGTAGATGCTCCCTTCAGGCCATATATCTCTAGGTGTTGTTGCTATTCGACAGAGCTGCTCTAATGGTTGCGGGCCGTTGGGGTGGATAGCTCCAGCAAGGTGTCTGTACACGGTTCTGCAGCCTGTACAGAATTTGCTACCATGTCGTCCCTATTGGGAGCGCATGTGGAACCGCACCCTGTATGTGCCTCTGAGAGGACCATGGGGACGGTGGTGAAACGTTTTATTCACCCAGTGCGAAGTGCACCGTCAGGTTGGACCTTCGGGCAGGTACTGACGTGAATCTTTGGCATATCTATCCGGATTTATCCCCGAGTAACTATTTCATGCTGCGGACTCACTGGGTCGATTTAATGAGGATCTGAAAACAGGCCTCATTTGGCAAAGAAAAAAGTTCTTTTCCATCAGGAAAATACAAGGGTGCACATATGTGCCGTTTCCTTGGCAAAACTGTATAAATTATGCTATGTTCGTCCTAGTCTGCGGATTAAGCCCCGAGTTACTATTTTTTATTTCCAATCTTGAAGAAATGGCTTAGCGAGGTTTGACTCCAACGATGAAATAATCTCACAAAAAATACAAATTTTGACAGTTCGACAAATCTTATTTTTTGAAAGGGATAAAAAATTGGAGAAACTTTGGACAAAATGTATAGAGCTCAAAGAATATTTAAGATTTTTTATCCTAAAATTGTATTTTATTCAAGTCACACACTTATTAACCTGGCCTCGAATATAATGATCAATTCTTGATCAGTTGTTAAAGAATGTTTTTTTTTTATATTTTTAGGTACATATATTCCACCGATTATAAAAAAAATGTTAAAATTAATTTGGAACGTAATACAAAGCTTTTCTACAAGTTTGTGTTTTGATTCAAATACTCAAATATCAAAGAGCGCAAATATATGAGCATGTTGATTAACGATATTTAAATTAAGTTATTTGATTATTTTATTTAGTTAATTAGGCCTAAAGTGTTTTTATGACAACAAAATATGCATTTTTTATTTCACATTTCCCGACGTTTCGTGAAGGATTTGTTCACTTTATCCGAGGACCCGTGTTTATGGATTATTATGTTACATGAACAAAAAAAATTGTTTTCTTTACGCGTATAAACTAAAACAAAATATAACTATTGCCCATTAACTTTTCAAAAGCTTTTTCCAAAATGATCATTTTGAAAAGAAAAAACATTCACGAAACGTCGGGAATAATGAAATAAAAAAACTTTGCATTATTTATAGTCACGCCACACATGATAAGCTAAATAAAATAAATAGCTAAATTAATTAAAATTGGCAAAAAAAGAAGATATTTACGAGTAAATTGTTCAATAGGGTTTATATATTCAGCGAAAGCATATAATGTTCTTGCTAGAGGGTTCTCTGTAGAAATTTAAAGCTTCCGACTTTATTCTAAACATAGGTACTAAAATACCTTGGTTTAACCCAAGGGAGCGCACAACAAGCATTCACTGGCTTAAGTGTATGTCGTATGACATGGGCTATCACACCCCTCCAATCAACCTAACCTAACCTAAAACATATAAAGAAAATAATTTATTTAATACATTTTTTTCTGTTGATGATTTGAAATTAACAATTAATTATGTCCAAATATATGTACGAGTATGAGCAACAAGTGCTGATGGTAAGTGTTTAGGTACAACAACTTAGCTCATATCATTCGAAATTAAACTAATTTATAATTTTATTCCTAATATAACCCTGAAAAATAATATTTTTTTATAGTGTCAAAGTCTTTAGCACTGGTACTTCGGAACTATTCTAATTATTTCCAATCTATCTATCTATATATATAAAATAGGATGTGTGTATGTATGTATGTATGTATGTAACGTAATGGCTCCAAAACGGCTGGGCCGATTTTGACGAAATTTTTAGGGAACCTTCAGAATACTCGGACGGGTGACACTGTGAAGTCCGATTTTTTATTTTCGGTCTGTGGGCGGAGGGGAGTGACAAAATCCAATAATTCATAAAATAAGAACGGCTTGGCCGATTTCTGTAAAACTTTTTGTCAGTTGTTCGTATTTTCGAGGAGAAGGTTTTTATGGAAGAAAATTTTGGAAAATCCCGCCGGAAAAGTCGGAAAGTTGGAAAAATCGAAAATCGAGTTTTTGTATGAAATTTTGTTTGAAATTATTCCTTAATGGCTTTTCAAATTAAAAAATAGAAAGTTTGTCTGAAGGCTTAAAATTGGGGCGAGGCGAAGTTTGCCTGGTCCGCTAGTTAATTCTAAATTTTCAAGCTTATTTTACTTTCTCTCAATAACTTCTTAGTACAAAAGAAAGATGAGCATCATCAAGCTGACAAAGAGAAATTCTAAAATTATCAATTTATTAGCAGGCGTAGACGATGCCCATTCGACAATTATATAACAACTAATATCTAGAGTATAGAGGATTATCTATATTTACTTCATTAACCCTTTTGAACTTTTAGTCCTAAAAAAAATCTTTTTGAAAATTTTTTATTTCATGTCGACGACTATTGAAAAGAAATTTGGTGTAATTTTCTGCTTTGAAAGAATTCTCTAGTCTTACTAGCGTCTCAAAACAATTTAAGCGCTTAAAGATCGTGTAAATTATTTATATGGCATGTAGAGATAATTTTGCAGAGTTATTTTAAATTGTTTTTTATCTTACTTTTTATATCTTTTAATTTAAAACATTATATCTGGCAAGAAAAACAGATGGCGGCCAATTTTGTAGTCAAAAAAATCAAAAATATTAATCATTCAACTTAAGAGTTGCAACAACAATTATGAGAAATTTCTAACCCTTGTAACAGAGTGTAATAACTCATTTTGATAAAATGTATCATATAAGAATGATACTGAATGAAAGCAAAAATTGACAAATGTTTACTACTTATCACATATGAAAGTCGAAATTAAAAAAAAAATATGCAAATCGAGAACGGTGAATACTCAAAGTTATCTATAAAGAAAAGTAATGCTATTTACTTATATATATAAATACATATATCGCTGATTCTGTGACAATAATATTGTTATTACATGTATGAACACAAATTTATGTAAAAATCAGTTATATTGTATGTTAAAAGAGTTTTATTGGGTATATATTAATTATAACAAGAAAATCGTCAGACATTCTTTAAAAAATATGCATATTTCAAGCTGAGCAGCAAATACAAAAAACCAAGCCTTCATACTACTATTCCCAGCCACAAACACAGTTAGCCGAGACACAAGCCACACAAAAAGTTATTGTAACGGGAAAAGCGCCGGTGTTTTCGGATTACACATTTTCTTTTTTCATAATCGAGTAGCTACAATTTTAGCAATCATTACTGATCCTAGTTTTTTAAGGTTTGAGACTTAGGGCAATTATTATAACTTGGCGTATGTTAAAGGTAAGATTTTATTGGACGGATAAACAGTTTTTCAATATAAAAAATGTACTTTGACCTAAAATTGAGCGATAAGTTAAAGGCAAGTTCACCGTGAGGTCTACTTATTTGAAGTTGCAACATTTTAATAAGTTGCCATACTTTCTACTTTATATATGTATATACTTATGCCAAACAAACACATACAATGGGAGGATTCAAACGCTAGTCATAAAGTCATATGTCATAAAATAACAGCACGAAAATATATGACAGCTATGAACAATCCGTCATAACTTAGTATGCTATTTCAGAATTCGGTCAGCTGAAATGAACATAAAACATTTATAAATATTTGACATCAAAGAAAAGAAATTAAAACCTTTATAAATTTTTTTTTTGAAAATGCCAAAAACAAGCGAAAACCCTAAAATAATACACAGTTTGTGTGAAAATTACATGTTGGACATCATAATAGGCGGACCAAGTATGAAAAAATGTATCCATTTAAATTTTAATTCATCTCCTTGTAGGTGATGAAGACGAGGAAGAATAAACTGAGGAAGGGTTTTTAATAAACGTTCCTAGTTTGCTCACTACCCGCAGAAGTGTCCACCTTGGGGTTCCAAAATCTCTATTAGCGACTTTTCTTCCAGTAGATTCCATTTTTTAGTTGGATTTGTGCGCACACGTTTTTTTCCATTATTTTATGACAAAACAATGAACATACCTCAAAAAGTCTTATTATTTATGACTTTTTTGTTTGCAGCACAAAAACAATTTTTTTAAACCATACTAAAATATTAAGACTTTATGACAATATGACTTAATAGCACACCGTTTGAATCCCCCAAATATGAAAATTGTATACAATAATTACATAATATAATCACAGTAAGCTTAGAATGCTTTTATACAAACAACACAAAAAACAATTATACTCAATATTAGTCTATTTTATTTTCTTGCAACATGTATACAAGTAAACGCCCGTTGGTCGTTAATGGTTGTATTTAATCATGTAAAAATTAAAAATAAAATCGTTATTTCAAATAAATAAATGAGAACTCTAATTGTTTTTAACACTTAGTTGGGGATAATATACCGAAATAATAAATTTCAATACTAAGTATTTAAAAAATATTGGTATTTATGATTAGCTTAACAGTACACATGTACGACTTGCTACGGCATTTTAAAAAAACTTTATTTAACCTTTCAAAAGTAGTCTTTATATGCTGTAGTGTAGCCCTGCTTTGTAAAAAATAGCTTTTTACAGGTAAGTTGCAATAAAAAGTTGTTAAAGATCAGTTTATGGCTCTTGAGCGAACATCTACTTTACCACCAAGTTCTAATAATGGCCCTCACATGGGAAAATTAATGCAACTGCCGTAGACTCTGGGTGTTTTTTGCTTTCTGTCTTTTTTTCAATTTTCCTTTCCGTATCTACAACAGGTATCACAAAGGCACCAAATCGTGGACAAATGTGAGCGAAAGCTATCTATAGAACCTAACCTGTTGAATCTAACCTACATTTGATTTCGAAATGCTGATATTATATTTTGAAATTCACATTTCAGGCATCACGAGAAATTAACAAAGAAATATATTGACATACATATCTACGAGATCTCCTCTTAAGACCTACACCAAGACCTAACCTTGAAGTTAAATTTTGGTTACTGTTGCGTGATCAGCTGTTGCAGCCATATGTAGATGCTCTGCCACTGCTCAATATCTATAAAATTTGTACAGTTTGAACGTTTTGTAAAAGTTTATTTGGAAATCCTAAGAGTAAAAGTGAGAATCCGGTTTTAAACTGCATTAAAAATTTGTTATTAAAAAAATTAAGAGATGCGTGATTCAAAAAATTACCACAATTATAAACTAAACAAATGCACAAATTTACAACATTAGAAATATGTCAAAATATACACATCTACATGTACGAACGCACCCGTAATACAGTTTGTTTTAACCAAACTCAGGTCTGTAAACTTAATATTTCATAATATCTCTATATTTTTTGACCTTAATATAAAAATTTTGATCAAAATATTATTTAAGCACAAGGTCTTTTTATTGGATAAACATTTTTATTTGAAATTATCGATATTTCGATACTAATTGTGTATTATCTTCAACAAATTGGCCAACTACTGTTGTTTTTCCATAATATTGGCTTTTAGTAAACAAAGCTAAGAAAATGATTGGATGAATTTAGCGGGCATTGACTGAATACCAAGTTAGCGGCTTGTTGACTTAAAGAACTCCATTGCAGTTGCAATCTTCATTACGTTCTCGCTGGTAAGTAAAAATAAATGGTCGCTGGCAGTCAGAAGCCGTAACAGCTCCTGCTGTTACTCCTTCCTGTTCTGTTCAGCACAAAAAATAAATACTGAATATTTTTATTTTAAGTACAATAATGATCGTTAAGGTTTTTACTATTCATAGAAGGCTCTTGCAATAAAAGTATCTGAAAAAAGGGGAATATGACTAAGCATAGTTATGGCCAAAGGCTAGTTAAATTAATACACAGATCCAGTATCAAAATAGTTAAACTCATACTATTTTAAACAATACACTAACATGAGTACTTACACTCACGCACACACAAATACAGAAGCAAATGCGCAAACAATTTTGCACACATGCATTTTATATTGAAAGCTTTTGAAAAAACACAAACATTTTCATGCATTAACCAACAAAAACATTTTTTTTTTTTAAATTGCAAGTGGACTTCAAATGAACAGAACAAACTATGAAACTAATAGCAAGCCACCAACTCCAGCAGAATCGGAATCACCATCAGCAAGAGCAACAGAAACAGCAACAGCGGCTACCAGTAAGTGCTGTTTGCGCCAAGGTGCTCGTAATCAATAAATCTAAAAATAATTCGCAATACTTGTCAAAGATGTAATAGGGAAACCATAAATTGGCTTATGTCCACTAAAGTCGTTCAGTCTTTTAACATTTATTTATACCTTTTTCCTTCTTTTGCTACACTCTGTATCCTTTATTTCAGAAGACAGTTCGATACGTTTAAAACACATCACAAAAATAGTAAAATTTAAGTTGTTATAAATAATAAAAAATACATAAAAAGGAAAAACCATGATCATAATCGAAACAATTACATATGTTTATTAAAGCAAAACTTTGTGGTGATTTGGAAGAAATATATATAATTTGCTCTCATAAAAAACTAAGTTTTCTAATCACACCTGTAAGACTAATACAAAATAATTAAGCTTAATAATTTATTATTGAAATTTATTATTTGGGATATTCTCCTCCAACTAATCGTTTGTACACTTAGTTTCCAATTCATTTTATTGTTTGTTGTGGGTTTAGCTCTTCATATATAGACGTCTCATTGATGTTAGTAATAAATAGTTAAATAAAAATTTTGTTTTTCGCTTTGCTTAATAAATAGAATCACTGGCACCTAAATGGAGTCTATCTGTATACAAGTTGGAAGAAAAAATTTTGTTCATATCCAATAAGTATTATATTAAGTCATTCTAAGCCTACTCTGATTATATATTTTGTTATTTTCATTGTGATAGAATTCTCAATAAACATTTTTGAAACGCTAATTAAGCTTAATATTAATAAAGGTGTTGCTGTTTGAAAACAGGATCTGAAAATCTGATTTCGAATTTTCAATAAAAAATAAAACATATAAATGTACATACATATGTTCATTGGGATACCTGGCAAGGTGCACCACTTTAATGGTTTCAAGTTAGATTTTTGTAGACGTCATACAACATTTTCTTTTCTAAAAGAAAAATACATCCTCGCAAAGTATGAGGGCGGATCAATAAGTCTGAATTTTCCATCTCTTAACTGAAAGGGCAACACTGCTTCCCTCAACAAGCATCTGTCGATGACTGCCGCCAAAATTTTAAAAAACTGCCGCATTTAGTTTGTGTTTGGTAGCCGTTGATAACATGCTACCTCGTGATTTGAGGAGAAAATGAAAAAAGGGAATTTAATGTGATCATTAAGGATTGTTTTTTGCAGTAAAAATCTTCACTTAAACCAAGGCAAGGTTTGACAAATACTATGGGAACTGTGCACTATCAATTTCCATGCTAAAAAAGGGTAAGGAAGAAGCTGAACATTCTGAATGCCGATAGGAGATTGAAAGTGCCAGAGATTGTGGAAGCCACGTGTCTCAATGATTTAAATGTTGAAATATGAGAAAGTTTTTCGCAAGATGGCTGCTGCATTTACACACCATTCGACCACAAACGCAATCGTGTGAGAACTTCGGAAGAGTGTCTTGCTCAACCGCAATATGTACTAGTTTTTTCGCCTTTTTGTAACTGTGGAGAAACGTGGATCAACCGCAACGCACCAAAGACAGCATAAAAAATATTAGGTTTTCCGGCGTAAATCGGCGCCAAACAAAGTAAAAGTGGGTTTGTCAGCCACCAAGTCATGACGACCGAATTTTTAAATGCATGCGGTATAATCTATATTGACTACCTTCAAAAAGGTAAAAAAAATCAATATTAAATATTATGCTTATTGAGTCGATTTGACGAGGAATTGGAAAAAACTACCGCGTTTGTTCATCGGGACAGTGCAAGGATGCACACATGTGCAGTTTGCATGGTAAAATTCCATAAATTATGATGCGAAATGCTCCTTCGTTCAAAGTGTAAATAGCTTAAAGGAATGAAACCTGTGTTTCATTCAAAATGTTGCGGACTTATTGATTCGCGCTCGTATATTTGGCGTAAAAAATTGTGCATCTATTACTCAAACATTAACGCAAAATTAATAAATTTCATTTATTTTCTTCAAGCTACAGTTCTATTCCTTTTTAATTCTAATAATCGATATTTCGACACTCATCGAGTACCATCTTCAGGATATTTGAAATATCGATTATTAGTATTAAAAAAGAATAGACCTTAAACTTGAAGAAAATTAATGAAATTTATTAACTAAAACAAAACAGTCAAAGAACTATAACATATATTAACACAAAATTTAAAAATTTTTAATGGAAGTAAAAACCTTTGTGATTTTATATTGAAGTTACGAGTATATAAAAAGAACAAAACTCCAGTTGATTTCAGTAGTGGATAGATATGATCATGGGCTATATATGTATTGATTTTTTTGCAAAAAGTTGTATATAAAAATAAAACAATTTATAATTACAAAAATACAGTGATAATTTTATCCATTAATGAAATAAGTATTCATGTCACCCTCTTAATGCAACATACGGGGATCTCGAAAACTTAAAATGGAGACAGAGTATTCCTCAACATCTTTTTTATATGTAGAAAAGTTATCAGAATTACATGTGAAGCTTAAACGAAATTATAGAGGCTGACAATGTAACATTTCCCCTCATCTACCCATTTCTCTTCTTTATGCTATATTAATTATATTGTCCACCTATATCATATTTCTTTATTGATTTTTAAATGGAGTATGACGGTAAGATGCGAACTATCCTGCTAATCGCATCTTGTGCAAAGAAAAGTGGGATTGGCGAACCCTTCTTGGAAAAGCTAATAATAAAAATTTTAAAATTCAAAATTCAAAATTCAAAAATGTTGCCAAAATTCATACAATAAAAATACTTTTACTTTTTAGGTAGTAGCGCAAGTATGTATAACCATACAAAAACACAACACGGCTTTTTATTGTCGTTTCTCATCCCGAAATATCTATGAAACGTAAGAATTTTTATGTAAAGTAATTTCCTTTGGTTTAATGAAAATGAAAGACACTTTTCTTATTGTGAATAATGAGCGGTCAATTTGGATAAATCTATTCTCAACCTCACGCATTGTTATTTGCCTGTTCTTGGTGTGAGCGTGAAGTTTGTAGTGGATAAATAAAGTTAGCTTCTGTATTGTAAAAAAAGATAACCTAATACAAGTATTATTTTTTAATTTTCTTCAACATTTGATTCTCATTTATAAGTTTCAGAAAACAAATTGTAATTGTAAAACGCAAAAAATTTTTTGGCTAGGACTGAGAAAATTTAATTCGTAAGGGCTACCGCTGCACAGTTACTTTGACTTTTGAATTTTTTTTAATATTACATGCAACAAAAATAATCAGTGAAGAAAACATACCCATTAATCTTTGGATTTTACACTCAAACGTAAAATCAAGTCATATATATAAGTCTACTATAAATACGAATGATCAAGTACAGAATGCTTAAGTCAATTGAAGCTGAAATGATTTTGGGATGAGTTTTTTTTCAATCCTGGAGCAAACATGATTTAAAAATCTTTTATACTCAAATTTGTACATCTTATCTTTTATTTCCTTATATTTTAGTTTCTTTTATTTATTATTTATTTATCTAGGAACCTTTGCATTGAAATTATTGATGCACTAGCAGTAAATGCTATCTAATAATCTATTAATATTGAAATTTAGTTTCTGAAAATTTAACTTTTATTTATTTTTTTTATTTATTTATATACATATTATGAATACTATACTACCACTTGAGATTAAAGAACATGGTAACATAGATTTTCATTCGTTTGTAGTGACGCAGATTCGAACCCACAACCTCCGCACTGATAAACTGATACACTATCCACTGGCGTACCGAGGTACATAAAACTAATTAATATTTATTTTTATTTAATTTTGATCTGAAACATTCGAAAAAGCCTTTGCTATCCCAGCCACAGAAAAATTTAAAATATCGACAGCGCAAATGAGTGATACGAAACAATTGACTCTAAGAAGATTAAATTTGTATTTTTAAAAGAAAAAAAATCATATATTTGAAAGATTTGCCTAATTTTTTAATTAATATTTTATTGTCATAAGTTTTGATCTAGTCTTAATTGAGTTTAACTGGTACTTATGCCACCTAAATAGTGCCTTTAAATATATTTTGAAAAGCTTTAAAACAACAATTATTATTAAAGGTAGAAAAATAAAATGGAAGTACAGCCTAATTGATTTGATTATGTTTCATAAATGTTCATAAATGTAAGATGATACAAAACTTTTAAATCACATATGTATTATATTTAGCCTACAAGCTGTTCCAAACATGGTTGTGGGCTTACTTTTGACAACAAATATGTCAGACACTTGTCTTGGTGGCTTCTGACCCCTTGACATATTGCTAAATCGAACTATTCATGAGTACAATATCTCAAAATGCAGTAATAACACTGGCGGGGAAAATCTACTGGTTAAAGACAAGATGTCTGGCCTAATTATTGTAGCAGTTAACTGCCTCCGAGCTATTGGGAAGTAGCTAAGTCCTGTTGGCTAATTAAAAACGCTGTCATTTGTCATTAATTTCGATCGCTGAGGAGTAAATAGTTTCAGTTTCTTGGCAAGGAATTTGTGCATGGTGTATATAGCAGTGTATATGGCAGTTGGCTTTCCACGACGGATGCGGTAAATCCTATTCAGTAATAGCACCTCAATTATTATTTTTAAAGGCAGGCAATCGCTACAATCTTAATTTATAGGTATGTAGGGTCTCTGAGGGTGCAGCTGAACTACATGATTCTTATCTCAAAATTCTTCCATGTATTCTTAGTCATGAGCTCTAGTACTGAGCTTTAATTTTAAAACATTCATCTTTTAACTTCCGGTTAGGTTTAAGGACATTTACATTAAAGCCAAAGGCTTTCAACAAATTCAAACCTTGAACCGAAGATATTAAAATTAAACCATAAAGTATATACATTTAATTTCTGAGAATTCTTAAACGAGGTCGAATTCCAATTGCGTGTTAGCAATTTTTAACACTTTGATGAAAGCAATTTGTAGTCCTGACAGACATCACTATAAGTCATTGTTCAACCGGAGGCATGTGGAAGATCAATGTTCTCTGGTCATCCCAATATAGTTTAGGAGCCAAATGGAAAAAAATTAAAAGACACAATTTCTCATCTTCTCTATAACTTCTTGCCACTGCAGGAGTTTTTAGATATCTAGCAAACTAATTCTTCCAGATCTTGTACTAGTTTATAGCTCCCAACTTTCCCGGCATTGGAGTTACATAGAGCTACAACCTTTTTATTAATGATCTCTATGTAAAGTGAAAACTATTTAGCCAAAAATGGTCTGACTTGCACTACATCTTGCTAATCATTTGCAGTGTACAAACTCTGACTAACTTTACATCATTTTTTGCCTCCTAAACTGCGTATAGGGTGCCTTACAATCGCTTTACATCAAATTATGCCTTGGGGCAACCGTCAGTCTGTTAAAAAACCTTTCTACAACATTGATTTCAGCTGGTTAAGTGGATCTAAAAATATACACACACGTTTTTATATACTTAGATATATACATACATGTGTACTATGTATAAATGTAAAAAAAAACAACAACTATTAACCGACCAGGAATTGGTCTTTACAAAATTCTTGTGCACTAGCAATAGAAATATAAATGCAAAATTGACAACAACGATAATATCATCTTCTACTATTGACGACGTCTACCCCTACTGCTGGTGCTGCCGTTCATACAAGTGCTACAGTAAATTGCATTGCGAAAAATATGGAGAACATATTACCAACATTGGCTACCAAATGCAAATACAAATAATTTAACCAGATAAGCATTTTGTGGTTTCATTTTTAGATTTATTTCCTACTCATATGGTTTTGTACATAATAAGGGTTTATCCAGACTCCATTAAACGTTTGCCACACTCCTGGAATCTCCGGCTCTGCGAATTTATCTTTCGCTTAGTTGTACTCTCGTTGTCTCATCCAGTGTCGGTATGAGGAAAATTAAAAACTATTCATTCAATTGGGAATCACTAATACTTGTCAATATTTGACAAATTTGTTGAAGCAAAACCAGAATTGGATGTGTTTCTAAAGCAATTTTTATGTGCATGTTTATATAGAAATAAATTACCAAACAGGCCTAGCAAAAGTAATAAATTATTGCGGTAAAAAAATTAAGCTAAAGTGTACGTAGTGAAATCTGCAAACGAATTAAAATTATTTATTTATTCAACGACAATCAGAAATTTTCGATAAAAAAAAAATTAATTTAAAGTAATAAAAAAGGATTGACAAGGAAGAAACGGCTTGATAATAAGGAAAAATTAGGAAAGATTTCTCTCTTTAAGAAAATATTTTAGTAATTTGTTATAGGATGTAATGACATTCTCAGAAGCTATCCAATTCTGTGGACTAATTTGAGCATGTGCAAAAATTTAATGCTAGTACATACAATTATCCTGCCAACATTCCGAAAATCTTTGCTTACTCACGAAAAATATTGAATAGGAGGAAGGAAATGACAGGAAACTCGTGAAATTAATGTAAAGAAATATTAGCCAAATAAATTACAAAAGATGATTAATAATCACTTACTTGCTGACATTATTTAGATACTCTTTGATTGACTCATTTCGGACCATTGTAAGGAAGAAGTGCACCTCCTCCGCCACTGCTCAGCACTTTCGGAAAAAAGGGCGTCTAACAGTGGCAGCCCGTTGCTATAAAAGAAGTTGAGGTTTAAAATCATACATAATAAGAGTGGGAGTCAAGGGTATTGGATCTCATTTAAGATAGGAAAACAATACCAATAATACTCCAATTAAGGTAGGTTTCATATAAGGCCTCACAGCACCTAGATTATAAAAAACTGGAAAATTGGCCGGAGACAACTTGTTATTTAGTGCGAATTAAAAATTATGAAGCTGTATAACTTGGGGTAGGAGGAGTTCGTAGTGCCATATTTTATATTAATAGTGGCTAGCACAAAGTAATACGTATAGAAATTTGCTAATTTTCAATTGACAGACTGAATCCACTAGTCTAAAGCACATTTCCCAATGATCAATGTATAGGTCGATGTAATGGTTGACTGACCGGATATTCAAATTCGACCTATCAGTTTCCTGCTACTAGATTATAATTCTAACACTATCCACCACATAAGGAAGTCGGCTATTCACCTCAGCCAACATTTTACTCCCTTGTGGATACCAACTTGACAGAGTTTATTGATAATATGATTATCCACTGGCAACTAAAAACATCTTCGCGACAAATTAAACCACCCAGCAAGGATGTTGCTTATTCTAATTAAATTTACTATAATTAATTTTTTTGGCAACTTATTTTTACCGAAAAATTATTTTTGTGCGAAAAGTTCAAAAAATGCATTTTCTACACAAATATCCATATATTGCAGGACTATTTTTTGCTTTCAGACTAAAAAAATTAATAGAAATAGCTTTGAATTTTAGAAAAAGTGTTTGTCCAAAAGAAAATCCATTAAGGCGAAAAACCTTTTAAATGAATGCCATTTCGCTTTTAAAAGTGTATAATTAAATGAATCAAACATAGCTTTAGAAAAAAAATTATTCGGGAAAAAATAACTTCCAAAGAAGTCAATAAAATCAACGACTTGTGATGCGAAAGCAGTGAAAATTTGGCCTTTTTCTAACAAAATCTTCATCTTCTAGATGTTATAAAAAAGCAATTTTAGAAGAGCAATTTAAATGCTATTCACCCCAATATATTATACATTGTAAATTGAAAAGCATGTTTATTTCTGTAAATAGTTGTTTGTAGTATAATTTTGTATTAATATTTATGTCGACTGGACCTGAATTGGAATTCATGAGTATTATTTCATATTGATATGTTTAGCAGTCAAAAAGGTGGTATACTCAGTCACATCAGCATGTAAACCTGCAACGACAAAATGTTGATGAGTAGTAGTTAGAGTATACGTGTTTGGGGGAAACTCGATAAAAGAGAGCTTCAAAAGAAAGCATGAAAATTTAGAGATTTTGGTGCAAGTTTGCCTCATTTTCAAATGATTTTGACATAAAATTGTCGTTACGAAATTTTAAAGTAATTTTTAAAGTCACTCAAATAATTCAATCTTACGGGCACCACATGGTACACTTGTGTATATTTTTCAATTTGGGTCAAGGCTAAAGTCTTGTGGATAGCAAGAAATCCAATACCTCAAATTATTGTGCTTCCACTTAGCGACACAGTAAATGCAGTTGTTATAGCATTTCCTTGATGTACGGAATGCTGAGTAAGTAACTTTAAAGTAGCACCGTTTTTTAACACAAATTTACACGCAAATCTTGTGCACTAAGAACAAAAATTCGAAAATATAAAGGCGTTATGTTCACTTATAGTGGTAGAATAGTAAGGATTTTAGAATCTCTATCAAACAAAAATGTCCACCAAGGACTTCACAGACCTTTCAACTTTTATTGCAAAATCATTATTAACAAAACATAATGCTAAAAGCTTCTAGCTCAACGACAATTACTATTTTCAATTTATGCTAATAAAGTGAAATAATAATATCCTTTTTCTTTATTTCACTTTAAAATTTTATCCCAATCAATCTTTCCATTCATTAAATATTAAACCAGCTCAAGGATGGTAATGAAAAATAAAAAAATCATATCGCATGCCAGATAATTTTGTTTACTTTTCAATTAAAATACAATACTTATTATCGAAATACCGATATTTATGATGATTTCATCGCTTATAAATTGATATTATTGTGTTTGGTCCGTTTGCTCAAAGTTTGTATTTGTGAATGTCAGACCGAAAAAACTAATAATTTCCCAAGTTTATTATTATAAATAAACTATTCTCTTAATCAGCCAAATCTTTCAAAATACCATATTTGTATTCTGGAATTATTATTAAAGCAAAAAAAAAAAAAATACAAACAATAAAATACGAAACAAGATCTCAAAAGACACAAAAACAAAATAGTATCTAAAAAACTAGTATCTTTACAAAAGCTGTAAATAAAACTAAAAACCGATTTTAAATAAAATCCAAGGAAGAAAGGAAGAAACCTGTTGCATGGAAACGAAAACTCCACTAAATAAAATTAGACTGTTGCAAAAGAAAAACCAAACAACAGAATTACCAGATCGACAAACAAATACAGGCATAAATATTAAATTTCAATACTCTGACTCTTAAGGTTGTGACAGTTGAAATGTTGATTGTAAATTGTAATTTCAAGATTAATAAAATTGGCAAAGAAATTGTCATGATCACAAGTGTCTGATAATAATAATAATATTATACTCGTACTAAAAATATAAATACCCGTATTTACTTACATACATGTACATATATGTATACACAAACATACATACTTGTTGTAACTTAACGATTAGCTGTTGTTCCTCATACTTATCGTTGCTATGAGTGTTGTTTGTGTAGACAGAATATTTAGATACTCGTATACAAACGGCTGAAACAAAGATACACATTTAGATGTAAAGAGGACAAGCGAATACAGATATAGATGTACGAGGTCATAGATGGAAGGATTGAAAAACCAGCGGACAATCAAACCTTCGAAGTGATTTGGGAAAATATTATGAACGCATATCATTCGAAATCAGCCGTTGTGTTTCTTATTAGACAGAGACTTCTATAAGTAAAATTTCGTAGTAAAAGGTTGATATATATTGAAATCGTGAAAATGTAATGCGGAGGACATTGCGAAGAACGTTTTGTATGTCAGAGCACCTCTGGGCCGCTTAAGCCATACACAATTATACACGGCAGAGATCGGATCCATCCTCAACATGAATCTCTTTTGTGGTGGAAGAGCCCTCCAAGAGACAACATATTTCTCAACACAGGCAAGTTGCAAAAGATAACATGTTTCGCAATGAGTAGTATAGTGATTAGCTGCAATCTAGACCAACTCTTCAGATCAACTCTTTGAGGTCTACATCAAATACATATCTACAAATCGTCCCTTAAAATTAAGTAGTCAAGCTATTTCAGATATGAATATATCGGAGGTGCCCCATTCAAAGGAAAGCAGGGTAGAAATCTTGACGAGATAAACAGACTATATTACTTCTGCTAGGAACTTCGTAAAAGCGTTCTGCTCAGTCGAATTGGGACAATTGGTATGATAAATCTTGAAATAGCAGTAACACAGCTTCAGTCTTTACAAATGGCTTCAAAATAGATTGATCTTTACCTTTGATGATCTTTGCTTTCCATGTCACTCACTCAACATATCCACCGTATTGTAAGGCAGAAATTTATGGCGCAACTGAAGCTGCAAGTTTTTGATCTTATCTCAAAGGACAGTTTAGCTGACATTTACGAAGATAAGTTGGCCGTTAGCAGGATCCTCCATTCAATTGACGTATTGTTGTGATAATTCGAAATCGAAAACATTAAGGTATTTAGGGTGAGCAAATGTTGGATGAGTGCTCAAGGGTAAGATCAGCCCTGGACTTTGTGGACTCACGAAGAGATATTTGTACTCCTTTATATGAGATTTTTAATCGAATTAAAAAGTGGCCCCTGAAGAAGACGAAACTCAGGTGATCCACAGGCAATGAATGACTACTATTAAGATGTTACTTCTTTAGTATTTGCTACGGTGCGCAAGATAGAAGTTTGTGACGGGCGGACGAAAAAATAAAAATGTGGAACCCTAAAGACTGTATAAAATTTTTTTCAGTTTTGAGGAACATTGCCTATACGACAGTTTTATAATATTAAAAAAACTTTATTTTCCACCCCTGACTATAAAATACCAACAACAAGACTTAAATATTTTCGTTTGAAATAAATGCAATTGTTCATACTTAGCCATTGTTATATAATTTGCTTTTATACATGAGGGTAGAAGCAATTATTTAGAAATTATTTCTGTTCTCAAGTTGGCAGGTTGCCTAGAAATAAGATATCACTCTGATGAAGACAAAAGGCAATGTAGCGCCATATTGTATATGGTTGTTTCTAAATATGTATCTCCTAGTCAATATCAAGTCAAAGCTTCATTAATCTTAGGTAAGTAAATAATGTCTAGTATCTTTAAAAGTAAAGGTTCATTCACAATCACA
Organism: Germaria angustata; assembly: GCA_963681545.1. Taxonomy (NCBI): domain Eukaryota; kingdom Metazoa; phylum Arthropoda; class Insecta; order Diptera; family Tachinidae; genus Germaria; species Germaria angustata. The sequence continues at coordinate 40,126,143 of OY813000.1, read as the reverse complement.
TTTTTATGAAATGTCAAGAAATAGTATCAAACAAAAATATACCATGGTAAGAGATTTTTCTCAGTTTCAATAAGTTCTAGTTTTTTGACCGTTTCATTTTAATTAATAAACTTAATTTATTTTTGAAGATTAAGATCTCTTAATTTTTTTATCGATATTTCGGTACTCATCTGGTACTCTTCAATATATTTGTTTATTTTATAAAATATTTATTATTAATTTATTATGTATATGTACGCACATATATCCCATATGAGTTGCCCGTGAAGAGTGTCGTGGGTCTCTAAATTTGAAGTAATTAAAATAAAATAGATAATTTTGTGCAATTAACTAAATAAATTATTTAGTTTTCAAGCTAAAAATTTAACCCTTGCCCGTGCAAGAGCAATCCCTAAATCAGTTGTTAAGGAAGGAAATTTTCATTGCTTCCACTTATACGAATTCTACCGGCTTCTATCCTAGAATTTCGGTTCGTGCCCCAAATGAGCCAGACATTTTTCTTTTTTTCATTTTTTTTCTAGGTAACAATGAACTTAAACGGTCACCGTGGTTGATATAACAGTCTGGTTATCCGCCGATTTACCACATTTTTTAATATAATGGAATTCAGACAAACTGTGAGACTCTCTTCAATACTTGATTAGTAAGTTATTCGACCTCTTAAGAATGCTGCAAATTTGTACAGATATTCGTGCAGTCTTATTGGCAGGAAATCGGACAGACTGACGAACGGTCAGCATTAGATTAACACTCCTATCTATAAGGATCTAGAAATTTATCGGGTGGCAAATAAATATTGTACAAACTAAATGACAAACCTATATAGAGTGGAATTCAGTCATATCAAACGCCAGTTACACCGAATTAGCACGTATAACGAAAAATTTCTACGGTCCCAAGCGTTTTGCACAAATATTTCGTAGAAACCAGTAGTGTGACCAAACTACGGTTATATTTGTAACTAACGTTCGGTTATAAGGAACCATTTTTCAATCACCAACTACTAAGATGTTTGTAAGTATGTACGCTTATAATGAATAAAACAAAATTGTAAAAAAATGTTTACCGATCTTTTAAGCCATTAAAATAATTATTTATCGGTGTTAGACAAAGTGATAAAAAATATATAAAATAAATAAATTTTCTGAAAAAAATACTCGTACATGTTCTCAAAATACATCAAAATGTTATTTTACTTATTTTTATTTATTGGACAATATATGAACTTTACTCCGATAATAACGAGCTTTGTACTCTAACTAAATTGCATGTTGTCATTTGATTCGTTATAAGTGAACTTTATACCATTTCCTCTGAAGGAGCTGAAGGGAATAAAAATTTAATCTCATTTTAAAACCCTGTGCAATTTGTTTCTAGTTTTAACAAAAAATTTTCTATAAAAAATATTTATTTCTTAAAATTTTATTAAAAGTTAGTTGAAACTCTTACTATGCATTTTCATTACTTCTTAGGAAGTTACAGTTACTCTTAAAATCATTGTATGAATAAGTTAGACATCGGTACTACATACTACAACATTTTGCAATTGCATGACTTAGTCTCACTCACTCTTTAGCAACGAAGGGAAAAATTTTTTTGAAATGATTTTATATTAATCTGCAGTAACTTTTTCATATACATACACGTAGTGCCTTAATCGCCAAACAAAAACTTAAGGGATTAAAATAACATTTTACAGAATAAATGATTTTCTTAACGGCTTTTACACTAAGTTGTATGATGTTGCTCTAAACTTGTGATGGCTTTTCTAACGATTATAAAACTTGAAGATTTTATTTCAACGATCGTAAATTATCCATTGAGATGAAAAACTGAAAATCATAAAATATGTCAATTAAGCTTTTTCCGCGATAAGAGCACAATATCTTGTAACATTTTCGAAAATGCTTTTCGATATAACAATGTTTTTAATCATGGCAACAAAAAAAAAATTTCTTATTCCTCGTAAGCATTTCGGTCAGTTCCTTTTCAACTGACTGACTGTTTTTTTTTACCCATAGTATATGAGTACGGAAATATGACAGTCCGAGGTAATAAAACGGATAGCACATTCCTGCCTTGACTTATAAATATGTCATATGTTGAAGTAAAATTTCCTACTTCAAGCCGCCTGTTCAGTTCATTAAAATATAAATAAAAAAATTAATTCTATGAATAACAATTATATGTAATAAGAATGCTTTTCATCTACGTTACATGTCTGATATATATTCGGACACGAATAGCATTTGAAATACTTCAAAAATATAATTTTTTTTATTTTATGAATATGACCTAAAATCCAATAAATAGGATTAAAAAAAACATCTTGCAATCAGAAGCCCATGTTAGAGTCATTAGAGGTGGTTCGAACCACAATTACTAGAAAATATTTTTTCTGTGTCGCCTTTGCATTTGACTCTAAAGTAGAAACAATCATTTCTTAAAAGTTTAATGGTTCAGCTTCTTGTTACGAGTATGTTCACATTGTATGGTACACATTGCTATTTTCTTCTTTTGATCTTTTGATCGTTGCATGTCCATCAGATGCATATAAAATACAAAACAGTTTCCATGTAAGTGTATACATATACGATCTAAAGCGCACATACAGACTTCAAATACTTAACAAATTCAAATACTGCTGGAAAATATTTAAGATAGAAATCAGACCTCTATGGCCGTTATACTTTATTTTATTTTGCTACGTTTTTTTCTTCTTAATTTTTTATTTCAATTTGTCACGGTTTCAGAAAATGAATACCAATTACTTGGGTTATTTTCTATTTCTTTAATTCAAGACATTTTCCCCTGTCAATTATGATCATGTGTTGATTTCCTTATAAATAGTTTTTAATACGAAATACTAACAATCTTTCAGTAACAAATACCAACAAACAAACAAAAAAGCTTAAAACAAATTAATTATTTATTTGTTCAAGATATTAATTGCACGTAAAAAGCCATCAATTAGCAAACCATATATGTTCTAATAACAATTTTTAAGATTCTATCTTCTTAGAGAAATACTTTAATATCTGTGACAATTTTTTCTAAGCAATAGAAAATTTGAATGCAACATTGTTGGGCCACTGCATGTTGAAACTGTCATAAAGGCGAAACTTACGTCTACGATTTATTTGCCTTTGAAATAAAAGAATCAAACTGGTAAGAATTTAAAGAAACTATATTATTTCCAGTACACCACTTATATTTCATGTAAGATTGTCATTAATTTTATACTGTATTCACGCCTGTCACGCTTGTACAATGGTCTCTACTCGACTTGTTGCATTTTAAAAATTAAACGATAATTTTTTTTATAATGTGTTGCAGAGGTTTCGTGTGATATAAAAATACATTGTAAGTAAATCTGTTACAAAACTTAATTTTTTTAATATTTTATTGTTTGTTGTTGGCTCAGCTAGGTATATGCCTGCCAAATCATGTTTGAAAAGCGTTCAAGCTCGTATACTTCTGCCACAGACTACAAATACTATATGAGAATTCAAACAGAACTCAATCACATTTTCTATTTGTAAAAAGAAAAACAAAAGGACGCAAGTCAATTATAATTGTTTGTTGTGTTGTGTTTGTACAAAAGCTTTCTAAAGCTAATATACTTTTGTGTTTTTGTTGATTACAAGTAGAAAAATGTGATTGAGTTCTGTTTTAATTCTCATACAGTATTTGTAGTCTGTGGCAGAAGCTTGAATGCTTTTCAAACATGATTTGGCTAAAAGGGTACTGATGATTTGGTTAGCGCCAATGAAATGCAGGCATATACCTAGCTGAGCCAACAACAAACAATAAAATATTAAAATAGTTATTTTGGAGAATATCTCGAATAACAAATTTGATAAAAACTTAATTTTCTTTGAAAGAAGGTAACCTTGTTAATGAACCCATATATATATATATATATATATATATATATATATATATATATATATATATATATATATATGTAATTTATTACTGAGGACATGAGTTCGATTCCTGTTTATGTCAAGTCATAACCATCATAAATTTTTCTGATGTGCGTTAGTGTGGCATAGTGTTAATTGCTGTTGGGCCACTATAGGAAGAAGAAGGCATAGCACGGGTCACTGAACAGTACCGACAGCGATTGATATTGTCTATGCAAATATACATCAGATCAGCCTTTTTCGTTGGTAAAGTTCAAACTACTTCACACACGTCGGTTTCTCAGACTCCACCTTCAATTTAGCTGAAAGAAATATAGATAAAGTACGAATGAATACATCCTTAACTTTCTCTCAGCTTAATTAAAGGTCGAGCCAGAAAAATTAATGTGTATGAACTAGTTATTAGCAGAATCGTTTAAATAAAATGGCTGTACATGTAGCTTAAGAAAGCTAAATGCTTCTACTTAACACCAGAGGCGCTGCAACATTGCAGAAAGATTTAATTTTTCTTTCGTTCACATATTCACCAACTATCCTCTCTAAACTATCCTTTTTTCCAAATAGGTAACACATTTTTTAGTAGGTTTTAAATGCCTGAATGTTACTTCTTTATAGACAAAAAGGTGTCCCACAGATGAACCAAAAGACACGGTTTCAATTGCTTCGCTTTTAATGAATATCTAGCTGTTACTATAGTAAAGTCTGTGTTCTCAAAATGTGTTACACCATACCGGACCTTTAGTGCAACATAGAATCATCTCAAAAACGAAAGTTTTTGAATTATTTATATAAAAAAATATTTCTCAATACTCCCTTCACATACATGAAAAAAAGATCACAATCACAGCTGTAGTGCTGCAAAAAATCAAAATTTGTGTGCCTTCGTAGACCTAGTGCACTAGACTACTAATCTGAAGGTCGCAGTATGGATTCCTGCCGAAGACTATGGGTGTTTTTGCAGACAAGACAATTAGTTTCGCATTATGTGTTTGTTCAACATTTCTAAAAACGTCAAAAAATTAAAAATCATATGAGATAAAACGAAAAATTTAAAATTCTTTGTCATTTACGTATTTAAGACAAATCAGAATCATATCTGAAAGCAAATTGAAATTGTGCCAAAAAGTTTCGATGTTGAATTTAAAAGCTTTAATCACATTTCGCTCTTATATCATCTTAAAGGACTAGAGCACTTTTCTAGTTAAGAGTTGTCGTCAAAGTAGGGTATAAAAAAATTTCCAGAAAATTATTTAGCGCTATTGACCAACAGATTCTAAGGGTTCGTTAGTATATGAAAGAGATAATTCACAATAGTATACTAAGCCAGAGATGAAAGTATTTTATAATTGCAGCATGGTTAGCATTTTTTTATAAATATTTGTACGTAGAAATATATTGAAAATATAATTTACATGAAAAATATTTTTAAACAAGTTTAAAGGTTCCTAGTTGCTTCCTACAGAACTTTATTTATAACTAACAAAAAAATACATTTAATTTTTTTGTCTCAATTTTTTCTTTACTTTTTCAATCTATCAAAGAAATAAAGTCTTTTTAAATGTCTTGGGCTTGTCATTCGGTATTATTTTTTTCAGTTCAAAGTTTAGTAATTTGTACGCCTTCACTTTAAAGTCTGTGCATGATTCAACCTTTGAATTCATTAAGATTAAATTATATTTTCATAGCCTTTCCTTTTCGAAGACAAAAATAATTAAATAAAAATCTAAAACTCTAAATTCCAGCCAGCAATTAAAAACCGATTGTTTGATATTTAAACAATAGATTGATCTTAATAGAACTAAAGTTCATATTAATTCGTTTTGTTTATCGTTGTTACTGCTTTGGCAGATATAATTAAGTTGTTAGTTTCAGTTACAGTTGGTGGTTAAGTTTATCTTAAATATCAAACTGACTTGGTAAGAAATATTAAAAGAACTAGAGTGCAAAAAACGAGAAAAAGCTACGAAATCCAAATATATTTCATATTAAAAAGACTTTACAAAGCTTAATGCTGAGTTTTATTTGACTTGTTATTTTTTGCTGATATTTAACCATAGATAATTCATTTAATGAGTGTAATAAAAATTAATAATTTTTAATTTTTAATAATTCTTTGATTCGCTTAGATGCTTAAGAATACTTAAGAATTTTAAGTGTTTTCTTTAGTTAAAAACTATAAGATTAAGGTATGCAATTGCGAGAAATGCTAGTAAAATTTATTAGTCCTAAAACCGATCTTCACATCACTAAACAAATAAGATCTACCAGTTGCTGTTAAAAATACTGTCATTAATTCCATTTGTTAAATTTCTGCTCATGAAATATTCCATTGATTCCATTCTTTTAAGCCTCTATCTGGCTACGGGAAGAGAGCTGCATTCACTTGTTTTTATTAAAGTCATATTCGTATACAACCTTATTGGATGTGTTAATTAACTTTGGAAAATAAAATTAAATTGTTTTTAAGTTTTTATGAAGCCATTTCAAATAAAACAGATTGCATACAAACTTCGTCATTCCGTTTGTAACACCGTCAGTCTAGGGCACAATAAATTTAATGAAACTTGAGAAAATAATTTGAGTTCTTAGAGTCAATGTCTGTTACAAATGTTTACACGTTTACATGATAGTCGTTAATTGAAATGTTTTTGGGAAGTAAGTTTTGCACGCTTTGTTTGATCCGAGATCAATTAATTTTATCAAACAAAGTTTTAAAATGAAGATGAAAATTTTGAAAGCATCTATCAAATCAATTGTATGTACATTTGTAAGTCACTGATGTCTAACAAAAACAACAAGTTGCACTATTATGGTGCGTACCAGTAATAAAATTTTACTAACAAAAGAAAACTTTTGGCGTTTTCTATTCTAAAAAAAGTGCAAAATTTTTATATTAGAAGATAATATTTCTAATGTTAATATAAAAGCGGTCCAGTATAATTAAAATTATCCTTCCTGCTGCACAGGGTGCGTCTGTAACTCGATCCTCATCTGTACACAATCCAATAGGCCCATCGTTATTAAATTCATACCCATATATTTGCTTGCTATCTAGCTTTAAGGCGTTTCAGGGCCAAGATATCTTTTCTTGTTACAAAGCGTATCAATGCTAACAAACCAAAGTTATCATTTAAGGTACGATGCCAATATATACGATGTTCAACGGTTGGAAATTCATGCTGCCAAAAACAATTTTTTCTTTTTTTAACCGGACCTGCAGTAAGGAACTAGTAAACTAGGTTATGGTAAGGATGATAAAGAGTGTACCACATATGGACAGAATAGAACTTTTCCATGCTGAAAGCGACAGGAAAAAACTCTGACTTTAATCCACAATGACTTTTATTACAGTTGTAATGACGAAGAGGGTGGCAAAACTATAAACAATTAATCTTCTACGTCTCTATACTGATCTGTAGGAGGATTACCTTCACCTACTTAGCAATAAGCAATTCAGTTGACTGTCTGACTACGGGCAGCAAGTGGTTCCGGTGCTCTCTACTCAATGGCGTAGAGTACTATAGCATGGCGGAAAAACTATCGACTTCATTATTATTGGCTTTATCTCAAATACCATTTTTATGTTTTCTCTCTTTTGTTTTCCATTCCTCCGTTTCTCCCTCTCATAATTTTAACAGATTTTCCACAAACAATTATAATTCTTAGACACAAGTGAGCTGTATTTTAATTTTCCTCTGCTTCTTATTGTTTCCGCGTATTTCGATTCGAAACGAAAAATTTACGAAATCGAATAATTCTTACTGTGCAGTAAAATATTCGTACTGTTTGGTACTAAAATGCGGAAGTTTTTGATACTCTAACGAAAAATAAATTCCCTTTCGAAAGAACAAAAAATTCTCTTTCAAAAGCGCAACTCTGTATTACGAAAACGAGTGTCAGTTGTACAAAAAGTGAAATTGTTCCAAAGATATTTTGTTAATGACAAATTGAAACGAAAATAGAAATTGTAAAAATTTAATCATTAAAGGGTAAATAAAAATTTCTAATAAATATATTAAAATTAATAAGCATGACAAAAATGAATAATGTAAATATTTTTAATATTTGTGTTCTCTAACCTACACAAATAAAATAAAATATGAATAAATGATTCATCATCATTAGCATCATGTCGTAGCCTCCAAAACTATCAACAGGTTAATGTTAAAATTAAGGCAATAAATCTGTAGCAAAATTTAAATGTGACTTATTAGTGTGACGTTAAAGGCTACGAAAATGTACATATCTTATATATTTCGAACGTTGTAACCTTCCGGAAATGGGATTAGAAGAAATAGAAAAAATAAAATATTTTATACACAAATTTTTCGCTTCCTTTGCTATTAATTTGCAGTGATACCAAGTTCTTTTGATTTTCCCTCATTTGAGTGGGAATACAACTCTATCATAGTTTCGATCAAGTTACGCAGTCAAAGTTTTTTTCTTTTCGAGTCGATATTTTCGGTAGCACCCCCTGCCCTTTATATAAAGATGTCAAAAAATTAATTAGAGTTGTAATAAACAAGAAATGTTTTGTAAAATGCATACTGTCTTGATAATACTGGATGCTCATTGCACAAAGAGGAAGAAAGAAACCAACATTTATTTAAAAAGAATACTTCAGACCCTAAAACTCATCCTTAAGCTTTATTATTTTTTTTTGTTTTATTGATATTAATTGTTTCTTACTTATGCCCTGTATTAATTAAAGAGTTAATTGAATCCATGAGCGTTTAAACTGGGAAAAGATGCAAATCATATTGAAATTAATTGTTCCTTTCTAACTACTGATGAAGGGAACAAAATATTCGACAAGGCCGAAAACAACGTTCCTACCTGTGATTTTTATAACTTATGCTGCAGTTGTTATTCTTCTTTTTTCTTTCTTCATTTTTTTTATAAAATATTGTGGTTATTAATTTATACATTGTAGTAAATATTTTACGTTAATAGACGTCATATTTGGTCTGCCTTCAGTCTATTAAATTTACAACGTTGTTTTCCTTTTTCATTTTCAGTCTTAAAATAAAATCTTTTATGGTTTAATAACTTCAGTAAATAAATGCAATTATTTTATTATGTGCAGATTTGATTTTAGATTCCTATAAAAATTTCAAGATAACATTTTTTTAAAGAAAATTGCAGTTCCGTTATTAGTTTTTATCATAAAAAAATGTTTTTAGAATTTGACATATGTATATCTTTTATATAAATATGTCAAATCCTTTTCTATTAAGAATATAATTTTTCCAAAAAATAGTTTGTTTGTTGTGGCTATAGCTGTTCATATGCCGACATTTCATTGGTCGCTAAACCAAATCGTCAGTGAATTTTAAGTAGTTTGAAAATATTCAACCTCGTAGGTTTTTCCAAACGAATCAAATACAATATGAGAATTCAGTATCGTATATAGCTATTACAAAATACATAATCATAGTAGTCTTAAAATTTTTTTATACAATTTTGAATACAATTAAAACAAACCAAAAGTAGTTAATGTATAAACCATCCGCATATTTATTGCCACATTGTGAGCAAAATTAATTTTATTTTGCAGGTGTGTTGTAATAAAAAAAATTTGATAAATGTCACCTTATAGCTAATTTTAACTAAAATTACCTTAAAATTTCGGTAACTTTAAAGGCAAGCCTTAAGATTGATTCACATTCAGAAAATATATACAAAACTTACCTTAGCTCTTGCTTGAAATCGCAGTCAATCGAGATTATTTCTACAAGAAAAAAAAAAAAGAAATAAATTTTAACATTCATAATTTATTTTTCTCGTCGGAAATCAGAGATAAATAGTTCTTTATTATTTTTTGGCTTACTGGTATAATTATTCAAAAATATTCTGGCAATTAATTAAAACAAGTTTTTATTTTGTAACTCTATGCTAAGACTTTCACAATCCTTTAAGAAGTTAGTTTAAAAAACTCAAAAGTTAAGAGGATTAAAAAAGGATTACGGGTAAAAGTAAAATTTAAAGTACTGTACAAATTCACTTAAAACATGCAACATTAATAATTTGAGTGAATGCAAAATTCGAGTGAACCTAATAACGAATTTGTTTGAGACAACTGTACTCTTATGTATGGAATATTGCTATTTAAGTACTTACTTCAAATTAAATTAAAGTTTGTTATAAACGAAAAATGTTTTTATTTTTTATTATTTATTTTATAAATAACAGAAAAATCAATTAAAAATAACGAATGACTGAAATAAAAATAATTGCATTCTATTTAATATCGATTTGCTCAAACAGGTTGGTACTGGTAGCTTTGGTTAGAAATATTAATGTTGTCAAAAAAGGGTGCTCCAACAAAATATTTTAAAAATCCATTTTGCTTAACTTTAAGAAGATATTCATGTCTTAGTACATGACCAAAAAGAAACTGTTGTTTTTTGTGTTGAGCTAGTTTTCTTAAAATTTTTTTAATATTTTAGCTCAGTATCTATTTATTACTTTACTATTTCTAATTCTAAGTTTTTTTACTGTAAACCAAGTTTTTAAAATACTTATATCAATAGAGCTAAATAGTCGTATCTAATTAAAGGAAGAGAGCCCATCAACAGGAATGGCAATGGCATGGTAAGACTAGCTTTCAAGGTGGTGGTAAAAATGTAGAAAAGGGAATGGAGTGTAGCTCATCTCTTCCCAATCAGTTTCAATGTATTTCAATGTAAATTTAATTTACTGAATAAATAAAATATTAATTTAGAAAGAAAACCCGTTAAACATTTTAGCTAAATTGTTAATAAATTTTAATTTTAACTTTGTTAACTTCGCTTATTAAGAAGGTAAAAAAATATGTACATGCATTACTTTAAAAACAATGTATATGTTATTAGTTATAAATCATTTCCACTTCCTTTACTAGAGCAAAGTAACGCAGTGACATATGCTTGATGTCAAATTGGTCCAAATAGATATATTCGTTATGGCAGGATACTGCTTATGGTCTCCATGGATTCGATTTAAGATTTCAACTGTGTATGATATAAAATGATCTTCGACACTGTTCGTATCATTTATGTCTACTTTATTAACAACTACGTATAAGAAATAAATTACTATAAACAAACTTTGTCATGTTAGCGATCATATCGTTTCCTTAACGCAACATAGTCATATCTCAAACATCAAAACTTCTATGTTACTTAGTCATATGCTTCTCAAATTCTGCTTTATATGTAGAAAACGAGATGTAAAAAACAAGAAGTTATGCCAAAAAATTCGATATAGAAGCTTAAAAACTTCAATCGCACTTTGGTAAGTAAGATTTTCTTATATATGACTTTCTTGCAATAAGAGGGCGTTTAATTAATTTTTTAATATAAATTGTTTTTGCTAAAAATTTCTATAGAAAAACAAGCTACTTTTTATCTATACCCCATCTCCAAAATGCTAATTTCAAACATATTCCTAAACTAATTAAAATGAAACTTTATTCGACATAAACACCATATTAATGTTTGTTCAACTGTAGCTTTAAAAACTGGAATGAATTTAATAAATAAGTATGTGCGTATATGGATCATTAATGTTTTTGTTTGTTTTAGTAATCCCATTAAAAAAAGCAAAATTTAAAAGAAAAGTTGGCAAAAAATTGGTATAATATGAAAAAACACATGTTTCGATTACCGTTAAAATTTAATTAAAATGTAATTACAAACTACACTTGCATTACACACAAAACAATGCGCAGGGTGCATTGCCACTTGCGGTTTGGTAAAGCAAACAATAAAATAATAAGTCGGCCATAAGAATTGAAGCCAACAAAACATTTTAGAAAAACCCCCTTTTACAGATCCCCTGCCAGTTAATACCGAATATGAAATAAAAATAATAATAAAGAAGGAAATATATGGATGAACATGTGTATTATCCGGTCGGCTAATATAAAGCAAACTAAAAAGAACCTATAAGCAGATACACATATAAGCCGAAACTTTGTGATACCGATGAAATACATCCGGTTGAGTTTTAAACTCGTACCACATTTTGCCTATAATTCGTTGCTTTTTTTAATTTTAAATTTGTTCAATGGAGTTTTATTTTTATTCTGCTATTATTACACAGTGGGCGATAGTGAATCAAGTTTTCTTCGAATATTCGGCATTTGATATCACAAGTTCCTACACCAAATTTAAAGCTTTCTCTTTTATTTTTTAATCTGAAATTATTTTAATAAACTCAAAATCAATAAAAATATTCATGTGGTCAAATTCATACCGAAGCGGTATTTGTTAAAAATTTTTGTCGCGAGCGCGGTTTTTTTTAAGCTTTCTTATTTAGTTTGCATCAAGCTAAAGTGGTAGCGCTTGACTCCAGAAGGCCTTCGGACTTGATTTTTAGCCAAAGAAAATTTAAATCATCGAATGTTCATCTTAGCAGCAGTCCTCTTTAAATAAATGAAATTTTTTTTATATTAAATTTTTCAATATTCCGGCAAAACTTCGACTTTTTTAATTAATGAGACCTGCTGCTAGAATAAACACGAGTATTTTCATAGATAAAAGGTATGAAACTAAAAAAAAAAATAATAAATATCAAGCAATAATTTAAAAGATTAATTATTTTGCGCTGGATTTCTTGCCCTATAGTTCAAGCGACATATGAAATAACAAAGATTTTCTAGCAGAAAATATTATTAAAAAAATTTTCATACAAACATTTTGTCTAAAAAAATTTTTTATTTTCAAACAAATTTTTTTAATATTTATTTTTGTTTATAGTTAGAGTCTTACGAATACAAGAAAAAAATATTTTATTTCAGTTAAATTGTTCTCCCAATTTACAAAATTTTTCGTAGGACCACATTCACACAAATTATTTACTGATTCAGTGAATTTTTTACTGAAAACGAAATTTAGTTTCTTGTCTGTAGATTTGAGGAATTCAGGATGTATTTAGTGTCCTTGTCACATTTTTCATTAAATTTAGATGGAGTTATTTCTGAGTACCATAAAATTCGCTATGAAAAAAACATTTACAGATTTGTTTATTTTTTTATTTCCATTTTTTGCATCCCAACCCATAGTGTTGGGCCGCCGTCAATTGTTTTATTTTTTTCCTTTCTTTTAATTTGTTTTTTATTTTCCATTTGGAATGAAGCATAAAATTGCATTACAATGCGTTAATTTGTTAATAAAGTGTGTAAACACAGCTCATAATCATAATTTCTCTATAACGGTACTTTCGTTGGAGGCGTAGCAACAACAAAAAAGGAAGTTTTTCTCAGCAGCGGTAGATACAGTTGGTTATAACGCAAAGTGTGCACGAGCACAATGAAGTGTGTTAAATATGCATCGAAAAAATATATGTATAATACAATAGAGAAATTAATAGAGCGTATAAACCGTTTCAGAGGAAACCACCAACAAAATTGATATTGTTTAATATCATCATTTTATTAAAGGAACATTAAAAGTTGCATAAAAACTGAGTTTTATGGTTGAAATATTTTGATTATACAAGTAAAAATGCCCAAAGATGAAAAGTAGTCTTAAATGATTGTTTTGGTAATTTGGTGCAAATAAAAATAGTTTTAGCTTGTCAGCATTTAATTAACACGGTTGTTTTTCTTTATAATTGTTTTTATATGGCTATATCTGCTTAATGGCCGATGGCTATTGGCTAATAACTTTATTTTAACATTAGGTTGTAAGATCTTCTCCCTAATGGCCTTGGATCCTTATTGAGATATTGATTGTAATAGCCGGTCCAATGTGAACAAATGAAATACCACAGCAACTGGGCCTACAAATAAGGCAAAAATTGTCAATCATAATATTACAATTCAATTAGGTTAAATCGATGTTAATACTCTGTGGCGCCCACATTTTCCAATTTTATAGTTTATTATTTTGGTGCCAAATAGTTTTGGTGAGTTACGTGACTATTCGGCACGTGCAAATAATATAAGTTTACTATTAAAATTAGTGTTCAATAAAGCAAAAGTTTAACTTCCTTTACCGATGCGGAATTTGATATTAAGGAATGGAATGTCATATTGGACAAAAATATCGACACTATTTTGAAAAGTATGTTGAATGGCATAAAGGTATTCGACTTCTTGACGATAGTAGTTGACAGCATATTTTCTAAAAAAAAAATTTAATTTCTTTCTCGTACAAGAGAAGACAGGCGCAAACTTAAAAGGAAAGGTCACTCAATCCTGTACACAGTTGTATTTCCTAAATTAGATGATAAACCGATTTTCATCATAAATATATCAACAAAATGATCAATTTTATTTTAGAAAAGAAAGCAACATAACTTTGCAAATAAGATATTGTCCAAACCTCCTATTATCTACATACATACTTAAGTAGGAAAAATACACACGTATATAAGTACGTTTTTTTATATTTTATTTGAAATTCAAAATACAAAAAACTTTTATTTGATTCGTGGAAATCATTTTTTTAATATGTATCCTATATACATGTTACATTAGTTTAGACTTGAGTGCATCCTCAACTATTGCGCGATTTTTTTTTTGCAGATAAGACAAAAATGCCACTGTCATAAAAGCACTTATTTGCCTTAATATGCAGGTATAAGAACACCATTACCTATCTAAAAAAGCAGCTAAAATTATTTGTACGTTATGCATTAGGTATCATAAGTACAAACTCTACAGAACCATAAAGTTTTTCTTAACTTATAAAAATTATAAAAATACCCAGCAACTACAAAAACTCATATGCCGATAAAATCTATTCTCGTAAAACAATTAAAATAAGAAATAAAAAATAAAAAGCAGTTGTATTCACTGTACGTTTACTTTTATAATTAAAATTAGACAAGTATTAGATTGGTTGTGACCTCAAGCATAGCCTAGCCGAAGGATCTATCTGTTGAATAATGCCCGTGGCTACTCTATTAGGTATTGTTGGATATTGGATATTGTTAGGTATAGGCAGTTTTTTGGGTACAATGAGCAACATCCAAGGATAACAACTTATTTTAAGCTATTATCACGTTGATAAAAAAATTATAGATAAAAACAAATTTTCAGCACTCTGCTTTCTATTCCTGTTTAGAATGTCCAAATAAACAAAACTGTCTGTCTATTGTTTACTGCATGAATTCAAAATTTCCTACTCCTGGCGCACAGAATTTGCTAACAAGCAAGTTTTTATATTTGGAACGCCATCGAGTATAAAAGGAGCTGAATCTTAAGCAAAGAAATTTTCAATGCATCCAGAATTCCAATATTGCATATTTTGAACTCCCTCCGAAATCAAGTTGAGACAGAAACTCAATTTCAAAATTATTCTACGAACTATATTTCTTAATATGGAATTAATAAATCTGGCTCGAGTTCAAGTACTCAATTTATCAGTTCAGATTAAAAATTTTTCAAGCTACATATTTTTCTTAAGTTAACAAACATAAAACCCACACACACACATGCTGATGATGGTGGTATGGTGACCTCCGAAAACATGTATTTGTTGCTTGGCCTCTTCTTATTTCTTCCCTTATTAATTTGAAAATATTAATCTGAATTGTGGAATTTAGTGACCGACCTCATGTTAGACTAATTAATTTCAAAACTTAAAAAAAAATTTCTTTTAATCTTCACGAAAATATTATTTCTCTTCAAACATTAAGTGATAAAACTAAAAACCAATCGTGACCACTGCCAAATTTTGTGCGCTTTCTACATGGGAATTAATTCTCCATGTTAAGTATCCAATCATAATTATATACAAAACTATATCCTTCGTAAAAAAATATAAAAAGTTAGTTTTTCTCAATATAATGAAGATAGTTTCGATGTCAATAAATAGGATTTAAAAAGCAGCAAACATCCTAGAAACACTTAATATTGAAATTTATTACTTGGCATATTCTCCCCAACTAATCGTTTAGGTTAGGTTAGGTTGGGTTGATTGGAGGGGTGTGATAGCCCATGTCATACGACATACACTTGAGCCAGTGAAGGCTTGTTGTGCGCTCCCTTTAATTATCAAACACAAACTGCCAGAGTTCTGCGGCAGGCTTCGAAACTGGGACCTTCGCACTACGACTCTAGTACACTACCTACTAGTCTACGAAGGTCAGTAACTAATCGTTTAAGTAGTTTGTTTGTTGTGGCTTATTATTGGCTATTCATATGCCGATATTTTAACATTAAGTATTTAAAATCAAGATTTTAATTTATATAAATACAATCATTGATACATATTGGGCGTTTAATTCTATACATGTTGCAAAAAACATAAAATTGAGTATAACAGTCTGCTGTTGTGTTTGTGTGAGCGTTCTAATCCTACTATAATTATGTATTTTGTAATATTCATTTACTATATAGAATTCTCATGCCATAAATATATGACGTCGCATGCTTTTAAGATCACTGACGATTTGGTTTAGCGACATATGAACAGCTAAGACCACAACAACATGGGTATACATATGTGTATGTAATATGAATTTTCATTACCTCCAATTCCTAGTCTTAGCATTTTAAACACTTTTTTGTCCGCTCTTTTTTTGCTGCCATGAAAAAAAAACCAAATTATAAGAATAAGTTCAAATAACACTTGCTGCCACAATTTCTTTGAATTGAACTGCTAAGTTTTATTTTTTATATGAATATGATCTAAATATTTTTGTGCTTAACACATTTATGTATTATTAATTACTATCACTAAGTTTTTGTCTGACACTGGTTGGGCCTAACAATTATATATATATTTAAGAATTGAATACTTATTGTTAGTTCAGATTAATGAAGATACAATAAATAAAATTAGTGAAAAAAAAAAAAAAAATATGATCTAAAATTGCAGGAATACAAAGTGCACTTGTAAAAGGATATTGAAGAACAATAAATAACAATATAAATTTTATGCAATTAAGTCAAATATGATCTTAAACAAAAAGGCAGTTAAATCAACACGACTGTATTACCAATTGAATTAAATTAATATATATGTATGTATGTACTATAACAATTCATGTTAATAAACGTTTTATAAAAAAAATATTGAATGAATTACTTAATTTAAAAAAACAAATTTTTTTCAAATATTAAATATTTCAACCTTGAGTTACCTTATATTGAAATGCTTACTCTTTTTTCCTAAAGTATATAATAAAGCATGAAAATATATTAACATAACAGATACAAGTTATTTTTTTTAGGAATTCCCGTGATCCTAAGATAGAAAAAATTTTCCGCGTTTGCTGTTGGAGTCTGCCAATATTGGCGCCTTTCCAAATAATTCTGAATACCGACTTCAGTACAAAGAGAAAATCGAAGAGATTAATCCGTATCCTTCTTAAAAAGTATTTTTCGAAATCGGTTCGGATAATAAATAATTCGAGGAGTTCAAATTTCAAAAAAAAAAAATTATGGGAAAAAATGCACTCTAACACTTTTGAAAATCTGTCTATAAATGGAGAAGTTATGTGATAGTCAATTTTTCGAAAAAGAATTATGGAAAAAATCGGTTTATAAATGGAGGATAAGGTTGTGCGTGTACAAACATTAAAAAATATATTAAATACACACGAATCGTTGATCTCCTTCTGTTTTGAAATCGTTTAAAAAATAATAATTTAGATAGTGGCCATAACTCAGACAATTGTAAAACTCTTTCCGTTTCAACCTCCCTAATTTACAACCATAAAGGCCATCTTGTATTATCCATTTACTTTACCTTCTTCCTTACAAATTTCTATTGTATTAAAGACGTTGATTGTCTAACAGAGTTCTGTTAACAGATCTCTAAAGGCATTTACTTTTCCCACAGTTTTTGGAAAAAAACTTTCTCAAAAAGAAAAAAGCAACTAGATGTCCTGCAAAGGGCGTAAACTTATTAGGAAGGAGAACGCAATAATGTGAGGGAATGAAATTTGTTTAATTGAAGCGGTAAATAGAGTTTTTTAAATAAATTTATCAACGAAATGTTGATCATTTTATTGAAAAGAAAAACGCTAAGCCGAAAAATTTATGATTTTTTTCGCATTTTCTCCCAAAACAATATAAGAAACTCAGCTTACCATTTGCTAAGCAGAAAAATTATCTAACTAAAGATCACATATTTGAAATTTTGTACGAAATACTGTATTACTGATGCCGTTATTAACAAGTTTTATATAAAAAAATATTAATTAAGGCAGATGTAATATTTATATAAAAATTGCAAATTTTTCGAAACGTAATGAAACAAAATAATATCGAATAAAATAATGAATTTTCCCATCTTCAAGTGGGTTATGGGTTATCAGACCGCTAATGACATGTTTAAATACCAGTTTGATGAACTGCTGCAACCGGATACTAAATACAATTCAAATGGTTTCCTATTTTTATATATTGGTTTGAATTAAGAGAAAAAAATTTAATAAAATACGAAAAAGAAATTGGTAGACACAGTCAACCTCGCGTACATCCCTCACTTGATCCAAAAGAATCAATAGTTCTAATATCAAAGTCGAGTCTTAAGTTTTTAACATAAAAAGATTTTATATGAGATAATCCATAAAAATAACCAAAACATCGAAATTAGTGTTAAAAACTTTTTTGTATCAAGCCAAATATGTATTACAAGTGGTCAGTTAAATATATTTAAGTTGAATTTATTTCTGTCGGACTTTTGGTTTGGAAGGGGGGCATATCACAAACATATTGAAATTTTGCATCTTTAAATAACTAAAATGGCCAATAAACTCCTATGCCATGGTATATCAGATGTAAGGGGCACGTGTTATTCGAGTTTAAATAATTTTGGAAACACTGATTGTAGCATATAATAATACATTCTCTTCACTCCCACTCAATGGAAACAAAATATATAATATATAATATAAACGAGACTTAAGCATAATTGCGTCTTTTATAGTTTTGGCCGAATTTTGAACGACATCCTTACATACATGGTAAGTACATAATTTTGCCGTCTTAATAAAACACTTTCATTATGCAAAAGCAATAACAAAAGATATGTAATAATATATGTACATATATACTTTGTACATATGTACACACTTTAAAACAACAAAAACAGTAAGAAATAACTTTTATTTAAACGCATTAAATGAAATTTGTTTGGCCAAAAAATTTGCACGACCATTTTTTTTTTATTTATAAATGTTCATGCTGATGCATACACATGTATGTACTTACATAAGCATGTATTTATTTGTTGTAAAAGTTATCACTTTTACTATCATATTTTATTCTATAACACAAAAACAATTTAACAAAAATCCTACAAAAATTATAAAACTATACTGAAATTTGGGAGAGATGACAATTTGAAAAATTTGTTTGTTATTTGTTATTAAGTTTTAAAATTTTAATTTGTTTGTCCCCTTTATGGTACATATTAGCGTGTTTTAAACGCCAAAAAATAACACAAAATTTAAAAGAGAATAGTTAATTTTTGCACTAGGTTGTATGGCCACTGTAAGATTTAATTTGCTTTAAATTTGTAATGCCATTTCAATTAAATTGGTTTTTAGGATTTTTAAGTATCGATTGCTCTTCCTAAGTTCGCGTGCTGCCATGAAAAAAACTCTCTATAAAGTTTTCTTCAGAGTTAAAAGCACAAATATGTACATATGTAAACTCAAGTGAAAAAACTACACACGCGCACGCACACAACTTTTTAGAAGAGGTGAGAAAAGGGAAAATAAAACTAAGATTTATGACAAATTCCACTGAGTATCTATTGTCAACTTTTATTGAATCGATTCACCAATTGTTTGCAAAGGGGGCAAGACGAAAACAAACTAGTGCCCGTATGTATGCATGTAGGTATGTACGTTAATTCAGTTTTGTTCTTTCATTCGAATAAGTATATTCACAAATATACAAACCAAAAAGAGAAAAATACTGCAAGCTTTAAGAAGAAAAATTTCATCAACGAAAATTGAGGATGTAAACGTAAATGCAACTTCAATGAAGAAAAAGAAAAAATGTAATAAACAAAAGTTGTTACTGTAAACTCGGTATTATAATTTAATTTAGAAAAATGCAAATTATAGTATGGAAAATAAACAAGGTGAACTTGTAAGGAAGTGGTCATTTCAACAACAAAACCAACAATATAGCAACAATGGACATTGTATTGCCCGAATTTGTAAGTTTGTGTACCACAATTCGCTCTCTCTGGATGTCAGTAGGAGAGGTAACTTAATTTTAATTGATATCTTTACTGCACTCTTGAAATGTGTAACATTTCTAGCATATTTCAAATGTGCTTCAATAATTAACATGATCGCATGAATGTACGTATGTATAAAATATACTTGGTAAATACATAAGTATACTCAACAAACATGAAGTCAAACAGTTGACTTCATGTTTGATGGTAAGGAAGAAGTTTGTGCACAATATATGAATTCATGTTGATAATGTTTTGAATAGAAGCGTTTGATATATGGTGTTTTCTCATATTGTTATGAAGTGCTATTCTGAAATCATTAAGAAAGTAAAACACCATTAAGAACGAATAAGTAAATTTTAAACACCCCTCGTATTACCAATTAATTAATTAATTCTTATTACTGTTGAAAAATTTAATTTTTACGATGTAGGTATTTGTCAAAAAAGATCTTATTTGTATAAAAAAAAAGAAAATAAATAATAGCATTTGCATTTCAAGTCTCTTCTTGCACATTTGAAAAATATTTAAGGATAACATACAAAGGTAACTCGAGACGAAAATAATTTCTTAATTTTACACAAATTTCCCCTTTTCGTTGAGAATACAATGTTTTACAAATTAAGGACGAGTTTGATTTCAATTCATTCGCAATTTGTAAGCGAAACTGCTGTTTCCTGGATAGGCATTAAACTTCTAAGCAAAATAATTCCGTATGTAACAATATATGTATGTATCATGATTATGTTTTTAGACTTTGGTTTTTTTTAGTTAAATAAGCAGTTTAGCTAATGCTGACGAGAATATACAGGAAATTTCTTTTGAAAATAAGTATATCTTTACTGTGTATACATACCTATATTATAAGAAGAAAATTTTCAAATATACAACAATTTCATTAAAAAAATGCTCTGATGTAGAAATACACAAATTTTGATTTAAAATTTCGATTTGAAATTAAACTCTTGCTCTAAATATTAATGCTTAGAATGACTCAGAAATAAATTGACAAATTCAGCTTTCTCAATACATATGTATAGTATAAGAAATTTTTCTAAAATTGAGAAAATCGGTTGTTCTAAACAAATATAGATTACAATTTAGAGATGACATAAATCAGATACAATTATTATTATAATTTTTTTAATCATTTACATATATAATGATAAAAAAAATTTAATTTTCCTTCTGATATAACGCAGCTTTTCACTTTGGTGAAACTCAATATAACCAGCATATTTTTTCTGCAGTAGTAACAATTAAGATTGATTGCCAAATTGTTATAATTTTAATATTTTTTTCCTTTAAATAGTGTTTCACGTTTTTTTAAGATTTAAGAGTAACACTGGATTACAAATTGAGAAAACAGGATTGGTCTGACGTTTCTGATCAAACTCAAACATCTGCATTGCTCTGAAAAAGGTTTGATACTTACTTACATACATAACTCATTTACCTAAACAAAGTCATACCTCAAAATTTTATATTTTTTAATGGTCATATTCTTCTTTACACTCCTACATTGTAAAAAAAATTATATAAGTATATTTCCTTCACTGGCTTAAAGCCTTCACTGGCTTAAGTGTACATATGTCGTATGACATGGGCTATCACACCCCTCCAATCAACCTAACCTAACCATATTGTATTGTTCATATAAATGTATTCATATATGTATATTGATTATTATTTTAATTTTCTATTGAGATTTGTGTAAATTAAAAACTTTGAATTAATTCTCTGCTAACCAAGTTTTTTAGAGTTATGCTGTTCTTTAAGCATATATAAATGGTAATATTGTTTGATATGTTTGACTTCATGTTTGCTGGGTAGATGATGACATTAACTACCCTTCTAATTTTATTTCCTTTAAAACTCTTAAATACTAAGATCTTCCACCCAAATAAAAATCAAAGTAAATCTCTAAAGATTTAGTTCATAGCGTAACACTTTCTCTTTCATTTAACTCACACTATCCTAAAAAGTAAGAATCAAAATATAATCAAAATAAAAACAAAAATACCTCTTTTCATATTCAAATTCTGCATGGTGTGCCGTTGACATTCACAATAAGAAACACATAAAATACTTTCAACAATTACGAAAGCAATAAGAAGAACAAAAAAAAGAAGAATACACACACGAAAAAAACTACAATAACAACGATTACACTTTAATCAAATACGAATTGAAGGAAGTTTTATATTTTCTAACACTTCTCACATTTTTTACAACAATAATAAAACTTTTCTAATCGATAATTTACAAAAAAACTTATAAAACAGCACCTAAATAATTGATTTTATCGATCATATAACAATTTAATCACTTTTTTTTTAAGATTTTAGACTATAAAACTTCACTTTTTTACACAAACCGAACCACAACCAACAAAAAGACGACTAGAACTGCATCTTAATTTGTCAGAGATGAGAAATGAGAAAAACCAGTTCTGTACCATCACCCTTTGAAAATGTTGTACTATTTTCGTCAACACTGGATTAAAAATTCAATTTTATTTTTATATTTTTATGTACATATTTAAGCATATCTCAAAGAAATTGGAACTTGGGATTGAAGTATTAGATTCCATAACTAAAGTCTTTAGTATGATTTTGGCTCAACTTCTGATATAATTCTCTATGATATGTTTTTTTTAATTAATTTTTTTTAAACTTACTAAACACAAACGGCGAATGTACTTGGCTCGTCTGCAGAAACACCCATAGGCTTAAACATGCGGCAGGAATTGAACCTGCGACCTTCGGACTAGTCTAGTGCACTAGCTACGAAGCTAGATCGTGAAGACATGCAGAAGAAAAATATGGATGTCATTCCTATGGAACTTGGTTCTTCTTATAGTAAAATATTTTTTACATTCGAGGCAATACTTTGGAGCGGACTTCTAATAACATCTGAAATATAAATAAGCAGAATTCTTAAAAATGTACTTATATTTTTTTAAAGGAGAGGAAATGTGTAATTAATTTTGAGACTAAAAAATTGCTCATTACGATCTTATAAGCCGCTTACGCATACGAATAGCTAACCTAATATATCTTCCATCATGATTAGCCATTAACAGCAATTTCCTCTGAATTTTCCGCTTATAATTTCCCTTTTCTCTATGCCATATATGAAAATTTCAGTTTATAGATTCGTAAATAGATATTCGCATGCTACTAGATAACATTTTTGAACTATCTGCACAAAAACCGCGGATGAGTTAATTGTGCAACTAATTTTAAATGGCTGTCGTGTCGAGTCGGCAGTCTTCTGAATAAAGGATTGACGAAGAATTTAAAACTTTATCCAAGAATATTACGCATAATTGTATGTACATACTTACATATACATATATGATTATTTGTCCAAGAGAAAAATAGAGGAATGATTACTATTACTAGTTCTTATTTTACAAATAAAACAAAACTTATATACGCCTTAAATTTTGTTCAGGATTCTTTTGAATGTTTAAAAATTCAAAAAAAAACTAGGGAATATTAAAATATTTAAACTGCTGATATTAAAAGAAATGAAAGGGAGTTGTTAAATTAAAGAGAAATTGATGGTCATTTTGAACTAACTTGTGTACATTTAATTATATCTGAGACAATACGGAATAAGTGCTTAAATCAGCTTAAGTTTAAAAGCAGCTAATAGCATCATTGTCATTTGTCACTTCAAAAGTAACCAATTAACTAATTTTGCACATTTGTCTAGGAATTAACACTGTAGGGAACTTCTGCTTGTCTTTTATTTTTCAGTACAATAATAATTTTCTCTAATAAATTAATAATTCTATGCCTTGAAAACCGGATATGTTTATAAAAATCTACCTTGAAATTTAAAAACTCCCTCCTGACTTTTGAATTTTTAATTGCCACAGATCTTTTAATTGATACCTATGTATATTGCTTTTCATATACACCTAAGTCTGTTTTTACACGGTCTTTTTGTACACGGTTTTGATATAACACGGTTTGAAAATTGAATATTTTTAATTTTTTTACACGATTTTATTCCATTTAGCACGATTTGAAATTTTATGTACTTAAATTTTTTTTGTCAAATTTAATTTTTGCGAAGTATGTTCATATCACAAAAAAGTATTTATGAAAGAAAAAAGTCTGAAACCATCGATAGTATCGATAGTTTGCGAACACTAGCTTAAAGATTTAAGTGAATTCCCCTTTAGCGCGTACAAACAATTTTTACTGGTCAAAGCAAATGTGAATAGCACTAATTTAGGTGAATTCCCTTTATGTGCATACAACAAAATTTACTGGTCAGAGCAATTGAAACGTGTTAATATTTTGTGAACTGTCAATGCAATAAGACGTGTTTGGTAAAGAAATTTTTTGCAGGCAAATTTGATTTTCCATTAAATTTAATTTTAACGCATTAAGATAAAAGGTAAGCCAAAAAATATTTTGTATTTATTCAGTTATTTATGTTTTTTAATTTTGTTAAATATTTTATGTATCCCTAAAAGGAAATGTCAGATATAAAACTAAAAAGGTGATTTCTGGAACGAACCTATCTGTTAAGTCTTCATCATACACTAGAGATGCTGTTAAAGAAAAAATGGAAAAAGCATTCATAATATGGCTGGAGGAAAATGCCCAAAAAAGAATTCCCGTAGACGGAAACAATATCAAACAGCAAGCATTAAGGTTCTATAAAATGATAAAAGACAAACAACCGTCTACATCCACACAAACAACTGCTGAGAAGAGCTACGTATTTTCTGCAAGCACAGGTTGGATGAGGGGATTTCTCCATAGGCATGCGCTTCATAACATAAAAATCAAGGGCGAGATTGCTTCTGGAGATCAGAAAGCCGCCGAAGAATACCAACTAAAACTTAAAAAAATAATAGCGGATGGTGGATACAGTCCAGATCAGGTTTTTAACGCTGACGAAACCGGTCTTTTTTGGAAAAAAAATGCCGAGAAGAACATATGTGGCCAAATCGCAAAAAAGTGCTGGGGGTTTTAAAGTTGAAAAAGATCGAGTCACATTTTTATTGTGCAGTAACGCTTCTGGAGATCGGATGTTAAAGCCCCTGCTTATCAATCGTGCATTAAAGCCTCGAGCAATGAAAGGTGTCGATTTTGATACATTGCCGGTTAATTGGATGGCCAATAAAAAAGCATGGGTGACGACTACAGTTTTCACAGAATGGTTCATTAAATATTTTGTGCCAGAAACTAGAAAATATTTGAATGAAAAGGGCTTAGAATTTAAAGTTCTTCTGTTGGTAGACAATGCACCCGGGCATCCTCAGTTGGAACACGAAAATGTACAAGTTTTGTTCCTGCCACCAAATACCACATCCCTAATCCAACCACTGGACCAAGGAATTATCGCAACATTCAAAACTTATTATATCAAACGAACATTCCAGTACATTTTGGACACTTTGGATAGGGATAAAACTCTAACAGTAGTTGATGCCTGGAAAAAGTTTTCTATCAAAGATTGCGTTACACATTCTGCTTTAGCATTGTCGGATTTACGACCATCAACCTTAAACGGATGTTGGAGAGCAATTTGGCCAGAATGTGTAAAAAGTAAAAATCCTGTGGAGAAAAATACAAACGAATATCCCAATGTAATTGCTTTAGCACACGCAGTTGGTGGGGAGGGTTTTGATGACTTGGGATCTGATGACATTGATGAACTAATGATTGATAAAGTTCTTAGCGAAGACGAAATATTACATTTTTCCTCACAGAATGCTGATGTTATAGAAAGCAGTGATAGTGAAGAACCTGTAAAATTAACTGAAAATTTAATTCAAGAAGGGCTTCAACTTGCAAATAAATTAGGACACCATTTCGTCAAAAATGATCCCAATGTCGAAAGAGCTGCACAATTCCAACGTGAGCTGAATTCTTGTATGGCTCGTTACAAGGAATTATATAAAGAGGTAGCAAGAATTGGCGAACAACGGCTCGTAACAGAGTTCATTTTTAAAATGTAGATGCCGAACGAGCAAGAGAAAGTCCAGTTCAAAATTATTCCAGCGATGATAGTGAATGTATACGCGTTCGAAGCAAGCGAATGCGAATAACTGATGACGACAGCAATTAAATTTATGTTGTTGTATTTATGATTATCACTTATTCTATTTTATTTTATTTTTTACCTTAAAAATTGAATAACCTATTCTTTTCGTTCACAACATAGTTTTTTAGTTCCTGAACTTGCCATACATTTAATTTATATTACTTTTAAGATTAGAGTGCATATCTTTTTTATCATTAATTACTATGCTTGTGAAAATAAGCATTATATATTTGATTTAATAAAATAAACATGAATTCTTGTTCTTAAAAATTCTTGTTTTTCACTAATTTTAATAGGTTTTAGAGATTAGGAACAAATCACCCATTTTTGTATAAGATCAATGTCTTTTTTTACACGGTTTTTTTTACACGGCTTCTTCTGGAACCAATCTACCGTGTAAAAACAGACTTAGGTGTATAACAAAAGTGGTTTTAATTTTACTTTTTATCTATTTAGCCATATTTTTTTATTTAAATTATATCTTAGTCGATTGATTAATACATATATATTTTGCTAAAAGTTATTTACAATTTTTTTACTTGTTATTAAACGAGCCATTTTTCCTCTATGATACTTTTTTGCGAAAATCCCCCATATTTGCCCTGTTTCCAAGAGTCTCAATTAAAATTTCATTTTCCCCTTTTTTTATTTTTTCACCACTCATTTTTTAGATTTTGAATATATGACAACATATGACACAGAGATGGAATGGAGAGATTTTAAGTTGTACCAATTGGTCCTAATTTATATCACTTGGTATGAAATAGTACAAAAACATATTTCTTCTTAATACATACATGCAACATTGCGTACACTTTCATATAGAAGTCAACTTAAGTTTCGTACATTTTTAACAGACACCAAATACATCTTGTCATCCCTGACAAATTAAAATGCAGTTCTAGTCGGCTTTTTGTTTGATGAGGTTCTTTTTCTGTTAATAAGTCAAGTGTTTCAGTTTAATAATGTAAAATCTAATGTAAAAAGCGATAAAACTTTTTAAGGTTTAAGAAAATTAATTCTTTAATTGCTGTTTTATAAGTTTTTCAAGCTATAATGTAGAAACCTTTTTTGTAAAAGCCGTGGAGTGTTTGAAAAAATAAAATTTTCCTTATTAATTCGTGTTTGCTTCTAGTTATTGTATTTTTTGTGTGTGTGTGTGTTCTTTTTTTCTTGTCATTGCTTCCTAATTCTCTTCTTTATACACATCTTATCACTAAGTTGTTCAAGCACACGTTGAGCAGAATTTGGCTGGAACATGAAAAGAGGTAATTTTGTTTTTGTTTTGTTTATTATTTTGATTTCTGATATGTATAAGAGAGTGGGAGTCAAGTTGAAAGAGGAAGTATTCACAGTGTCTTGAATCTAGAGTGAATTTCATTGCACATTTGGGATCTTAATATCATAGCTACATATCTATGTATCAAATTTATGAAATCGTGGAATTTTGTAGAAAAAACCGTAATAAGAAGTATAAATTTTACTTAACATACTTACTTACATATGTACTATGTACATAAATATAATAATTTAACAGTAATAATATAGTAATACTTTTATAAGAAATTAACACATAAAAAATTCAATAAAAGCACTTGCAGTCTTCACATATATGTACATGTATGTATGTCAAAAGAAATAATAAACAAATACATAGGTATGAGAAAAGAAAGAATAAGTAACTAAAATAACAAAAGGAAATTTCGGTAAACTTGCAGATAGTTACTTACATATGTACATATACATACATATGTATGTATGTACATATGTATGTATGTATCTTGAAGATGTATATAAGAATTGAACATTTTAATTAATAAGGTTTAATTTAA
Source organism: Germaria angustata (assembly GCA_963681545.1). NCBI lineage: Eukaryota > Metazoa > Arthropoda > Insecta > Diptera > Tachinidae > Germaria > Germaria angustata. The sequence goes on along the minus strand of OY813000.1, from coordinate 40,098,171 downwards.
AGTTCGAAACAATTATAATTGTCCAGTCTTAAATCAATTTTTGCATAAAATATTGCTTCCATAAGCGATATTTCAAGTAACTGTAGTTTTGTTTTTTATATTAATTTACACATTTGAATATTCTTTCTAGATTTATTGAAAAATCTATTAAAACTAAAGAATTTTGAATGGTTAAAGTACTAAGGCCAGAATCCTACATTTTCTTTTCTGATAGCCCTTTCCAAACTACCAAAGGTTGCATATTTTCAAAAAAGAAAATGTATGTTCAATAAATCTATTTGTCTAAATCCTTGATTATACATATGTTGAGTATTAATTTTTAAGATATAAAATTTAGTTTTAAGGTTGAACCTTAATAGAACTTGGTTAAAAAATTCTGTACAAAAATTAATATAATTGTGAATGATGCTACGTTTTTTTCTTTTTTTAACATTTTCTTCTTACAAAATATATGTATATGATACAAGTTTTCCTGATCTCTTTTATTTTATTAATCGAACGGAATGAACGGAAACTTTAAATTCAAAGATGTTAATTTATTAGTAAATTCATTGATATTCTCAATGCTTTATCCATTTCACAATATTAATTTTCTATCTGCGTAGCTTTGTTTTGAAATATTGAAGAATTTTTGGTTATTTGCAATCCATTAGGAGGTATCAAAGTTGCCTCAAATCTATAAAAAAGTTGATACTAAATCCAAAAATCGTAAAGTTTAGGGAAAAAATATTCAAAATGTTAATTGAGGCAATAAACGTCAAATCTGACAGCTATATACATATGTATATGTATATACGTACTAGTGATGTAAAAATATTAGTACTCGTATATTCCCGAATATACGCATATAACATGACATACGCGAAAAAAGGTAGAGTACAAAAAAAAACGTAATTAAATGGCATAAAAACAAATATTAATTTGGAGTAATTTTAATAAAAGAAACTTTCCTTTGAACTTCAAATAATATTCCTCTTCTAGTAGACTAAAAAAACCTACATAAATCGGTCGTGAGAGTGATGGCTATTATGACAAACAAGAAATAATCTTACATTATGATTTTTTATTTGTTATTGGGTGTATTTAAGTACTTTCTTCTTGATAATAATCTAATCTAGTAACTTTATAATAAACATTTATATATTTCAAGTTAACTGAATAACATTAATGAGAATTTTCGGATCCAAATTATAATGTACGCAAAAAAGTGTGGATGTAAAAATATTTTTTTTCTTGGCCAAATTAGATTTTTTATGTAGTTTCTTATTTTGTTTAGCTAATCAGCCCTAACACGTTTTTATTACAATAAAATTCAAGGTTTTTTATTTCATATTTTCCCGATGTTTGATTAATTTTTTGTTCACTTTATCCAGGGACTCGTAATTGAAGATTATTATATTACATTAAAAATATAATTTCTTAAACATTTATCTAACATCTATAAATCAATATATAATACACAAACTTTTGAAAAAGCTTTGAAAAAGCTGCATGTATACATTTACACATACATACTTATATACATACTTATTGTGTGTATGTAAGTTTTCTTATATTATTTAAAGAAATTTGTTATTTTTGATTGATTTAATTTTACTGAATTTTTAAGAACTTTTTCCTCTATCTTTTCAAATATGTTGTCAAAATTTACATCTTTACCCATTTTGGAAACAACTTGTACATACATATGTATCAGTTTTTGTGTCAGTTTGTTTAATTGAACAACATTAATCATTTAATTTTTGTCAGAATAATCCTGGGTTCCATTCTTATGTACTAAAATTTGTCAATTGGACTATAAGTACTTATGTGAAGAACTTCGCACTAATTTATTTTTTTTTTGCCTCTCATATAATTGGCGTATAACGGAAAATGGACTATATTGGTAATGGATTGAATAACGAATATTTTGTATGAATTTCACTAATATATGGCAGAAAGTAAACCTTTTTTGGAATATATTGCTAATTCCACTATAAGCGGTGTGGCTTATAAACGAAATATACTGTACATACATACATATGTATAACAAAATAAATTTAGGTATCAAACACAAAATCATGTACATCATCATATACATAAGTATATATGTAAATACATATTTTGTTCATGTGTCTAATGCTAATCTGCAATAATTTTACTTGATTATAAGTATGTATCATATTATATATTTACATGGTTGATTATTGTAGCTCATTTGAACTATAGCAGAAAACTATAATATTTTAACAGTGAAGTTAAGATAACAATAACAAAATAATTCGCCTATTGCTATTATCTAAACAAGAGATTTAATTGCAACATAAATACATGCATACAAATCTATGTACATATGTATATGGGAATATGTATGTACACACATACACACATACATATGTACAGTCACTCACATTTAAAGTCGGGCAGACCATGACGGAAACTTCTAGTCACAATATCTATGTTTTGATGAAAGATAATACATCAATTGTTTTTTTATTTCATCACAAAAATTCTCTTATTTAAAAATAACAAAAGCAATATATTCCAAAATCTTTAATAAAATGTACACGAAGGCTTAACTTAAATAAGGTCACTTTTCAGTCTCACATTTAAAATCGGGCACTACATAACAAATTAGAAATATTTGAACACAACGAAATGTTAGTACTTTGTAGCCCCACCCTTTCGATTCTCAACAGCTTGTAGCCGGCGTGCCATTGATACAACTAGTTTTTGCAAACATCAGGGTTTATATTATTCCACTCTTCCTGCAAAGCAATTTTCAAGAGTTCTATTGATGTACACTGCCTGTCCTGCATCCGGCGACCAAATTCGTCCCACAAATGTTCAATGACTTTGAGGTCGGGACTTTGAGCAGGGGTTTTGATTACATTTGGACCGCCAATTCTTTATATTATATGCCGAATGCTTTAGGTCGTTGCCCTAGTAGTATTGGAAATTACTTTAAGTGCCGATATTTCTAACACTTTCTTTAAAATTTTTTCTCAAAATTGTTAAATAGACATGTTTATTCATTACTCTATCGATGAAACGCAAATTGCCAACTCCTGAAGCCGTCATGCACCCCCAAACCATATCCGACCCACCACTGTGCTTAACTGTTTTTCTTGAATTCTTGCCTTCCAGCTCTTTGTTTGGTTTGGGCCACACTTTACACTTTCCATCACACTCAAATAAGTTAAATTTACTCTCATCAGTAAACAGTACTTAAATACTGACTGTTAAAACCATGAAATTGTTTTTGCCCCTACGTACATTGCTCCAAACATCAAAATCAAAGCCATATTTATCACGGTGGTGGGTCGGATATGGTTTGGGGGTGCATGGCGGCTTCAGGAGTTGGCAATTTGCGTTTCATCGATAGAGTAATGAATAAACATGTCTATTTAACAATTTTGAGACAAAATTTTAAAGAAAGTGTTAGAAATATCGGCACTTAAAGTAATTTCCAATACTACCAGGGCAACGACCTAAAGCATTCGGCATATAATATAAAGAATTGGTTGTCCAAATGTAATCAAAACCCCTGCTCAAAGTCCCGACCTCAATGTCATTGAACATTTGTGGGACGAATTTGGTCGCCGGATGCAGGATAGGCAGTGTACATCAATAGAACTCTTAAAAATTGCTTTGCAGGAAGAGTGGAATAATATAAACCCTGATGTTTGCAAAAAATTAGTTGAATCAATGCCACGCCGGCTACAAGCTGTTGAGAATCGAAAGGGTGGGGCTACAAAGTACTAAAATTTCGTTGTATTTTAATATTTCTAATTTGTTATGTAGTGCCCGACTTTAAATGTGAGACTGAAAAGTGACCTTATTTAAGTTAAGCCTTCGTGTACATTTTATTAAAGATTTTGGATAAATTGCTTTTGTTATTTTTAAATAAGAGAATTTTTGTGATGAAATAAAAAAACAATTGATGTATTATCTTTCATCAAAACATAGATATTGTGACTAGAAGTTTCCGTCATGGTCTGCCCGACTTTAAATGTGAGTGACTGTATGTACATTTTATGAAATTTCTTAAGTTTAGTAATAACACAATTCACCTTCTAAGTATTTTATTCGATAATTTGCATTTTTCCTAGTTGGATTATAATTAATATTTTGTTTGTTCTACACTTATGTATGTACATTCATATGTATGTTTGCACATATTTATGCATGTACATATGTATGTATGTAGATTGGTATGGAATATGAATTTTTTTGTTTTCAGTATTGTTGTTTCTTCAGCCTTTGGCTGATAAAAAACTTCATGTTGATTTTTCTCCCTCCCAGTAAACGAATGAATAAATAAAGTAAAACGAATCAGAGATGGCATACAGAGGTTTTATGTTGTGTCATTTGTCTCCTGTAATTACCCCTTTTTCATTATAATAGCACAAAAAGAAATTGTCTTTTAGTACCTACATACATTTTGTTGTACATTTATTTGTATGTACAACAATTGGGGGCAGACCAAGTACAATATTAGCAGCATATAAATTTAACCAAATCTCATCCCTGACCAATTGCCTCCTACATACATACTTAAGTATTTACATATGTACATAGTTGTAGTCATCTCTTTGATTGATGCGGTTCGTTTTTTTTTTGTGTGGTGATAAAATGTTTAAGTAATTATGAATTTTTTTAAATTATTGAGAACATACTTACAACAATTAGAAAAGTTTTCTTTGTGGGTGAAGTGTTTGTGCAAAAGAAATCTAATTCCCATTTGAATAAAAAGTATTCCTTGTTGTTTTTTTTCAAGTGTGTATTCCGTTTTTATTTCTTATATTAATATAATATTTATTGCTTTTAATTAAATGTCGGTAAATTGTGTGGAAGGCAATGAAAGAGTAGCAAATGCATGTTTGTGGCCAAATTTGACGAGAACTTCGAAAAGGTAATTTTGTTTTGTTCTTTTCTTTATTTTGATTTTATTATTGATTTACATACATACATACATACATGCATAAGTATATTGGTGTGCATATCTCTTCGTTTTATTAACTAAGAGAGTGAGTTAGTTTTAGCGGAGAAGGTGCTACATTGGGAAATATAGTTTTAGAGGATTTCATTCGTATATAAGTATGTAAGTAATTGTGCGGAAGATTAGAATCCCTCTCGCATACATCAAGGTGAAATAACTTTGCTGGGGGGTGTTAATAAGGCTACAACTACAAGAGCATAAATAAACGAGTTTGCTAGAATGTAAAAAATTATAAAATTTTAGATTTATTGTGCTTATGTATGTACAGTTTGTCAAGAAATTGTTTTGACACAGTGAAAATAGTTTTTATTTTGACTTTCATCATTAAAAAACAAAACGTGTTTTAACTCTTTTACCATTTTTTTTATAATATAATTTTAGCTATATGTTAACTAACAAATAACGTCAAGGAGAACAAAACAAAAACTTAAGATTAAGAAATAAGATAAAAAAGTAAAAGAAACTCAAGAATGTTGTTGTCAAGAAAATGTTTTTACATACTAATATAATATGAAAAAATGGATTGGATCTTTAAATGTAAGATTATCAATATTTTGTGTGGCCATCATTGGCATCAATCAGGGCTTTCAGGCGCCGTTTCATTGAAAAAAATTAATTTTTGTACATATTCTGTTGGTATTTTACTCCATTCTTCAAAAATTACAGCCTTTAACTCACTTTGGTTTCTGGGACGCCTTTTGGCAGTATTTTTTTTTAGACAAGACCATAAATTTTCAACTGGGTTTAAATCTGGACTCTGAGCAGGTGTATCGAGTACCTTACCGCAGTTGTAGAGAAGCCACGTCCTTACCAAAAGAGCGTTATGTTTAGGGTCATTATCCTGATAAAATTTGAAATTCGGCTTTCTATCAGAATAGAACCCAAATTTTGTCGCGCTGTTAACTAGATGACGCTTTAATATACCCGGGTATTGATTAGCATCCATAGTGTTCTCAATAAAACAAAGATCTCCAACTCCCTTACTAGGAATGCACCCCCAAACTATTACTGAAAGTTTTCCAAATTTTACAGTTGGAATTATGTTTCGACTTTCCAATGCTTTCAAAGGTTTTCTCCATACTCTATTAGGACCATCATTGTAAAAAAGCATTATTTTTGTCTCATAACAAAATATAACGTCATCCCAGTAGTCGTCAGGCTTGGAAATATGTGTTACAGCAAAAGACAATTGTCTTTCTTTATGTTGCATTGTAAGCAGTGTTTTTTTTTCGTGCCAATCTGGATGAATAGTCCTTCTTTTTCAAAACTTGTCTTGCCGTTTCGTGGGAGAATGTCACGCCACATTCTTCTTTAAGTTCAGATGCAAGTGTTCGTATGGATACCAAAAGGTTTTCGTGTACCTCTCTTCTTAAAATACGTTCTGTTCTCTCCGAAATTTTATGTGGACGGCCAGTAGGAAGCTTTAATGTTAGACTATTTTCTTTTTCAGCGCGATTTAAAATATTGTACACTGTTTGTCTAGTTATTGAAAACATTTCAGATAACTCTCGGACCGTTTTCCCGATCGCGTGGTTATAGTAAACTAACTGAATTACACCGGTTGAAGTCCTTTTGCCAGGCATTTTAAATCCTCGTAAAATTATCGTTTTCAGTAATAAAAAACAAAACTATAATTAAATCATTATCAATGGTCACTTGACTAACGAAAAAATTGTTGTTTGAACAGTAAAAACTACCGGTATAAAAAAAACACACACACAAAAAGAAATTGTAAAAACATTTTCTTGACAACAAAATTTTTGTATTTATTTTATTTTTCTTCAATTTTTTTATTATTATTCCCTATTTTCTCCTTCCCTTGCTCCTGTTTGTTAACTAATATATAGATAAAATAGAATTGAAAAGAAAAAATTTTTAAACTACAAAGGAAAACTATTTTTTGCATTATTAAAGTCAAAACAATAATTTTTTTCACTATGTCAAAACAATTTCTTGACAAACTGTATATATAGAGTGTGTACGCCAGCACATGCAATAATCAGTGTACTTACCTAAGTACATACATATGTATGTACCTATATTCATGTAGTTTGTTTTTGCTGTTGTTGTGTTGTTGCTGTATTAATACCTACTTACATACTTATAACATTATTCCACTTATTTACATTTACTTAGTAATGGGCTACGCGGTTAGATGGGTCCAATGTGAAGGATAAATGTCTTCAATTACTAGAGTTATTCGGAGGGCATTAAATCTTAAGTATCACACATTATATTAATATTAGATGGATCGGAACAGGATCGATGATGGGATGGTTTTGAACCATCAAACATTTAATTAAACTACATAAAAATCCAATTGCATCATTCTTCAAATATTTTTATTTTTCTTATTCCAAACTGGAAATTATTGCTTATTTCGTAATCTGAAAATTGTTATGCACTTACTTACATACATATATCTTGCTGATTATTTTTAGTAATTAAATCAGTATGGTTGCTCTTCGGACTTTCTATAGATTTCATTTCTACATTTTATTGTAAACGTTCAACTTTTATTTACTTATGTACTATGTACTTTCTTCAATCTTTTTAAATTTATTTTAGCGAATCCGAATATTTTATTGCTTAATATCATCAAAGCTATCATATTTGAATATTCAAAACAACAACAGCAAGTATTGTAGTATACAGTAATTTTAATTTTTCAAACGGCACGCACAATGCAAAAGCACTTGTACTTGAAAAAACGGTTTATATTTTATTTTTACTAATCTGAAGAGGATACTACGGGTAGTTCTATTCATTTAACTGCTTTATTTTAGATTTTCTTGATGATATGGCAGTATAAAATTGGTTGCGGACTGCCAGGTTAGCATGAAATAATTTTATTGCAAATAAATAATTTTATTTCAAAAAAAAAAAAAACTGAACTGCTTTCTCATGAAATTATAGATTTGCCATGGTATTAAATGTATATTATATATTTTTGAATTTAACAAAAAACAATACGTTGAAATTGATATCTTAAATGAAGGTTATTACAGTAATCAAGTTGTTACAGAATTAAAACCTATTTTTGCCAGACACGGTATTCCTAAAATTTTTATTTCCGATAATGACACTCCATATAACTCAAAAGATTTCAATAAATTTTGTAATGATTGGTCTATCGATCATATCACATCTAGTACACACTTTCCGCGATCAAATGGTTTGACAGAACGATCAGTTCAAAATATAAAAAATTATTGGCAAAGTGTAGAGAAACAAATTTAGATTATTACACAGCATTACTACATTACAGGACAACTGCAAACCTCAGCCCCAAAGTTGTCAATAGTGACAAGTACAAAATTCAATTTGCGAAAAATATAAAGAAAATGTGTGACAGTTTTAACAAAAATACTCTCAAACTTCAACCAATATTACCAGGTGAGAAAGTCATGTTCAGACGTACATCAGTTTCAGTTTCCTTTACACAGCATTACTACATTACAGGACAACTGCAAACCTCAGCCCCAAAGTTGTCAATAGTGACAAGTACAAAATTCAATTTGAGAAAAATATAAAGAAAATGTATGACAGTTTTAACAAAAATACTCTCAAACTTCAACCAATATTACCAGGTGAGAAAGTCATGTTCAGACGTACATCAGTTTCAGTTTCCTTTCCTTCATCCGTTGTAGAAAAATTTAAAACACCAAGGTAATGTTTAGTAAAAGATAATGATGGAGTAATTTATTGTCGAAAGAATTGATGAAGAAATAGAGCGTGTAAATCCAAATAATAATCATATTGTAAATAAAAATCACCCTGTAAATCCACATAATAGTCCTATTATAAATCAACATCAGCATGTAATTACACATAAAAGTCGTATTGTAATAGTCCTATTGAAGATCAGACTTCAAATAAGGCAGAAAATAGAAATCAAGCTGAATATTGTGGAATACAAATCTTAGTACTAGGGAAATGGCAGATAATTTTAAATGGAAACTTTACGTTGGATAAAGAAACTTTACATTGGGGGGAAAAAAATAATAATACCTAAGGGACTAACCTATTAAGATTGAAGTTTTAAACACATTATAAATTAAGAGTAATATGAATCTCTTATAAACACCCTTTACATTGGCTATATTTAAATAAAATTAAGAGCTGATATTAATTTATTATTCTTGAATAAAGAAAGTTGTTTCCAAATACATCAGAACTATTTTCTTTGATTATTATTCAAATAGTTGAAATGTATAAAAAGTTGAACTATCAAACAACACCCATCTAATTTCATAGATCTTTGCTCTGAATAGCTTGGATCAAAATTGTCATTGGCTCGTAGTAGATGAAATATTCTCATCCGATTGAAAGTAACTCAGAATTGTTTTATCAAATCGCAGCATCTTCATCCAAGGTGGTTTTCTTCAAAATTTAAATTTTTTTATAAATTTAATTTGGCTGTACAGTGATGACTAGCCCAAGTTTATCACATATGTCATTTGTTCTATGTATAGGATAACGAACAAAATTATTGTTTTAGACTTTATGGAAATACTCTCAGTTTCTGAGGAAAAAAATGCTGTTGAGATGGCAGCTGGTGTGTGCAATGATTTGAAATCATGCATTCTAGAAAACCAAACACTACTAATGAATGTAAGTGAGTCCTGTAGAACAAATCTAGGTAGTTACAAAGAATTAGATTGAAGTTGAGAAACAACTGAATGCTTTTTTTATCCAACGTAAAGTTTCTATTTAAAATTATCCGCCATTTCCCTAGTACTAAGATTTGTATTCCATCACGCTGGCTGTCTGTTTATCAGCTTGTCTCTCCGCCTATCGATCTGCCTGGCTCCATAATATTATTTTAATTTTACGTCTTTTACATCTGAACTGTAAAAATAATATAAGAAAATCGAAATTAATGACTAAAAGGAAAGAATATTATTTAAGTAATTTATGATCAGCAACATGAGCATAATTTAATCACACAAGATCTGTCGTTCAACGCCTGACAACATGCGTACACAAAGAAATTTCGTACGTACGCATTCTATGCGGTCACCCAACATCAGAGACACCCGTGCGACACAAAACATGCAGCTAAAGATGCAGGCAATGCTCACGATGGAACTGGATAAACGAGAATATTTTCTTTTTAGTTAAACTTTATTGAAAATCAATTCGTTAATAATACGCTCCATCCCATTGACCACGTAAGAAGAAGGAGTTAAATGGGTTGAAAAAAAATGCTTAAAATTGCCTGATACGCATGAAAAAAAGGCGAAGAAAACGAAAAAAAACGCACCAACATTAAGTCACAAATCACAATTTTTTGTAAGTTTGTCAGCCTGTTAATTGCAATTGCTATTGGGGACTAGGGTGATCGACAACAACAACAGTATGTGAAAACTCAATAAGAACACTTAGTTAAATATCTTTTTTAATATCTTGAAACGACTCGTTATTGAATTGGGAATTATAAATGTATTTTATTTAAAATTTTTAATCGTAACCACACAAGATTATTGAACGTAAATAGAAGAATTCCTTTGTTTGTAATTTTTATTTTTCATTTTTATTATAGTCCATATTAAGTTGTCCACACAACTGTCCATGCATCCACACGCATTAGTACGAGTATATGGCCACAAGCAGTTGTTTATGCATAAATAAATGCAAATGTTATGAACATCCTCAATGCGGTATTATATGTTAAATGAAAATTTTCGCAGGAATATAAGGAAACTTTGCCGTGTACATACGTACATACATATATTTCTACTGGTGTACGTGGGCAAATTACCCATTGTGACTTATAAGGGACGTTTGAGATAAATTACTATTAGGCGAATATTACTTATATAAACCAAGTTTCTTATAAAGCTAGGTGGCTATTGGAATCCATATTAGTAGTGCTCAAGTCCAAGAAAATTCATGTGTCTCATCTATTCTTTTCCAATGATTTTACGGTTCTCATTGTAAGAATGTCTCGTTTTTGATACCTATACACTGATTCGGAATCTGTTTTCAATAAGTCAATATGCATATTTTTCGTTAGTACTAAAACTCTTAAAAAGCAAATTAGAATTATAAAAGTATAAACATTGTGGTCTAGAAATCATATGCAAGAATAACAATCAACTTAAGCCGAATTTTGTAAGCGACTATAATTATGGCCCAATGTGTTTATTACCACGTTTATACGCACGTCTTATTTGCAAATAGAACTATTTGCAAATAACTAATTCACTGTTTATACGGGAAATTGCATACAGAACTTGTGTTATTGTTAGTGATGCCATGTGACGAAAATAAGATTGTTTGGTAAGTAAAACACAAAAAACGTTCATGAAGTGGCAACGTCTTACTTTTTATTTGCAAATAGTGTCGTTATTCACGACTTGTTTAAGTGAGTTAATAAGTTACAATAAAAAAGTTATACGGCAACATTCTTCTTTTTTATTTGCAAATAAGACGTGCGTATAAACGTAGTATATAATTAAAATTTTTTACATTATTTGTTTATTAAAATTTAAAAATGTTTAATAAATTAATTAAAAATGTGTTTTAAAGATTTTTTTGAAGATCTCTAATAATTAGATGCGACTTTTGCTCGCAAAATTCTCGCAATGCTGCTTGTATTTAATATACTGAAAAATGAGGCTTGCAATAAAGTGAGTTTTTTTAATTTGCTTTATATCATCTACATTCATTTATAAATAAAATATTCATTGTGATCATTTTGTATATGTGGATGCGATGAGCACTGACACTATACTAGAAGACGAGATGTGCGACTTTCACAATCTGTATCTCAATGTTATGATTAATATCATTATTTTCTCTAAGCAAAGTAGTTCTCTCTATGTTTATGTTTATGTTTATGTTTATGTTTATGTTTATGTTTATGTTTATGTTTATGTTTATGTTTATGTTTATGTTTATGTTTATGTTTATGTTTATGTTTATGTTTATGTTTATGTTTATGTTTATGTTTATGTTTATGTTTATGTTTATGTTTATGTTTATGTTTATGTTTATGTTTATGTTTATGTTTATGTTTATGTTTATGTTTATGTTTATGTTTATGTTTATGTTTATGTTTATGTTTATGTTTATGTTTATGTTTATGTTTATGTTTATGTTTATGTTTATGTTTATGTTTATGTTTATGTTTATGTTTATGTTTATGTTTATGTTTATGTTTATGTTTATGTTTATGTTTATGTTTATGTTTATGTTTATGTTTATGTTTATGTTTATGTTTATGTTTATGTTTATGTTTATGTTTATGTTTATGTTTATGTTTATGTTTATGTTTATGTTTATGTTTATGTTTATGTTTATGTTTATGTTTATGTTTATGTTTATGTTTATGTTTATGTTTATGTTTATGTTTATGTTTATGTTTATGTTTATGTTTATGTTTATGTTTATGTTTATGTTTATGTTTATGTTTATGTTTATGTTTATGTTTATGTTTATGTTTATGTTTATGTTTATGTTTATGTTTATGTTTATGTTTATGTTTATGTTTATGTTTATGTTTATGTTTATGTTTATGTTTATGTTTATGTTTATGTTTATGTTTATGTTTATGTTTATGTTTATGTTTATGTTTATGTTTATGTTTATGTTTATGTTTATGTTTATGTTTATGTTTATGTTTATGTTTATGTTTATGTTTATGTTTATGTTTATGTTTATGTTTATGTTTATGTTTATGTTTATGTTTATGTTTATGTTTATGTTTATGTTTATGTTTATATGTTTTTATAATTGTCTGTATGTTGTCTTGTAAATATAAAATTTTTAAATTACTGAGAAAACAGACAACATCCTCTTTACAAGGGAAAAATCATTAGAATTAATACTGAAGGTAAGCCGAATTTATATCAAAAAGTATCGATATGGCGGGTATGATTTTAAAACGGGTAAGTAATGATGCATTTACAACATAAACATAAACATAACCATAAACATAAACATAAACATAAACATAAACATAAACATAAACATAAACATAAACATAAACATAAACATAAACATAAACATAAACATAAACATAAACATAAACATAAACATAAACATAAACATAAACATAAACATAAACATAAACATAAACATAAACATAAACATAAACATAAACATAAACATAAACATAAACATAAACATAAACATAAACATAAACATAAACATAAACATAAACATAAACATAAACATAAACATAAACATAAACATAAACATAAACATAAACATAAACATAAACATAAACATAAACATAAACATAAACATAAACATAAACATAAACATAAACATAAACATAAACATAAACATAAACATAAACATAAACATAAACATAAACATAAACATAAACATAAACATAAACATAAACATAAACATAAACATAAACATAAACATAAACATAAACATAAACATAAACATAAACATAAACATAAACATAAACATAAACATAAACATAAACATAAACATAAACATAAACATAAACATAAACATAAACATAAACATAAACATAAACATAAACATAAACATAAACATAAACATAAACATAAACATAAACATAAACATAAACATAAACATAAACATAAACATAAACATAAACATAAACATAAACATAAACATAAACATAAACATAAACATAAACATAAACATAAACATAAACATAAACATAAACATAAACATAAACATAAACATAAACATAAAGACTAAATTAAAGACTATTGTGTCTTGCTTAATTTTTACATATTTTGAGAACACAAACACTGTGTATATGGATGTATGTACTTGTATGTATTAAATAATTTACGCAGCAAATATGCAACTTTTTTTTAGCTAAGTACGCAAAGAATATTTTTCTATTTAGCTTTTCTGTGGTAAATTAAAGCCTGTGGTTCACGAAATATGTGTGTTAAATATTTTCTTATCGAAACCAATAAAGTTCTATTTCTATTTTTGATGTTGTATTTATTGATGCAGAATTTGTGTTGTTGCTGCTGTTGTTGCGGCTATTTAATGACCAGTCAAAAGTATTGTAGCATGTTTGTAATATTTATACCATAGAGATCATTTTTGTGCTTTTGAAAATTATGTGTATCCGTTCATCACTTAATTGAATTGCCAAAATGTCTATTTCGAAATGTTGAAGATTGCTTTTATTGTTTTGACTGTTCCCACTTTTTAATGTTATTCAGCAGCAGTCCAAGATTTTTCTTGCAACCGAAAAAACAACTAAAAACACCCTGGCAAACTTGAAAAAATGTTGCTGCTAGTTGGACTGTTGTTGTTGATGATAATAGTAAGCCATATCACAGCATTAAAACCAAATGAAAGACTATATTATCTTTCTATATGTCAAGGATTTCACAATAAGGGCGATCTGTTTTTTTTAATGTTATATAAAAAGTTTTGAGGGAGGTGTCAACAAATTGTCACAATATTAATGTTACACACTTTTCGCAAATTTATCGAAACCACAAAATTAGCACAAATTTCGGGGTAAATGAAACGCTAAATTCCCTTAGCTTTATTCATCACAGATATAATTATCACTATAATTTGAAAGGACAGCGCTGTCAACTTTAAAACTTTAAAAAGCGCTAGAACCGTGAAAAAGCATGTATTTTTTTTCGAAAAAATCACTAACTTCAAAATTTTATTCAGGTTTGATTTGCGCTTTTGTGTTATAGATTTGATTAGTAGGTAATTCTGACAAACTTACAATACGCTCACAAAATCTGATGTTATCGATAAAAAATGGTATTGTCATTTTCAAAATACTTTGTGCGAGATTGTTAAGCATATATGAAGCTAAGTTGGTTATCTGAGTACTTATAGTGCAATAAAGTTTAACCGCCTACTGATATTCACCGGCTTCAACTGATTTTAAATATTAATTTACTCTTGCACAAATTTTGCGTTTCATTTCACTATACATACATAAAAACTAAAAGCACCGACCACTATCTCGAAAGTTTCATAAAGCACTTAATACAGTGCTAAAAACCCTGAGTTGACGCTTATAGTAGAAATGCTTAAAATTTCAATGAGTCTGCCGTAAAGGTCAAAATAAAAGGAGCAGACTGCATATCTAATGAGAGCCCTTGGATGGCATTTGTTCCATCACGGTACCTAGAAGACACATTTTTACGAAATGCCGATAATTATAGCTTCTGAAACTCGCTCCGAATATTATACAGAGACCAGTGGCGATTCAGATCGTGAATAGAGTTTTTACCTAGATGTTTTGAAGTATGATTACAAACTCGGCTACTAATTGAGGTTGAAAGGTGCAAATCTTTAGAGCATATTTCCATTTTGATACTGGCGACTAGGGCCGAGATTGTATATTTTCTATTTTTCAAATGAGTTTGAGGACAAAATCTAGTATAACCCTCAAAGAAAAAGTAGAATGGGACTATTTCTCACTATAATAGGTTAAGGGAGCTTGATCGCTGTGATATATGACACCTGTGATAGATAAAGAATAGAAAATTGTAAACATCAAAAGTAAAGAAGACAGAACTCAGAAACATCCCGGGAATACGGCAGGAAATGAACCTGCGATTGTTTGACTGCTAGTCCAGCCACTGGTCTTAGAGGGTACCTTATTACGATACTGGCTTATGCAATTTTCCGCCAATACATCTGCTATAATTGGAGTACATTAATTTTGATGGGTTAGTACAACAATAGATTTGGCCGGCTTAGCCCGCTTTAACCTGCTCTTATTGGAAAATCATTTATAAGTATATAGAGAAGACTTACAGCTTAGATCAAATAATTAGCACTACCTTTAATTTAACACTACATATTTTTTGCACAAGTATAGGCAACTTGATTGTGTATTACAACAGCCAAATGGGCGGATTTTAGTTCTGTTGTCTGGAATTTGTAGGATACTTAACTCCACATTTTATTACGTATTTAATATTCTAAATATACGTTCATTGCAATGTTTAATGTGCAATTTCTTTTGCTCTCGCCTGCTTACATGCATTTGATGTGAAGAAGTTGTAGGGGACGCAGCATTTATGTAGACAAAAAAATCATTTACAAAAAAGAAACCAACAAGTTAAATTCCATATTTAGTAAATTTTGTTGTAAGTATATGCCGTTTGCTTATTTTCCTTTGAATTTGTGTTATCTATTTGTCCAGTTTCCAGTTTACGGTATGAAATGTTTACGTGAGATTAGATGTCAATCTTTTTGCTATTTGGAATATAGTTTAAAATGCAAAAATTTTCCTCTTTGAAGGAAAATGTAGTCGTTTAAGAATAAATGAAAGAAAATATATATTTACCCCTGAAAAAAATCTCAATGTTCAGAAAACACTATGAATAATGAATAGGCTTGATGGCAAGCATGTTTAGTTATTCACTTGAAAAATCTTCAAAATAAGGATTGAAACACTCCCTAACATTGGAAAATTTTGTTCTTCCTTAAGAAAAAGATCAATTTTTAAAAAAATTTACTTTGTTCTCAAAAACGCCTCCTTTTGGCCTACACTCAAGTAGAATTTTAGAAGGTCCTTGGAACAGGCTTCTGTTACAGAAATAATTTGATACGAAATTTTATTTTCGAGCAAAACTTTTCAAATGTGTGAATTAGTTCTATTGGCAACTTTTATATTGATAAATGATAAAATTTTCATATTCTGGAAAGAAAAAATAATAATCCAGTATTCCATTAAAATGAATGAGATTATTTTACGGCTCTTCTTTAGATCCGTTGTTGACACATTTGTTAGCATTATAACCAAAATCTTATTTAAAAATCCGATTAAAAAATAAAAAGTAAAGGTTTAAGGGATTTGGCTGTGTTATGAACCAGTCAAGAAGTACTTTAAAATGCTACCCGTGTTCTACTCGTTTATTATTGTGAACAATTATATTTAAATTGTACTCACGTATTTTTATTATTAGAAATCTTTACTTGATAATCGACGAGTTTTCATATTAAATAAAAATTTATTTCAGAATTAACCGCGTCAGAGTCTTAGGTTTGTGAACTTTTTCTATATCCATGGGTGGTCCAAATACAAGTGTATTTATAAAAATAAAATCAGTTTTGATGACATAGTTATGAGCTTTGGGACTTGGTGCGTCATCCTTCCTTAACTCCAAGATCCACAGCAAACTTTCACTCTCTATGGATACACTGGCCTCTCAACAATGGCATGCGAGTTTTACGATCTTAAAAAGCGAAAATTTCGTTTGTTGATGATTTTTCAGCCTGTCCGATATTTCCTAACGCTGGTCAAGTGCAAAGCAATTCATTTTTGTTTGTGGAGGCATGATTTTGAGTAATAGTTTATATTTCTGGCAGAAAAAAACTATCAGCGTCAAAATAATACACGATTTCCAATATATTTATATATGTATGTATTTACAGTACTTAAAATGAAAATATCTTCAGAAACAAACAACTGAAAGAAAATTGCTGATGGATTTGTTAGATTTTTCAATTCAATTCCCACAACGACGCAAGCATTTACGTACTTTAAGTAACTTACAAAATTTAGGGATGACCGTAGTGGTTATATATGAGTAACGAACCCTTTAGGATTATTGTTATTATGATTTTTATGGATTATTATAAGGCGATAATTTTGTGCAGTTATATTATGTGTGAAGTTATATTATGACGTATATAAATAAGCTGAACAATGTTTTCTATATACCACCTCAGCTATCCTGCAATAACCACACACATACTATAAGTAGTTCATGTAAGTCTTTCGCTTAAAGTTTAATAATTCAATAGTGGTGTTGCAGTGGTCTTTAATATTATATGCAGAATATACATTTTATGTCGTAATACTTAAATCCAATGTTGATTTATTTCACGTTTGGTTGTCCCATATGGACTAGTTTGATTTTAGATGTGTTGTCAGTCAGATATTGCTCGTTGCATTTTTAACGTTTTTATTTATCACTACAATTTCACCAACATCGGCATAAACTTGCGTATACGAGATACGAGAGTGGTCTTAGTGTGCTCCTTGTGAAACTCCGTTATTTCATTTCATTACTGTACAACATTTATTATTGTTTTTCACTAGTACCTTCAAAAATATATATTTAGTTGGCAAACCAATATAAAATATTTGTAATATTGAAAGTTTATTCCAGCCAAAGCCAGCTTAATTTTTGTTCATCAAACATCTGCGGTTCAAGGGGCTAGAATTGGTTACTTTTGTCAATATAAAATAAAAAATTCCTTATAGTTTTTGTCATTAAGTTTATTATTTAAAATTTCACAGAAGCTGAATATGTTGGTATACTTTCTTGGCGAAATCATTATATTAAAATTTATACTTATGTATATTATTAATATTTTTCTCTCGCTGAAATCAATACCGATCGAAAGTGATCTTGATTAGGCATGTCGAGTCTTTACGAAGCGAAATTATTTCTCGGAAGAAAAGCTTTTTAGATTTTCAAAAGTGACATTGTTAGTTTTAATGAATTATTTAAAGCAAATTAAAAATTTAGTTTAAATTCTGGATATTGGAGTATTTTTGCCTTATTTTTTACACATTTTTTAACAATGTGTACATGATATTGAAATTAATGTTTCGAAGTTGCTCCTAACTGATCATTAAGAACTATTAGCTCTTTGTTTGTTGTGGGCTTATCTGTTCAGACTTATACCATATTGATATTTCATTAGTGCTAACCAAATAATCAATGAACTTCATCCATTTCGAATGCATTTAAAACGAGTTTAAATTTATACAAACACCAACATATACAGAATTAGAGTTCTATAATAATGAAAATTACGAAATATGTAAGTTTATAATTACAGTAGGCCTTGAATAACAATTTATATGCCATATATATATATATATATATATATATATATATATATATATATATATATATATATATATATACATATATATATATATATATATATATATATATATATATATATATATATATATATATATTCCATATGAATCTATTATATTTTTCTTCCAATATGTACACAATTAGGCGCCTTTGGACGCCAATGATTGTATTTAATAGGATAAAGAAAAAATTCAATATTGAATATTATTATTTTGGAATTGCTTTCAAACCGTCCGAAGTTTTCTGCTGAATTTGTTAGCAGCAGGGAAATATCGATACATAAGCAGCTTAATGCACAACAGACAACAAGCTAAGTAACCTTTTATATTGTTAAAAAATTAATTTTTATAGTATTTACTACAAATTATACCAAAATTAAATTGGAAAATAGCATTTTCACACTTTTTCGAAATAAAGAAGCCGCCGACAATTTTTTGACAAAGAGGACCTCTGGCCCTGACTTCAAATATTATTGTATCTATAGATAAAACATCATGATATGCAAAAGTTAAGTGAGGTGTCCAGCAGGCCTTCGTGTGCTTTTGTCTAGTATTTTCGTTAATGATCTTTGCAATGTATATTAAAATATATGCATTCATTCCAAAAGTTATGACATTCAGATTAACTTACTAAGCTGCAAGGATATAATGCATGTTCTTAAAGACCCAGCATCTTAATCACATATTTATGAAGTGTTTTATAAATGAAATGAAAAGTAAATATCATTATGCAAAGATACGTTGTATTATTTCTATGCTTTCCTTTTGAATTATTTCAAAGTCACATAAAATTTCCTTTCATCGAATGAAAGATTAATTTTATCTCAAAAGTTTTCATTTATCCTTCACATGTAACACGAGTATTTCAAAAACGTACCTATAGATCATTCATTAAACACTAACAAGAAACTACGAAATGCAAGGCGCCATATGTATTTTATATTTTATTAAAATCATATAAAACTCATATACATTGAAAAGGTCCTTGAAAACATTAATTGTACACGAATGTATTATTTGATGGTATGATGAAGTGTCAGTACTTTTTGAACATAAATATTTAAGTATGAGATTTTGAAGGTGAATTTTGTTATCATGGACATAAGTTAACATTAGGAATGAAAATGTGTTCTTTGTTAATTATGAAAAGAAATCGTGATAGCAACATTGAATTTAATATTTAAAGAGTGCATGTCCTCATAAAAAAGAATTACTCCTTTTCACCCATTGTATTTTTGTTATTTAAAAGCCACAATCGTTCTTTATACATATACACATTTTAAAATAATCACTGCTGCTTTCAAAACTGCTGGAAAGGTTAAACGTTGTTAGGTTTCGCCTATTGAAATACAGTTGAAAAAGCTTAAGCTTAAGCAATTCAAACCATAACACCTTTTTAGTTTTATTTAAAATTTGTATTTATGATAACATATCATTATTTTTATGTACAGAAGCAAAGCGATGAGATTTTAGTCATATTTTCTTGATGTTTGTTTCCCTACGATAAGCTTTTCATATTCGACAACTTATGGACTTTATACAGAATATGGCTCTTCTAGTGCAACATAGTCATATCTCAAAAAATATATAACCCAGCAAAATGTCATTAAAGTTTTTTTAACGAATAATTTTGGTATAATTTCGGCTTAGTTTCGGATATAATTCTGATTTGTATATGCATATAAAGAGGATATTGAGAAATACTTTTTCTTCTATAAAAAAAAATCTTTAATTTTGTGAGATATTCCTATGTTCAATTCAAGACCAGCTTTTCTTAGAGGCCAAATTGGCACTTTTTGATAACTTCGGCTTATCTTCAGATATGATTTAAAGTCTTTTTTTTTTTGTTGTTGGGTATTGTTAGCTGAACTAGTTAGCGCGTTGACTAAAAAGCAATTTGTGACCGAGGATGACAAGTCAACAACATAATAAATTTTTGTGATGTCTATTAGTGTGGTATCCCGTTAGTTGTCGTGTTAGACTATTTAAGTGATGAAGGCATCGAACTGGTCACTGAACAGTACCGGCAGCGATTGACATTCTTCTGTGCTAATGTAAGTACATCACAGCGCCTTAATCATCAGTAATATTAGCAATGAATCATCGGCGAAGTAAAACAATCAATAAAGTGGTCACATTTACATCTTAAGACAGATAATGCGAATACTAAACACCAGAGGCGCTGCAACGTTTGGTATAAAAATTAACAAAACATGCACTAGCAGAAATGTAAGAGGAATTAAGCTTTCTTTTCTATATTAACCACCGATCTTCTCTATACCATCTGTTTTTCAAAGAAGTAACATTTTTAAGTAGTAGACATTAATTGCCTGAGTGTTACTTCTCATATGAAAAAATATTGGCTATCACTTTTTCCTCGGTAGCCAAATAGTTTTTGCAAATAGATATATCAACTTTAGGAATATATATTCAATGTATCTGAATCAGTACGAATTTCCAATCCACTTGTCAAGTTATAGTCCCTACATGGTATTATTTTGATACAGGAACAGACCAGCCATATACCACGAAATGTTTTTCTTACCTTTCATCTTTAGTTCTGAAGGTCATATCCTAAAAATTATTCTTTTCAATTTATATATAATCTTTTGTGCAATTTTCGATTACTCCCAATGATTATTAATTTCTTTTATAACCATACCGGCACTCTTGAAATGTATTATGCTGGAACTGAAAAAATAGATTGAGACTAAGATTACAGGGATTCGTGTCTGTGGACTTTTAATTTGAACTTTTCATGAAGAACATGACATTTAAAAAAAGTGCGTTGGGTAATTTAATTTAAGAAGTAATAATAAACAAAGCAAAGTTTAGTTAATAAAATATGACGGTCCACATAATCCTATAACACTGCTTGTAACTCCCTCTACGGAATTTTTTACTAAAATGAATTAAAATTCAATGTGGGTGCTGTTGGCTGGTGGGTGCTGTTGGCTGAAGTAGTTAGCGCGTTGACTACAAAGCAATTTATGACCGACAAACAACCGGGTTCGTATCCTGTTCAAGACAAGTCATAAAAAAAAATTTTTAACATCGTAAGTTTTTCTGATCTATTTGGTGTGGAGTTGTGTTAATTGTTGTTGGACTGTTTAAGTGATGAAGGCATAACACTGGTCACTTTAACAGAAACAGCAATTTTCATACTCTGCTAATGTTTACTGTATCAAGCGCGCCCTCCTTCGTCGGTATTGTCCGTCGGCGAAGTAAAACAATTAATAAAATGGCAATACTAAAAAAATGCGTCTACTTTTAACATCAGAGACGCTACAACTCGGCTATAAAAAAAAAAAAAAAAGTATAATAATAATAAATAAATCAACGCGGAATAGCTGAGTTGTGACACAGAAATTAAAAAAAAAAAAAAAAAAAAAAAAAACCTCTCTCTCTCTCTCTCTCTGTATTCTAATTTCACCACCTGTCCTCTCTACCCTATCCCTTTCACAAAAGAAGTAACACCTTAATCTAAGTAGTAGGTATTAATTACCTGAGTGTAACTTCTCTTAAAAAAAAAAAAAAAAAAAAAAAAAAAAAAAAAAATTTATTTTATATCTTCATACAGAGCCGATAGCCTGTGTGCTTTTTTGCCTTGTATTATTAGATTACAATTTAATACTCTTCTAATATTAGTAATAATAAAAATAAGGCAATGAAAAAATTTCCATTTTATTTTGTAAAAAAGGGCAACACTTTTTGCCCTTTCAAAGATAAGGAAGGGAGTTTTGTGGTTTTTTAATAAGCGCGAGTGTTTAGGAAAGATTCCTCGAACCTATGACGGAGCTTAATTTGTTAACGTATAGCGATAAATAGTTTTTTTTTTATTTACATAAATTAATCAAAAAAAAAAAAAAATTAAGGAAAGAAAACGCCATTAGTGTGGGTTTTATCGGAGGTTAAACCCACTTTAAAAATTTTTTGAAAGAGAACTTGAACTTGCGGAGGATTGAAGGTGGACAACAATCCTATATGTTTGCTTATAGTTGTTTTATTCAACAATACAGATTTTAATATACCGATTTTCGATACAATATATATCACTAAACTTCAGGGTGTAGAATAGACTTCAATAGTTTGATCCTATAACTTTTAAAGAGAAAAAGCTAAATTTATTAACAACTACTGTGGTTTGCTTAAGGGTAATGTGATTCACTAACTGCTCTTTGTCATATGGTTTATAATTTGATCTCTATAAAAATAAGAGAAAGGCGCCAAACAGTGTATAATTATATTTTTCATGAATTTATTTAATTATGGTCAGTAAAAGTTAAATTTATAACAAAATAATAAGAATAATGTTATAAATCAAGTAATGCTTTTATAATTTTATATATTTTTAACCGACTTCAATGCTTATCATTTGTGAACCAATTTGTAAATTTTTATTTGTTTAAAAGTGTTTTGTTGCAGGCCGATCCCATCATTGACTGCTACATAACCTCTTCATTTATGAAATGATTTTCAAGATTATTTTGTTTGAAAAGGTTTTCTGGTAATTAGGCCCCATGACTTCTCTTTCGAAAACGGGATGGGATATTTTTCCCTCCCCCGAAATATTTATTATCGATGGACCGATTTAAAAAAAAATATTTTAAAATGCAGTTTGTAGTTTGATTTCACAGAAATTTAAGCGGAAATCCGACTGACAAAAAAATTTACCCGAAATAATGATTATAAAATAATTTCGCCACTTATGGCGAAATTATATATATATATATATATATATATATATATATATATATATATACAGGTTAGGTTAGGTTAGGTTGATTTAAGGGGTGTGATAGCCCATGTCATACGACATACACTTAAGCCAGTGAAGGTTTGTTGTGCGCTCCCTTTTAATTATCAGACACAAACTGCCAGAGTTCTGCGGCAGGATTCGAACCTGGGACCTTCGCACTACGTGTCTAGTACACTACCTACTAACCTACGAAGGTCAGTTATATATATATATATATATATATATATATATATATATATATATATATATATATATATATATATATATATATATATATATATATATATATATATATATATATATATATATATATATATATATATATATATATATATATATATATATATATATATATATATATAGAACTATTAGTTTTACTTAAGCGAAATTTCGATTTCGTATTATGAGAAAAATCTGTCACAACTGATCACAGTACAATGAAAACATGATCTGTGCTTAGATAATAGTCTTTCGTTACAACTGCATCAAATCGTAGTTGAAAAAGAAAATCATTTATGCTACCGCTCAATAATTACCTTCAAATGGTTAATGATAATTGCTTTTAACACTCCATATTATGAATAAGTAATAAAAAATATGCACCTTCTTTTTTATTGCTAATAACATTTTTTCATAACCACTTTGCTGCCAGAATGGAATTTGCTTGGATTTAGTGTGAAGTAGAAAATCGAAGATCATTTGTACTCGTATGAACTACATGAAGATCATTAAGTGCAGAAATAATGCGGAAAAATAGCATAAAATATGGCTGAAAGTATGTATTGTTAAAAATATGGCAATGATAATTTTACCATTTAAAATTCCTGTATAATAAGTGTTTATAATTAGACAAGAAACTTGAATATTTATTAGTTGGAAATAAAAATTATGGCCACTATTGTTGAAGCGTAATACATTTTATATTAAAAAATATTATTTGCTAAAAAAACAAATGAAGACCTAATAAATATTAATTCTTTATATGAAATAATATATTAACGATTTACAAAGAATTTATATTTTTTTTATTTTCATAACTTTTTTAAAATAAATATTGTATCATTTTGAGATGTTTGACTTTATTCGTCAGTTCTCCATTTCATTAAAAAACTGGAAAAAGAAGGTTCATTTGAAATTATTAACTTTTCAAATATAATTCAAGTCACACAGCGTCATTTATGTTACACGCCTGTCATGACCAACTGTCAACACAACTTTGAAATTGTAACAAAGAGTTGTATTTTGTTTGAAAAAATCACAAGGTGAAAAATAAAGAAAAATTAAATAAACGGGGCAGACAGCTGAAAATAATGAAAAACAAAACCAAATCACTAAATGAATTTGCACTAAATCATCAAAAGAAAGAAAATCATTATATAAACAAACAAACACACTGTGAGTGATGAAAGGAAGCACGGGTTGAGAGATAAGTTTTAATATGTGATGTAACTTCATGGAGATGTGTGTATGTAGTTACGAAATAAAAACTAAATGGAATGAAACCGGTATGAAAATTAGTAATTCAATTCCATTGTCCCAAATAATTGAGGAGTTAGTCCTACAGTCTGGTATAATTATAATACTTTCTTGATTCAAACGAAAATTGTGGTTGTAATAAATACAATAACAAACTGATATTCTAGATAAGTGATGTTTTAGATATGTGTGCCAACATAAAAAAATCTAATGCGCGTAGCCTGAAAAATTTCAAAATTCATGTTTTCTATTGAACAGACCTTATATACTTGTTATGAAGAAGCTTATTTTGTTAACGATCATTGATGTCACTATTTTTTGGTCACCTCATGATTCTATGTTTTAAATCGTTTGTACAGTGTAAAATTTGCTAAAGAATGCAAAATTTTTATTGTATACTCGAAGAGTTTAATCTTAAATGTGCCATCAATCAATTATATTTGTTCTATTGTAGGGTTCAAAGAGGCATCACTTACGATGGTGTGGATAACATGTGAAAAGAATTCTTCATTTATGAGGCACAGTTTTTTTTTTAATTTTTGGAGATGCTACATATACACAAATGGTTTTTAAGGAATTTGTTAATAATTAATTCCCTACAAATTATATAAATTTTCGGATTTTCTATCGCTGACATTTCCTAGGACTTATATAAGTTATATAATAAAAATATTATACCCAATTCTTTCATCTAGAAATAGTCTATGGATGTTGCGTTAGGGATTTATTTCATTTGTTTGCAGGAATTTGAATTTTAAAATTCTTCGATAGGCCTCGTGCTTGAGTTTAAAACAAAAACATAGTAGTGGATTATGTATTTGGCACTCTAATATTTAGAATTAGATCAATCCCAAGAACTTCCATGCTAATACGCATGAACTTACATATATGTATATTTCTATCCGTATATATTCACTACATACCCATTTTCTTTACTTTTTTTCCAATTCGAATTTTGGTATACAATAAATAATGTGTCTAATGTTGTATCATAATGTTGCTTCTTTGTATAAAATTTTAAAAACTAAATAAAAGCAATAGAAAGAAAAAAGTTGAAAAATCAAAAAAAAAAAAAAACAATTTATGTGCACTTCAGTTGTGTTGTTATTATTGCTGCTGGTTATTGCATCTTGAATTGAAACTTATGATGAGTTGCAGTTGCCGCTTCTGACTGGGGCCAAGGAGAATGATGATGATGATGATGTACTCGTATAATGAAAAAAAACAATATGTCTTATAGCCACATTTGTTGTGCGTATAGTTTGGTTTATCAAACGGAACATTTTATGATTTTAAGTTTTGATTTTGATGATGAAGACGATGGTGGTGATTGTTGATGATGATGGCCAGATTATTTCCAAGAATTGTTTATTTCATAAAACTGAAGGTATGATACATATTTCCCACTGTATAATTGAGAAAAATGCTAACAGCTTACAAGTGCCAGTGTAAACTGCCAACTAAGATTTGTACAGAAAAGTGCATAGAAGTTCATTAGAAACTAAATGCAGTGAGCCAGCCAACTTACAGGAGCGTATGATTTACAAGTTAAAAATTTGCAAAAATTTTACACAATTCTTAAAGCAAATTAATAATTACTCCTTGTGAGAAACCACAAACTTGTTAACCTACTCTTCTCTCTTATAAGAAAACCCTGACCTGACCAACCCCTTCAGTGTGAGTTAATACGCCTCTGTCTATCACAATGTTATCAATCATATTTATGGCCAAGAAGGCAAAATGTCAGTTTATTTTCTGACGTTATATTACAAACTTGGTTAAAATCATGGTAACAACCGAGTCCATAGATATTTTCATAGTGTCTATGCTGTGCGTATGAAATCTGAAGAGTGTGTAAGTGTGCGTGTATGTATATTTATATAAAAGAAGTTGTTAAAAAAATTTCAACTGTACTCACTTCTCATCTATTTGCCACAAAAAGTTAATCGTCTAAGAACGGAAATGCGATAAGATGGAATATGGCTGAGAGTATTATAGCCTTAATGGTAGATTTGTAACAAATGGAATAATAAATAAATAGTACCAAGGTGAATATAAGATTTAATCCTCCAACACCTGGATGTAAAAGTTTGGTGATGATTTAGTTTTATTCTTTACGAATAAAGTCAAATGTCATCATCAATATCTGAACGTCTTGTCGGAGAATATCTCGAATGACAACTTTAATGAATATTTTAGTGTAAATAAAAAAAATTTAGTTTCCCTTACAATGGCTAATGCTTCAACTGCCATTATGGCGATGAGAAAAAGACGACACAACATCTCCGCCGCCTCTATTCTGCATTGAGAAAACTTTAGCAGCGGAAAACTCCGTTTCAGTAGCTTTCCTGAATTATTAACGAAGGAGCCACATTGAGTAATTTTAATTATTAGAAGTTGCACATGGGCTTCACTCTTACTGCTAGGCATTGTACCCTATTGGACTTGTTACCCTTCTTCGCACTCATCTTATTTTTCCAAATTATCACAAAAGGATTATAAAGGACTGAGCCCAAATGAGCTAGACACTAGCCCAAATGAGCTGGACACTATTTCCAACAGCAGCCACTCTTTCTAACTTTACTTAACTTAATTTACCGGGAATAGTATTAAAAAAAAACTTCCTACTCGTTATAGTGAGCAACATACCAAAGTGTTTGCTTTTAATCGAATAATCCAATCTCTCAGAAAGAAAAATTACTCACTAGTATTTTTGAGGCATCCATTTCCTTTTAAATAATATTTCAGTGAAAGAAGAGATTCCAAGAAAGTTATGAAAATGCAGATGATGTAGATCGAATTCTGATCATTTCTAATGATTTTACCTTAGATTTGACATTGAAACAAGTTGTCTTTTTTAAGCCCCTTTACGGAATTGGAAACTAATTTCTGAAATACCAATTTTTGTGGTTTTATATATCTTTTGCAAAGAAAATAAAATTACATTTTGATAACTCATGGCTTTTCTTTTCTGAAAAACATACGACTTTCTTGATGAATTTATTTAAAAAAATATTTTTATTGCTCCTTAATAAAAATCCTTATTGATACCAATAAAAGTGTGCTTATTACAGAAAACTGTATATATAATTTTTTCCTTCTGAAATGGTAAAAAATTTTACAGGTTTTTTCTTTTGGAGAACCTTATTTACCAATTCTTTCTTACGCAAGCTTGTTATAATTTGAACTGATTGCCATTTTGTTATAAATGAAGAAAAGAGCTCTGCTTTCATAACAATTTTATTTGAAAGTGTAAAATTGATGACAGTAATTGGACAAATTGTTTTCGCTCAAATTGACACGTCTTGAGTTGATGCATAATTGCGCCCATCTTACGGCATTATGAATTATTTTTTCGTAAAATATCTGGCTCCAAAGTTCCATTTTTTTAAATTTTAGTTTAGATTGTTGTGGTAAACGCGAAATTTAAAAATCATCAAAGGATAAAGTCTAGTGCTGTTAGATCTGATAATCTGGTCAGCCAGTCCAAATATCCAAAACGAGTGCCTCGAAATCTTCACAGTTGCCATGGATTTGTGAGCGGTTTATATGTCCTATTGAAACCTACAATGATCCAATACATGACCCAATGCAGCGAAGTGCAGAAAAAAAACTTCTTAAGCATCACCATTTTTGGTTACGATGATGCCAAAGTGCTTGAGGTGTGCATCGCTCCATGGCTTGTTAAAATCTAGTTTTTTATATATTTAAATCATAAATGTAAAATCATAGAGACATTTGGCGCCGTTTGCAAAAATGGCAGCAAATTCAAATTATTACATTACTTTGCGCCACCTTGTACTAATTTATTTACTTTTTGTAATGTTATAAATTAATGCAAAACTGTTTGCATGAAAATTTAAAGATATCAGTATTAATAAATTATCAAATATCTATTTACATACATATTTCATTTGAGTTGAGCTGTATACAATCACACATAACGTCAACGCATCAGTGGACTTTAGCCAACATAACTGAAAAGCATTAAACTTCGTAATGTTATATGAAAACTTTTGGTTTTTAAAAAAGTATCCGATTTAATAAAGTATGTATCAAGAACGCTGCCGCTGTAATTCAGTGTTTGTGCCTAAACTCTTTCTCGATAAACACGAACTGGAAGTGGGCTGTGACAATCAGGTGCAGAATGGTGGTTGTCAATGAGCTGATTTCGTTCCCCACCACCATGGGCCTTACGTCGATTAAAACGTCTGCAATCGTAGAAGGTCAAGTAAACGCGTTACCTGTGGAGACTAAAAAGTTTGTCGAGGACCGGGGTACCTCCATTTTGCTATCAGAGCTCTTGGACACCACTTTTATCCATAATGTGTCATGCCATTATTTATCGGCGCCATAATCGCCTGATTTCTGTATAAAACGAATACTATTTTTAATCCATCAACTTCCAACCGTCACAGTTTTGAGTTTTAAATAACTGTACGAGCCCCTACTTGAACGTTTTGAGTTCTATCAAATCTTCCGTTCGATTCAATCACTGTACTTTCGAATAATCCTTAAATTAAAAGAATAGAGTATGATATATTTAGTTCCTAATGTACAGTGATGTACGCGATTACCGCGACATTTATATCAGCAGCATTTGTACTTCAAATTCATGGCTTCTTTCCTCTAAATGCTGGTGTTATATTTACATTTGGAATTACAATCGAAATTGTCTTTATTTATTTCGTTACACTTGACCTTTAACAGAAATGAAAGATGTCTCACGTCAAATTTTTTTCGAATAATAAATTGAAAATCTATTTTAATGGATATACCCATCTAGTACAATTCAATGAGATCATTTATATAATCGGATTCGGCCTCCAAAGGTTTAATCTGAAACTTCTTTCACATTTGTTATTATAATGTATTTAGGCAGACATTGGCATGAATTATTAGACCATATTTGTGTGAAATTTTTAATGCTTTTAGTTCTTCCTTTTCCAGGAAATAAAAACTTAAGAGAAATAAAAAAAACAAAAAAACTTTTAGTTGATCAGTACACTAGAAAACAACACAAAGTTGTTAAGTCGTTTAACCATAAACATGAAATGGTGTTGACCATTTTTGACATGAAAATGATATTTTTGTACATGTTGTTGTTGTTGCTGATGTTGCTGCTACTGGCGATGTTGTTACTGCATGGACATTAATGATGATAATGACTGTTAACTGCTGCTGAATCTTAAAATTAATGTTAATCTTCCTTCTTTTATACAAATGAATAACTGAATAAAACTATCGCAGTATAGGAAAGAAAATTAAAAAAATTAAAGAGAATTCTAAACAATGTATGAACGCTATGGATGGTGTGCAACCTTTTAGAAAGAACGCTCTAATAGATGTAAAAAAAACAGAAAATAGTATTATAATTTAATTTCGCAATCAACAAATTCAAGGGGGGCCACAATTTATATTCTAATATAAATGTCATCGTCACTACGTCTGGTCGGACTCCTCAATGAAACCTGCCATCTCTCATGTTCAGAAATGGACATATTGAGAGACAAACGTAAATATGACTTTGCTTAAAATTGTTGTTTTTAAATGTTGATATGTATTTTATTTTTTAGAGTTTGTTTTTTTATTTTCTTTTACAATTTACAAAACTTATACTATTTAGTCGCAAATACTAAACAAGAAGTAGAAAAAGAGTTGAGTTAGTTTTAAACATGGTCAACACAGCTTTAATTAAATCAACGACAGACATTTTGACAAATAGTTACAAATGGTCAACAACAATTCATTTATGGTTAATGTTGTGACTGCCGTTGTCGTTTTGATGAAGTTTGATTTTGCTTCTATATACATTTTTTCATCATGGATATCAATAAAGACGCCTAATTCAAACTTGTTACAATCTGAGCCAAATTATCATGGAAATCATCGAGAATATTGAAAAGTATAGGGTATTGAAACGAAGTGCAATATGTTTTCTTCCGTAATACGAGGATTACTGTTTAGGACACTATAACAATTTGCCATCATTTGCTAGATGATACTTTCATAAGAAAATTATAAAGTTTTTAATAATTTTGTTTCGATTTAATTGTCAGTGTCTTTCATGCAGAAGTAGAAACTTCTTGCTCCTGATGAATATTCGAAAACGTATATATATATATATATATATATATATATATATATATATATATATATATATATATATATATATATATATATATATATATATATATATATATATATATATATATATATATACATATATATAAGGACTTTCATCAATTATCTTATTGGCATTAAAAAAAGTAGTCAATTTCGCAAATAGTATCTGGTATCATGAGAACTATTAAATCTGCAGGAAACTTTAATGTACATTCGCAGATCAGATGGTGTTTTTATGTTATGTATTATGCGGTGTATCTTTAATTTTACTTATTTGTCCTTTAAATATTGTTACATTCCATTTTTCTCTAATTTGTTTTCTTATATGAATTTATTCTGTTATTGTTAGTTGTCATTTTTATTACATTTTGGATATGTAGAGTAAATATGTATAAAATAGAAATTTAAGTGTTGCATATAAGCAATGGCGTAGCATCTGCAAATTCGAATATTGTGTTGTTTTAGAGTAAAAATATGCTCTACGATTTCGCAAATGTTGTAGTGTAAGACTTTGCGCAAGATTGTGGATTGAGCTTATATGTGGACGATAGATATGTTCTCCTCATCATTTAATTCTATAACTTAATCAGCACCTTTAGGCTATAGCGTCCGATACTGGTGTTGGGGATGCCAACATCAACACCAGGCATGCAACGTAAGTGCCGGGACTTAGCCGTGCAAGTATTAAGGTTATACCGCTCATGGTCGGTTGTCAGAGCCTCGTTAGGGGACACCAACCCCAGGAAGAACAGTGGGTGAGGTTGACTTTTGTTTGTTAGGGTTCCAATTAGCGCGGCTTTTTATACACCCTCTAAAACTGACGTTGTTTAGTGGCACAAATATTTTCCAAACTAACCTTCTTTTGAGAAAACCATTCTTCTAACAATTCAAATTGCACCTCATCACGAAACCCCACCTCTTAATAGCACACCTTGATCAACTTTACATGCACCATATCGCATCATCTTAAAAAAATATATGAACAAAATATTCAACCATTGGGAACCAATAAAAGAATTTTAATTGATTTTGTAATGCTATCTTTTTTCGCTCATACTTTTGCTATTTAATTAAAATTACATACATTTTTGCAATATACATAAATATTTATAAGAAAAGCTAAAGATGAGAAAAACGACAACAAACACAAAAACCAGATGATTGCAGTAGCAAGTCACAACAATAATGAATTCATGTTTAATTAATATTATTAACTATTAACTAAAAGAAATAACTTAATATGATTTAAAGGAAAATACTCGTAGCAAAAAGCAAATCCACAACAACTTACGAATGTCATTATAGAAATTTATGAAAGAAAAAATACCATGAAGTATGAGGAGGCCAGCCCACCATCAGCGATTGGAGGGATCTTTCTCATTTTGTTTTTTGTAATATATTATTCACTCTTAAACAAAAGACAGAAGCTAAAAGTATAAAGCTTCTGACTACAGCAATAAAACATACAAAAATTAATTTAGCGCCTTTAGGCACTGGCAGTAGTGGTATTATTTAAATTATTCTTCTTTGTTGCTGGTTGTAAAACATCCTTCAGATGGTGGAGATTAACATACAGTAGTCAAATAATGTAACCCAGCAAATCCCAAAATATTACGTACTCATGCACATGTATGTATTCAGTCATCGCTTTTTCATTCATTCATTGATACGTTCAGGCGCTTTCAGTTAGAGGTACTTTCATAAACACCAACATGTCTCACTTTAATAGGATCAATGTGTCTGCAAAACGCAGAAAAAAGTAGAAATAAAAGTTAAAATATAGGATGATGTTAAAACGAAATGCCAGCGGTCATGTGGTCTACGAAGCAGCCTGTAATACGAAATAAATAAATAAAAAATTTGCTTCAGAGAATGCTGTCGATCATATTTTGGTTTTTTGTTTTATTTTATTGAATCTATTTATCTTAACTTATAACTTCACTACAGAAATCGTGCAATTTTTCGTGGTAAAAAATTTATCAAAGCTTTTGCCTTCAAAGCGAATCTATTAGAAACAAATACATACACTAAATAATATGCGAGGGCTAATAGGAAAATATTAACATGTTAATGTTTGACAGAAGGTCTTTTAAAACTGATAACGTTTTGATGTTAAGGATCTAATTACACCATAAAAAATTTAAATTATTTTTATTATATGTCTTAATAAGGCGTTAAATAATGTTTAATAAATTAAGGTTTACACTCTTTCAGCTTGGTTATGAATAATGAATACTGAGTCTGATTTTTAAATACAATATTCTTCTAGATAGATAACGTATCCAGCACAAGAATTTTCACAATACTTGAGACTATCGAAAGTTTTATCCATATTTATTTCAAGACAATGATGCTTAAGATAATCTTTAAACCTACTCAGCATACCAATACTTACATAGAATTACCAAAAGCAACATGTGTACTTTATTATATGGATTATACAGACTTCTTGATTTGCCTAAAAATAATTGTTTAGTATATTCAGTTATTGAACTTTATGACGATTGAAAAAAAAATATTTTATTAATTTATTTACTTAGATTTTACTAATATTTAAATTGTAATAAATCTTTAACTATACAGGACTAGCGTCGAAGGCTACCGGCCTGAAATTTTCATTTCATAGTACAATGGGGATGTAATTTAGTAAAACAAATGATAGTGTTAAGATATTGGAAATGTCTAATGTAGTTTACAAGATACCTTGCAAAGGTAAGGATAATGAAATATGCTATAAAATAGATAATCGTATAGATACCGTGATAACATAATATGAATCTGACCAGATGTATGGGGATGTGACGTCTTTACAGAAAACGTAAATCCAATGCTCAAATGTGAAACACTATCCTGATTTTGAGAGCATGGGGTTTGATATATATGGTAAAAATAATAATAAATATTTCAGATTGTTAAGATAAATAAAAGAATTGATTCCAATGAAGTCTAAAGACTGGCTACTTTCACGTCGGCAAAACTGCAGCCGATTTGGCTAACTTACCTTTCAGATTCGTTCAACAAGTCATGGTCTATTAAGTGACAAAAGGCCTCACATTTTCATCAAACGCGGAGACAAATCTAAATCTGCTCATCAAGCGTTGTAAAAAATTTTGTAAAAATTCTCATGTAAAATATATGCAGCAAATTCAAAGAGTACAGCATCAACGATTTGCAATTTGGAAATCTGACTTTGACATTGTGTTAGGTAGTGAAATTACTACAAAAAAAGTTGTTGTTATTGCTATTGTTAAATAGTAATGATATTTTAGTTATTTTCTGGTCAATTCGGTTTTTCGCTGTCTATTTTTTATTTCCAATTAGTGGGTTTTATCAAACAAGATAGATGTTATTTTTTGAATATGGACTTTCAGGTTACGCTTGACGCACTGATTTCAGTTGGTCTATTATGCCGTTTTGATTTTTAAATCCCTTTAGTCTCTTTTATAGAACAGATAATGTTTGTCTCTTGATATGAAAACGTTCTTAAGTTTTGGTTTCAGGAAAAGAAAGCTCAATAACGAGACTGACATCCAGATTTTGAGCATTTGTAAAGGAAACTTAATTTTTATTTATGTATTTAAAAATTGAGCTACTCACATTAAATGTATAAAAATGCAGAACAACACTTTTAGCTTTAAATAAGAAAAAAATTAAAAAAAAATTATTATAAACACAAAATACCCCAACGACATCACCACTAGCACATACTCGTACATACATCATCATGTTAAACATTTAAGTCATGACAGCAGTAGTTAAACTTAAAACATACTCTAGTACATCCATCCACACAATCGATCCATAAGAGCAGACCATAAAAGACTACTTACTGAAATCACATTTTCTTACCTGGAAAATAACAATGTAAAGAGGAAAGAAAGAAAACTAGGCCCAGAAGTGAAATCCAATTCCAAACTAATCTATAAAAGACAAGTGGAAATGCATTTTTAACTGACTTGTCTTCGTATAAATTTCTATATTGTCTTTTTTGTTTTTGTTTTCTTAGTAACATTTATTGCAATGTCTTTGAAAGACATTGCGGCTGCCACTGTTTTTTTTTTCTTTCTATTCCATTGTCCATATTATCATCTTCATCATTAATGTTATACTGGCATTGCACCAAAAATTACTATAATTCACATCACTTTGAATGCATTTCAAAACGTTTTAATATACTCGTACTTAAACTAATTTACTATCTGGCGGTAGTCATATTGAAGGCTTTAAACAACAGCAAATCGAACAAACAGGCCAACCACGCTGAGTTGTATAAACTTTATATAGAAATTTTCATCAACGTGATATGAATTTATTCAAAAGAATTAAAGTCTTTATTAAATATATTATTACATAAAACAAGACAAACTATTTAAATATTTTATCGTTTGCTAACAATTTTCTTTATTATGTTTACGTGCTAATTCTAAGAAAGATTCTTTGTTGTGCTATTAACACTTTATATTATGTCCGAAAAGATCAACTAGTTCTTGTTGACAATTATAAACACATATATACGATACATATACCATATGTATATAAATACACAAAGAAAAAATATTTGTTGAAAAACAACTATGAAAATTATTCCATTTTTCTATATGTACTAGGGATGCCAGTCCCAAAAAACTTGTAATTTTTCGTGATTGAAAAATTCCGTATCCCTGGTTATTGTTAAAACGAGATTTTTCAAAGAAGTCTTATATTTACCACATAAACTCTAACTGAATAGTGAGTGGTATTGTTATCCATACTAAATGAAACAGGATGTGTCTTAGATAGTCAAATCACAAGACTATCGAACAAACAAAGAGAATGTGGTTAGAAGCGCTTTTGAAGGAAAGAAATATTGTTTTTCTCTCTTCAGTGACGTTTTTCAGGTCTTTGATTTGACATGCCAACAAGCAATTGTAACAACACATTAACGTTCGCTGATGATACAGCTTTTCTAAGTGTCAGAATCCAAAAGCATGGCGCAGGTTGCAGGAATACTGCTGCAACAATAGAGCGATAAAACTATGGAGAATAAAGGTTAACAAATATGTATACATATCACGCTTGCATTACTCAGGGCAACATGTCACCCTATATATATTAATAATCAAATTATACCGCAGCACTCTGCAGATTAAATATCTTAAGATACGCATTGGTCATCGTTTAACATAAAAATGGCACACAGATGTAAGTTCGTTCAAATGAAGTTGAAAGCATGTAAATTTAATTGGCACATTGGAAGAAACTCTATTTTAATCCTTTGTTGTAAACTTTTATTATACAACTCGATTTTTAAAACAATATACTGTTATGAGATTCAGTTATGGAGCACCTCCTCGGCATCTAATGTAAGAAAAATTCAAGAGCGAGAAAATAGAATCCTCCGCTGCCGCTCATTGGCATGCAAAAAATTCGCACATTTATGATACGTTCCATTGGTTAAAACTGTCATAACACACATAAAGAAACTTGAATACCGTCAAAAACTACTAGCCGCAAAATTCCAAACACTAGAGGAGCCACGCTCGGCTTAGAAGGAGGAGCAGCCTCGCAGAAGCTGCAAAAACTTAGTTTTTTGTATGTTCAGGCTAAATGACTGAACGCCCTCTTACACTAGCTAGCTATCATAGGAAACTGAAAAGCCATTCCTACGGAAAGACTTTGTCTAAAACCAGAAGTAGTGAGCGGCTTGGACAGTCAGACAAAAGAATCTTTTCTGGTCGCTACAAAGAGAATAACAGCCCGACAATTTTACGAACTAAGTGCACCTTTGAAGGAAATCCCATTTCCCTTTCAAACTGTTTAAAGTTCACTAATGAGTTGGTTTAGTAACTCTTGAAATGGCGGCATATGAGCAGCTAAGGTCATAAGAAACAAATTTCAATTTAATAAGTTAATTATTCAAATGTTTTTGTTTTTCGGGTACAATCACAATTAATATCAATATTAAGTAAGAAAAGTTTAATAAATGAATTAATTAATAATTAATTTCTTAATCATTCCCTTAAGAAACTTTTGTTATCTAGTATTTAAGTAATTTTTCAACGTAACTCCACTTCTAAAGTAAACATAGCTTAGGGGATTTTTTCTTCCCATAATGCATTTATAGTTTTTTTTTGCTAATACATAAAACAGAGAAATATACATTTTCTTTTCATATCACCCAATCTGGTAGTTGGCTACTTTACATGTCAATGATTTTTTTTGAAACAAAAACCTTAACATATCATCAAAAGCGCATGATGATGTATTGTGCATTAATGACCCAAAGGTATTCTCTTAAGCTTGCAACCCTCACTTCAACGCTATTCGACCATC
This sequence comes from Germaria angustata, assembly GCA_963681545.1. Taxonomy (NCBI): domain Eukaryota; kingdom Metazoa; phylum Arthropoda; class Insecta; order Diptera; family Tachinidae; genus Germaria; species Germaria angustata. The sequence goes on along the minus strand of OY813000.1, from coordinate 40,060,680 downwards.
TTCGAAAGCGAAAACATGTAAGACTAAAAATATATTCCTCTTCAGTACAAGTACAAAACTAAATCGCATAACAGTGGTACTTGATATATGCTTTTGTTCATTAATCGATTCTAGAAGATGTACATTTTGCTTTTTTTTCTAGGGCAAACGTGTTGTATTATAATGGCAAAAACACAACGAACTAGCAAAGGTTTCATTACTAACCTTAATGAAGTAGCCTTTTGTATGTTTTAAAGAAAATTTTGTGTTAATTTAAAAGAATTTTATAGTAAATTAAAGAAAAAATTGTTATATGTTGTGGTTTATGTTGTCTATTTGCCTGCATTTCGTTGTTGCTAAAGTCAACTAATTAGTAGACTATTACTAAACCATCATCATGTTGACATCGTTCGTATCCGTTAATAAAAACTTTCAAAAATAAATATTTAAAAAGCAAAAAAAAAAGTAAAAAATTATTAAGTACACAATTTTCCATTGTTGGTTGTGGTCTTAGTTGTTTATATGTCGACATTTCATTGGGTTGTAAGCAATAAAAACTTGTGAAATTCTAATTGTTCAAATTAGTAATTGGGGATGAATATTTCGAATAATAATTTTCCGAAATTTTCTTAAAAACTAATCAAAAATATTCCTATAGTACTTCAGTTAGTTAATACTTTATTTAAGGAATTATTAGTAATGGTTTTATTACGATATCATTGAACGGCTTATATAACACAGACAACTAGCTCGTCTCAAAAATATATGTATACTATGAAAGGCACAAATATTTTCTTGGCTGATTCAGATATAAAATTTCTAGACGTGTTGCTTGTCTTGGTTATTCAAATTTTTATGTTATCGGGTAATATCGAGTTTTTTATTTTTTATAATTTCTAACAAAAATAATATATGACATGAACTAGAATCCTTGCAGAAAAGAAACTAAATCGAAACTGGTGAGCATTATTTTGTGAAAAACTTGTCAATTGCATTCTGATAACAAATATATCCATTTTATTTTTAAAAATAGGGCTATATGGGGCGTGGGTATATCCTTGTATCTACTAAAATGTATTTCACTACAGAGCGAAAAATTATAATTTTGGAAATATTTGCCAAATTTCGCAATAATTATACAATTATAATTGTAGCTAAGAATATAGTTTGTAACATCAGGATATTTGAGGTATTTCAAGATATTTTTATTTTCGATATCAAAGACCAGAATACCAAAATTTCTTTTTTGTTTGATAACTACTCGTACTTTAATTTCTGGGAGTTCAAGCCGTCGTCACTTTGATCCATAATGCTCATTTATGTAACAGACGTTACATTCAGAGCGATTGTTGCTAAGTTTTGGAACAAATTTTTAGTTCTAAAATTAGAGATTATTGTGAAAAAATAAAATTTTTTGTTAAGTTTTTTCGCTATCATGTGCACTACAATATCGAAAAAACAAATCATTCCGAAGGAAAGAACTTTTCATTACTTCCAACATTTCAATATTTCAAGATGTCAAGTTGACAAAATTTAAATTTTAAATCTCAATGACTTCTATGAAAGTGTGATCTTTATTAATAAAGAAAATTAATAGTGTTTGTCAGAATGATTTACACATTTGTCTTTGTTGTAATTTGTTCTTTAATAGCTATCACATGTAATTTGGCTTATAAAATACGATTGAACGAAGTAGCCTGTTTAAATTTAAATAACACACAAACAAAAGGAAAATGTTCATAAATAAAGAGAAATCTTAAACCTACATAAATAAATTAAAAAAAAAATTAAAAAAAAAATAGTTTTCTGCAATTAATCGTTGAACTGTTACTGTCACTTAAGGAAAATGATCAGTGAAAAGTCTAAATTCTTTCCAGATCTTAAGTCTATTCCCAACTGTAAATACTTTATGGCAATTTAGTATAAACTTATTTTAAAAAATGTTGAAGATGGTTTCCAATCCTAAAAATAAGTATGAAAAAATACCATGACTATCTTATGTTAAAGTCATTGGATATGGTGCGAATTCGCCCTACTTCCTCATCATTATCCCTGCACAATATTGATATTTCTCGAAGCTTCTTACATGAGATAGTGCTTCAGCCGGTGCCTCCGGCTTTCGGTAAAGAGGATCGTTTGTGGCGAATTCCGTTCGGGTCTTCAAATGTTGGAATCGGCATCGGGACTTTATTGCAATTATAAATTAACATCTAAGTTGTGTAATGAAAATACGGAACAATTATAACTTATTCTTTATACTAATATAAATATATTCATTTGTAAATATTAAATTGTAAATGTGCTTTGTTTTCCGGTTTCACTTAGCATCGAGGAGTTGCAAATTGTAAATAAATTGTTGATATAAACTAGTCCTTCTACGATTGTGGGCATGGCTTATATGAAGAGTTCATAATATTTAAAAATTTTCTATTATGTACTAAATTTAATATAAGCTGAAAATTCGAGATTTCTTAACCCGAAAAATTCTGGGATCCTGCATTACCGAGTCCTGATATTCGGGATTTGTCAATATCTAAAAATCACAAGATTCTCATCTGATCTGAATTGATCTAAAACATAATTTTGTAATTGCTCTTAATAATAGCGTGGAGCGTAGACACCTAAAAGGATTTATTGCTTCCTAAAACTGTGGCACAAACTTTATTCATGTCCGATAGCGGATAAGGTTTTTCTTACATTGAATATCATCGCGCTCATTTTAAAATAGTTTAAGCATTGTACCATTGCGTAATACTAGACAAAATTTAATTAAAATGTTACATTACAAATTATAACGATCTACTGCAACGAATCTTGAAAGATAAACTCAATAAATAAAAAAAAAAATAAAAGAAAAGAAAAAAATTAAAAAGCAACTAGGAACGAGTGCCTGAGGGCACCTACAACTTTATTGTAGAAAATTTCATTACATCTAAGCAACCATTACGATTTTAATACTGTTAGCCCACTAACATCAAAACCATTACCCAATAAATTTAAAGCATCGAATGCGTTACCTTTTATGAGTCACGAATCAGTTTTCCCATTTGGCGGCTTATATTCAAATGAAAAATCGAACAGATTTCATCTAACACTCCTTAAATTTATTTACTCAATAAAATTTTTCAAAGTGATATGAGTATATATACACAATCTTTTATTCTTTTATTACCGATGATAATTTTATGAACTACTGAAATAAGTAGATAATGTGTACGAGAGCGGTTGCGAAATATTTAGTATATTTTTTTCTTTTTTATAAAAAAAATATGCCATCATCAAACTTAATAGTTTTAATTAAAATATTATTTAAGCTTAAGTATATTATACATTGTAATGTACATCGACGAAAAGCATCCTTGGGAGGTTAGCAAATCCGTGACTTTTTTTATAAAACGCAGATTTTTGGATAAAAAATCATTTTATTGAGGTCTTTACACTTTGTCCAACATTACTTAAATCTTTTTATCCCGAGCGAATATTAATTAATTAATAAAATTTTGCCACGGAAATTGCACGTGTGTGCACTCTGGTATTATTCTGGTGGAATATAACTTTTTCCTTAGTCAAATGCGATCGTGTTTTCCTCCAAATTCTTATTAAATCGACCCAATAAGTTGGCATTATATTCGCCATTGATTGTTTTACTCACTTGAAGGCAGTCGATGTGAATTATACCGCTTGCATTCCAAAAAAAAAAAAACGGTCGCCATCACTTCATTAGTTCACAGACCCACCTTGGCCATCTACGGCGCCAATTTACCCCAAGAAATCTACTGTTTTGATTGCTGTATGGTCTCTAGTTTGTTGTCTCACAATTGCATTTGTGGTTGATTGTGGCAATTCCACCCATCTTGCGGAAAGCTTTCTCATAACTAAGTGATATTCAAAATTGAAAGCCTTGAGCCATGTGATCTGTCTCGCACTTTCAATCTCCTATCGGCCAATCCATACCGTGAATTTTTTCAATTGCTGTAGACTGATATCATGGCTGTCCAAATTTTGACAGGAGTCAACTGGCAAAAGCAGTGCCTGTTGACAGGAGCAGTGTTTCCTATTCAGTTAAGATTCGGCAAATTAAAAAATTCACGTGCTTTTTGACCTACCCTCGTATATTCAGTATATGTTTGCATAATTTATTTCTTATTAATATTTTTTTCGACTGGATTTGCTCTCGAACTTGTGAATGTGATTTTACAACGACAACAGTCAGCGCCGCATTAACGTATAGGGCATTGACGAAATTTAGTTAATATAGGAGTATAGATTTGACTCAGGTGCCTTTTGCTTAAGAGAAATTTTAACTTAACTGCACGGTAGCTGTATTATCTGTTTTTACTTTTTAAACTTTTATATACATTTCTCTTTTAAGTGCAATTTATATTCCAGTAATTATATTATATATATATATATATATATATATATATATATATATATATATATATATATATATATATATATATATATATATATATATATATATATGGTTGCTGTTCATGTATCTGATATCGTAATTTTAAAACCGACCTCGTAGCACGTGTGCATATAAAAGTTATTATTGATTTTAAATACAAATGACTGCATCAAACTAGTTAAAAATTTATTAGTTTGAATTGGAAAATAGAAATAGCATGTAGAAGTACCGTTTAGTGGTCCATGTGTATCGGAGGAAAGCTCTTAAAGACAGCAAGTGCATATTATTGTAAGCTTGATATAAGTATACTGCATTTAACAAGTGCAATATGAAATAGAAGTTGTTTTCGTAATTTAAACTATCGTTGTTTTTACTGCTTAATAAAATTTAATTACAACATTAAGTTTCAATGGAGAGCTTTGTGTTCCTCTTTCAAACATATTTCTTTTTATTTGTAGACTACAAACAGGCATTAACAAACAAATTTTAATACTTATAATCCGTTAAATTTTTAATTTAATTGAAGGTTCACTGACCTTAACATGTAAATTTGTTACACAAAATTCACACCTCTTTTTGATGTTGACAATTTTGTCCCGGTATTGCACACAGCCTAGTAAATTTATAGTGAACTTAGCAGTGGCCTTAGACGTTGAGCCGTTCTACTGAATGGAATTGAAGCTAATATTTTATGCCTTTCATGAACACAAAAAAAAACGAAGTGGAAACAAACTTAAAACAGCAAATGACATTAAACACCAATAGATGGCTTAAAAGGCTAAAAATATTAAGTGCGTTAGTTTTGCTCATGTTGTTGTTTCTGCTGCAACTTGCAGGTACTTAGTTTGTTTGTTTTGTTAGTTGGTCTACAATATAGTGTGTCCTATATGAAGTGTACAAAACGCTTCCACTTTTTAGTTTTGTGACACACAGCAACGTGCTTTACTTTGGAATTAAAAAAAAAATTAACTCTTTTGAACATTTTATAGTGGTCGACTTTTTGGGTGAATAACTATAACTATAGACCAATTAATTTTAAACTCATACAGATGTAAATTAATATAAACATGTAGTAAATGATTTTTAGACATTACTTAAAGTAATTTTTAAAGTTATCAACTAATAATAACACAACAAAAGTTGTAAAGTTAAATTTTTGTGTTTAACCCATTCAGGACCAGTGCTTGCTTACATGCTAGCAATTTATCCCAAAGAACCGAGTACGCTGCAATTTTTCGTTTGATAGATGTTTCAGAAATGCCATGGGTGTTTACGTATTCGATTAATTTTTCTTTTACTTTGCGAGAAATGCCATATTGTTATTTTCGCTTGTGGTCGTCCAACTATTTATTTCTGACATCACAACACCTCTCAAAATACATAAAACTAAATTTTTTCTAAGACTGAACTAAAATTAATTAATTTTAAACAAATTTGTAATATAACTTGCGGCGACCATTAGCCTTATCGTGACTTAAAAAATAACCCAGCAAAAAAGAGCTTAGGAAAATTCATTGAAATGATGAGACTAGAATCCAGACGTACTGCAAAATTTGTATAATTTGTCATTGCAGAATATTTTGTTTTTTTGATTCCTTCTCAACTTTTTGGTCGTCACCATCTGTGATATGTCGGGCTCACGTTATAGGTATCACTTACTGATTGAAGAAATCAATGTTTTTATATGGGCTTAAAGAAATAAATATTTGTTTTTATATAAAAAATACACAGTGGAAAAAATGGATGGTATTCTTGAGTAATAACAGTTTCATTGTATCCAAAGTATCTGCTAGTGCATTTTTTCAACTTCTTTGAAAGATAACTTTATAAAATGTTACTATAATCTTAAAATTTATTTAACATAAATAGCATTTTATTATATATTTGATTGAAACTATATCTTGTATTACAATCATATCATAAACAAGCAAGATTTCAATATTTCTTTACATAGATTTTTTTTTTTTTATACCAATAACCAAAAACCCAAAACCAAGAATCTATTTTTCTTTTTTTGTTGAAGATAGTTTATAATTCAGTTAGAGGTATTAAAAAACAAAATTTTAAAATAAGAAGTCTTTGCTAAAATCATTCGGAAATGTATCAAAATCGCTTTTTTCTGCATAATAACTTCTACATTTTTGATGATTCTTTGAAATACATATTAAATTTTGCCGTTGCAGTTTTATATGCTGATGTGGCGGATCTCATGATGAAATTAATGTTTCTAAGTTCGAGTCCAAAGTATCAATAAAAAGTGTAATGAAGCAAGATTTCCATATACTGTAGAACGAATAGCAATTAATGTAGTTCCAAGAAACTGTTTTCGTAGGCTATGGTATATAAACTCAAGTCCAGTGAATAGGGTCCAAAGAAAGTACAACTTGCAGTGACAAGACTATATTAACATCATTGGAAAATACCTGTGCTTTCCATGGTTCCATAGCACAAGTTGTGGATATTATTGACTTCTTTGAAAGCTTTTTTACTGCGTGTTTTCAAATCAAACTTAACAGATTTGTAGAAACAATTCAGATTTTTATAAAAATTAATTACTACATTTTTTCGACCTTTTTTTAATATATCTTTTATTTTATTAACGAGCTTTAGGTCTTTTTATGAAAAACATTATTTTATTCCAATATTTCGACGCCTGTTTGGGCGTCTTCTTCAGGATTTTTCTTAATGTAACATTGATTTCATTTTTTTACATTGTTATCGTCACATTTTTTAAAAAATTTTTGGCTTAAGAAGACACCCAAAGAGGCGTCGAAATATTGAAATTAAATAAATTTGTTTTTGTAGAAAGACCCAATGGTGGTTGACGATGTTTTGATCATTTAATATACCTCCATTATATTGAATAATGATAATAAGATCATGATCAAAAATATTTTTTGTGTATTATCAGCTACTTTTTTAAAATTGGGTTATAAAACATAGTTATTTTATAATATAATATTTTTATTTCCACACAAATCAATCGATTAACTATTTACAATCAATCGATTAACTTTTTACAATAGTTACTTACGAGTGTTTCTAATATGAAAACAAAATTAAGCAACCAACTGACAAGACAGGTCTGATAAACTTGACTATCAATTTTGTTGGCCTTAAATTTATCTATTTATTGCCTTTTTTATTAGGAGTTCTTTTTAAGTTCATAGTAACGTATTAAAACGCATTGTTTTTTCGATTTCTGCAAATGAAAAAACTTTTAGACTACTGTCTTAATAAAATAAAAAAAAGTTTTTTTCGTTAATTAAAGTAAATTTTCTCTATGGTAGACTAATTCTATAAGGCCACTATGATGTCGTGTATAAAATTAGAAGAGGGTATACACACAAATATGGATAAACGAATGTTTATGTGCGATGTGTGTATTAAAGTCACATCCAACCAAGTTATCAAAACAACAATTTGCTATTTTCAGGGGCCAACTAACTACATACCTAACCAACAAACAAACTAACTACCGAAAGTAACAATAATAATAATGGCAAGCAATGGGGAAAAAACTAACCCACGTCTACTTCGAATGTCAAATGTCAAAATGCATGGTGAAAATGTGTCAACTTTCTTATCTGATTTGGTCACGCCGCTACTTTATTCGAAAATATGCAAACAAATACACTTAGAAGTGGACGCACGCATACAAGCAACTTGAGACAGTGCACAGTGGAGTCAATGGTAAAAAATATAGACTAGGAAGGAATGTATCTTTAGCACGACTAGTATTACAGTCAAACATAGATTTTATCTGTGGGTTGAAAACTAGTGAAGCTTTCAAGCAGTGCTGTCACGAATTTTTTGTTTTTAAGAAATTACATTTTTTAAGAATGTAACTAAATGAAAAGAAAAAATAGCACTCTGGAGAAAAGACAGATTATTCTTAAAAACTTAAAAATTTCGTTAATTTTAGTAAAATTTCCTTGAAATTAATAAATATACTTAAATCAGTTTTAAATTTTACTTTAAATGTCTTATATTTAATGACCAATTTTTGGTATTTACTTCCTGGGGAAAGGCTTGATATTAGGCCATAAAATGAATTTGTTGCCATACAAAAATCACATTGAACTCAAATTGACAAAAATTTTCTTAATTTTAGGTCATAATTTTTTAGTGCCTTATATTCGTATCATTATTTTTATATATTAAAATGAGTTTGAAATATTATTGTTCACAAAATTCTTACTCGAAAGGATCGTCTTCGATTATGCCTTATTTTATTTACATATATAACTATGTATATAAAGTTTTTAAGTAATTCATTATGAAAAACACCAATGATATAATCTTTTTAGAAAAAGTTTTTTTGGTAACTTAAGTTTTTTCTCATGTTGGAGTTTTTGTTCGAAAATAATAGCTTCTATATTTTATACATCGAAAAGGTTTAAAACGGCAATAAATCAATTGTTAGTAATAGAAAATATATGAAAGGATTTTTTTATGATGCAAAGGTGTTTTTATTCATTCAGCTAACTTTTCTTCATACTTGTGGGAAAAATATGAAATAAACAAAATATAAGGTTTTTAAATTCATATTTAATTTACTTACATGTATAAAAGCCTGTTTTATATAATTAAATTTAATAACAAAGATTTTTTTTTGCAAAACGTTTTTTGACTTTTGTATTTCATTAATTAATTGTTAGATTAATAGTACATTCGATTTACTTTCGAGCAGGTTTCTTTATTCGATTCTAAAACGAGCAAAATTATGTGAATTCGACTTAGAACACACCAAATATGTGATTTCGTTTCAAAAATTATTTCCAGAAAACTTATAAAACAAATTTTAGAAATAAAAATTTAATAACATAGACTTACTTCTATTGTAAAAAAAAACTACGCAAAATGTGTGTATATACACATTTGAAAAAAAGGTAATCAATTATGGTTAATGAATACCAAAACGGCAACGTTTTTTGTGTTCTGCTCAAAAAACTAGGAAAAAACTAAGTAAAATAAAATATCATTTTCAATAAAATTCAATTATGTATGTAAATAAAAATGTGTGAAAGTGCTTAATATATACGAAGATTATGAAGCGCTAAAAGCTAGATATTAAATAATTGTCCTATTGTGATACTAGAAAGCTACGCCTTAGTAAGTAATATTTCTATTGCTTGGAAGTCATAAATATATTCTCACTTATTTGATGATCGTTCCCACTGTGAAAAGTACTCTATGATTTTTTATTTGTGGCCGTTGTGTAAAGACCAATTTTATAGTAATTGTATTGACCGTTTTAGTAGTGGCATTAGTTTGTGTTGAATTCGTAACTTCGTGCGACTAAAGAGGTCAACAGAGTGTGACTGAAATTTAAAAAAATCAAATTCGCCTAAATTCATATACGAAACATTTCAATGAATGTATGTAAATTTTATGGGAAAAATTTCTGATTAGAAACAAATCCAATCAAGCAGAGATATCAAGTCTTAATATTAGTTTTAAAATCGTAAAATCGTATTCTCAATCAAAAATTAAGTACGCCTTTACTCTTCGCTTTAAATTTATTTCACAAGCCCTTAGAGTCAATTGGGGGATTCAATAATAAAATTTGTTAAACGATAAAAGACCTCAAGCTTAAATATTATGTTAACCAAATTATTATAAAAAAGGCAAAAAAAATATAGATACATATATTATTAAAATAATAAGACCTTTTGAGCGATGTTTATTGTTTTGTCATAAAATAATGAACAAAATTTGAGCCAAAAATTAAATGTGTGCGCACAAATCCAACTAAAAGATGGAATCTGCTGGATGAAAACTCGCTAATAGAGATTTTGGAACCCCAAGGTGGACACTTCTGCGGCTAGTGAGCAAACTAGCAAGATTTATTAAAAACCCTTTCTCAGTTTGTTCTTCCTCGGCTTCATCACCTACAAGGAGATGGTTTAAAATTTAAATTGATAAATACTTACTTACTTGGTCCACCCATTATAATGTCCAACATGTAATTTTCAGATAAACTGTGTTTTTTCGTTTGTTTTAGGCATTTTCAAACAAAATTTTTATAAAGGTTTTAATTTCTTTTCTTTGATGTTAAATACTTATAAATGTTTTATTTTTATATCAGCTGACCAAATTCTGAAATACTAAGTTATGACGGGTTGTTCATAGCAGTCATATATTTTCGTGCTATTATTTTATGCCATATGACTTTATGACTACCTTTTGAATCCCCCAAAAATGTTTTAAGGGGAAAAGTTTGCTGAATAGTATTGCCCAATAATCCTTTGGCAACAAGATTGCCCAGCTTATATAAAAGCTTTAAAACAACAATTTAGAATTTCCATAATATAAGCACAGTGCAAAAACTTATATTCTATGAATCATTCTATTTTTCCTGCAATTATTATACAATTACTCTCACAATGATTGTATTTATGAAAAATAATAAGTTAATAAAAAAATTATTAAATTATTAATTAAAGATTTTTCAAAATTATTTGAGATATTCTCCCGATTAAGAACGAAAATTCTTATGGCTTTAGCTACTCTATATGGTGCTAATGTTAACTTATCAGTAGACCATTATTTTTGAAAAGCGTAGTGTATGACAGTTGATGGTCTATTTAATCGGAAACGATGGTTAAAAATTTCGTTTTCAGTTAAGGAATTGTTTCTTTTAACTGCCGCTTGTTTTTTGCTATTTCACATATGCATGTGAGTTGCGAAGGAGCTTAATTGAAAGTATGTATGTACTACGAAAAATTTATATGGTGAATTCTTTTCTGCGAAAACCTTAATAGAATAAAAAAAAGCTTAATTTTCTAAGTAGGTAATATGTATATAGTCACAAAAGTTTCATGGCATCAAATGGTATGAAACACTTTTTTCATAAAGGAAACGGGAATTATGGGAATTACTTATGAAATCAAAAGTTCGTTTTTAGATCTAATTATCATAGAACGGGATTTGATCACCAGATGAATGTCAAAGTTTTCTTTTCTAAAAAAAAATTGCCTTGAAAACGAGAAAAACGGTTTATATGTTACGAGCACCCACTCCCTTATATCCTTTTTAGTCTCAAGATATAACAAAACTAGTTGCTTAATTATTTATTTAAAATAAAGGTTTCAATTATACATTAAAATCGTGCTTTTTTAACAATATTTACACTGTTTAAGTGATTTCATATAATTACATGTTCCAACATTCATTTATGATCACTTACAATAACAATATAAACTTCTCATGTCCTCTAAAGATGACGAGTAGGTTTGCCAAAATTCATTAGTTATGAAATATTTACGGCCTTATTCATAAAAAATATTGTATGTTTATTAAAGGTTTATTTGACAAATATCCCATAGAAATTTGTCAAATAAGCCCTTAATAAACATACAATAATTTTTATGAATACCGCAGTTAATTTCTATTTATTAAAGTAGTTTTTTATGTTTTTAATAAACTTTTCATATAAAAGCAAATATATAAAACAAAGCCCAAGTAGTGCAAACAAAGCACTGGTAATAAAGGATAATTTTTTGCCCCCAAATAAGGTTGAACGATAAAAAGGTTATATATTTACATGTTTTTTGTAACATATTTAGAAAAGAATAGGATTTTCTTTTGCACTTTTCCACATTGTTTTAGAATAGAATACAAGCATGCAGTAAGAGCAAAATATTTGTAACATTTGAGTTAAAAAAGAACACGCCTCAAAATATTTCCTGTATCTCAATATACTAGTCACACTTTATTCACGTATTTATTTTCGCTTTTCCTTGCATCCATATTTGCATACGTACCTCAACATGAACATAATTTTTAACTGATCATGTTTGGGGACAGCAAAAAGGAAAAATGCAATATTTCTTGGCAATTAGCATAAAGAACCTTAGAAAACGCATGTATGCGAACTTGCAACTCAAATAAAGTCTGAAATTTATTGCTAATATATATTTAAAATAAATCTAAGTGGAAAATTATAATTTTAAATGCGATAGGTTGTTCATTGTTGCTTTGCAAGAAAGAAATGTATTAAACTGTGTAAAAGGAATATAAACTAACGAATGTGTTCATAGTTTTAATAAAAATCTTCTGCCATATACCTCTGGCAGAACAAGAACGACAAGTTATCTTGTTTGAAACCTTTTACAAATGCTAATTACTTTTAATACATAAACTTTACTTAGTTAGAAAAAAAATAAAATCTTAGCGAACCCTACTGTGCAACCAAGTAAGTTATAGTTCACATTGCTATAGAAATTTATAGGCTGTTAAATATCCACTAATTAAACCCCGCCCGCTGAGAACAGACGTGTATGTAACTCATATACATTTCTATACAAATGAATGTAACATAAAATATCTGTGACTGTGAGTTACACTAAGTGGAATTCTTAAATGAATATCAAGTGCAGCAAAGCTGTTTCTTATAATGTGGCTTAATACATAATAAATCTTCAAAATTAAATATAATTTCTCCCCAATATTTTCTAATTTAATAAGTCATGATTAAAAATGAGCATAATATATTTAACAGAATACCAAAAGCTAAAACATTAATTTATTTCTTAATTGAATTTTTTTATTGCTCCAGCCTTACAGCTATAATTATTAATAAAAAATGTCTTTTGAAAAATTTATAATGCGTTGCAACGGAAACGCATTTTATTCATCCAGTTATCCGACAACTTACTGCTTGTACTCCCTCTCAATAAACTGTTGACCAGAAGTTGAAAACTGAACTTTTCCCATTTTCTTGTTAGGAAAAACAATTCATATAAAAGTTAAACCAAGCCGACTTAGAAAACAGCTAAAAAATAAATTGTTTAGTGGGCCCACGTAATACCTTAATAGCGCAGAATATAATTTAAATGATGTATTTATTGAAGTAGGGAACTTTGAATTAATAACACTGATATCTTTGTTCGCCGAACTGGCAAGTTATATTTATTATTTGAAATCTAGTTTGCTTTCTAAGCTGCACTAGTTTACGCTTATTAAAGAAAACAAAAGAATTTAATCTTCTTCTGAGAAAAGAACACACCATCATTTTGTTTATTTATTTAAAAAAAAGTGGTGTTTGTCCTGCCACAACGTGTTGCTATTTTATGGATGGTCCCAAATAACCTAACATCTACTGTGTGTCGCAACATTGAGAAAGATTTAATTCAATAGTAAACACAATGTTTATTCCTTATTTTTTTACTTTTTATTGAAAGGTTCTCCTTTTTTCGTTTTTAAAAGTAAAGTTAAATAAAACACATATTTAGCTATGATTTTGATGAAACTTTTAATTCATTATAATGCTTAAAACTTGCCATTTCGTCAAAATTACAATGTTATTTAAATGACATAGATTGGTTGCAGCAGTGGATCCTTTTGACGTAGCTTTCGACCAATTTTTTTGGCACATCTCGGGCGGTATCTCGACGATAACTTGACGAATCTTCGTTTTCAAATACTTCAACGTTGAAATATTATCCGCGTAGACAAGGTCTATGACGTAAACCTTCAAAAAAAGACTAACGGCGTCAAATCGCTTGCTCAATGGTGGCCAATTGACATCACCAAAATGTGAAATTACTATGCAATAAGGTCAAAAAACCCCAAGAGCAGAGAACGCCATGGAATCGACAAATTCGAATTATCCTCCACACTTTCACTAACAGAAGCGATATTTCGGCAGTAAGCACATTGCGATGATGCACAGACTTGCCCACAGTTATAGCGCTTCCAGTCTTTTAATTTTTTTTTTAATCTTGTCAATTCCTTGCACAGTAAGTTGACTATGACAACCAAAATCACCCCGTAATGTTCGAAAAATGGCCACATGTCAAACAATTTTTTTTCTCCTAAGTTTTAACTATTTTTACTCGTTTCTTTTTTATTAAAGAATCCATATTTGTAAACGGCAAATTTTAGATTAAATAAACAACAGCAGCCTTGCTAGACCGAAAGTTTCGAAACCATTAAATGGATAACCCGATACTTAGAGTAGGGCTATTTGTGGAAAAATACATCGGGCGAATGGTTTACATGGCTATGCTCTGGCACATACGCACTCTTCTGTTGGAAGGTTTCATACTTGTTTTGCATAAATGTGGGTGAATTTTTTTTTGATTCAGCTTTTCTTCCTTTAATGCACGCGTGGTTGTGGGCTTGTTGGCTTGTGACACACTTTTCACGCTCTCACGCTTTCTTTCGATGTTGATGTTTAAGTAGCTTGTTTTTGTATGGCCAGCGCTTTAAACATCTCCAACTGATATAGTATCCCTGAATTTTTTAATTAATCTCTTTATAACTGACGAATTTAAAGTACCATATTTTTTTATTCAATTTTCGATAATATGCTAAACTTTCATTATTCTGGAGAATTCCACTCAAATGACAACATACCACGCACACACACATCGTATAACGCTCCATTTTTACTAATCCTAAGCCGCCAATTGTCAACCTAAAGTGTTTAAAAATATATTTTTTGTTTCTTTGTGAACACTTAACTGCGCAAATGGTGACAAATTCAAATTTTGTGGTAATTATGGGACATTATTTACATTATTAATAATACATTAATTACATTTGAAATAACAAAACGTTAAAATTGATTTAGGACATCGCTAAATAATGACAAAGATATACGAAGATACAACAATATAAATACTTCGGCGCACGGTTAATTGTGTTGTAAGAACATCGATCGCCCAATTACGAATAGTTATGAATTGTGATCAACAACTGGGGAAATAACCTTTGACTCGCCTTGGTGCACTGTATAGCAGCTTCGGTTCTCCAAATTCAATCTCCTCCGTCTGTGGTCGAACCGTGAAATCTTGTACATATTGTTGTATCAGCTGCTTGAGTGCGTGTTTACTCATATACATATCATTGATGTTGTAGTGTTGGTTCTTGTAAATCCGCAATTATTATGACTGATGACAAAATATAATTAATATTTCTTTCTTATTAAAGAGAAGGAATGCCAATTAATGCTTTCTACTTGAAGTGCTACCTATCTTGGGAAAGGGATAGTGTACAGAAGACACGTAGCGAAAATGAGGACGCTAATTTTTTTTATACAACTCTGCTCTTACGCGTTTTATATTTATTTAGTAATGATGCAGAGCCATTTTATTAATGATGTTAATGATTTGTCCTAAACTAAAGAAATTTCGATATCGTAACGCCAGCCCACCTTTAATTTTGACTTACAACTTTGGTTCCCTACACAGCGCAAGCTGCAAATTTGAATGAGAATAAGTTTCGGATAAAAAAACTTAACACTTTTCCGTAGCAATCAGCCTGCCAACCGGCTTATTGGAGTAGAGTGAAAATATCCAAAGCAAATGCAAAACTGACAAACTAGTGAATAAAACTGTTGTTGTTAAATATAGTATTAAACGAAGCAACGCGTGTACTGAAATGGAACAAATGAACGCAAATAGTAAATTAAGGTGCGTATGAATTTCTAATGAGACAATACGCACTTCCGGTGGTTGCGCCGTGTGCTTCAAACCTTACAAACCATGTCATTACAAAAGTACCATTATACATTTTATTGTTTCTCTCTTTTCTTGTTGCCAGTTGTAAGTTGTATTGGCATGCGAATGCAAAATAAATATTATACAATGTTGTTCGTTGCTGGTGCTATTGTTGCTTTGTTGTTTGTGTAAAAGCAACATGTTTTATTAAGGTGTTAGGTCAGCTTGAAGATTATGAAAAACAAAATATATTAATTAAGAGTTTATTTGAAAATATTTTTTTTTCTGAAAAGATTGATTTAAGTTTAAGTGAAGTGAAAATTTAGATGACTGAATATATGAGAGGTGACCTTAGGCATGTATTAAGGTAAAGATCGTTATAAGTTCCATACAATTCGGAAAAGATCATTACAAGTTTAATCAAAATTTTATAATCTGTTCATCAGCATCGACATTATTGTTGTTTTTGTCAATAAAAAAAAAATAAAAAATCGAATTAACTATTATTAGATGGAGTTTGATTCTTTGATTTAACAAGATTAATTTGGCGTAAAATCATATGTACGTATATTTCTGCGCTTAATAATGGAAGAGGTATCAGATTTGAAACAAAGTCAGAAATTAGCATTTGTGTTATTCCATAGTCCGTATTAAATAACTACCTCAAAAAAATGTTTAAGATATCATATACGGAAAAATGGCTTAAATGCTTAAATTAAATTTAAAATGGCTAAAAATAGCTAATAGTTATATTAACTTTTTATCTGGCTAAAAGGTATGAAAAATAGCAAAGTTTAACGCGAAAATGGCTTAGTTGACAACACTGGTACGGGTACATATATAGTAAAGTCTAAGACTTAAAAACATCCTGACATAGGACGAAACGCCGTCCCTTGTTCTTATGCCAAAGTTAGATCTATACGGTTGTTGATATTGTACCTCCAAGAGCTTTAACGTGGCTGTATGTTATACAGACCAAAAAATAACAGGAAGTTACTAATGATTTGTTCGTTATCAAACCTTTATGAATGTGTATGAGTTCAATTTGAAATCGTGCTTATATGCAACTTGTTCACAAGATATTTGAGTATAAATATATCAAAAGGTTTACTCATCTGTGCAATTTAAATGTTGCAGGTAAGTAACTCATTGACATTCTTTTCCGCAGCTGCAGCAGTTTTAGCTTCATCGTTTTGTATACTTAAAGATGTGTGATTAGTCAATCTAATATTAACTTCTTATCTGTTTGCTACTCGATCGATGGCATGTACCATATTGGATTTGAGAGCCATTGTGGCTTTTGGTTTATTTGCATAAACCTATAACTTAAGAAAACCCAACAAGAACACGGCTAACGAGGTCAAATGGCATGATCTTGGTGGCCAGTTCGCATCATCTCAACGTGAGATGATCGTATCGCTCATTCAGAATGTTGAATACAGCGCGAGCTGTTTGCCGTGTAACGCTAACCTGTTGAAACCATGTGCCGCGAGTGTACATATCATTCAATTCACACCAAACAGTGACTTTTTTGTAGTATATTGCACGCTCTTGGATCTCACGTAGAACGATATCATCCCAAAATATACAATTTTGTTTGTTGACGTACCCACTCATCTAGAAATGGGTCTAATCGCTGAAGATGATTCTTTGATGAACTCGTGCCGAACGTTGCTCGGTGATTTGGAAAAACGGAAATAGTAAATGACGGCTAATTTAACAAATGTATCTTAAACAATATGTCAAAGTTTATAAGTTCCTATTGGAAGATCCTATATAAGTATGTGTGCAAGTCGTTAAATGGCAAATAAGATTCGACTTAACGAAAGTCAATCCTTTGAATTACTATTCACTAGAAAAAATTTGAATTAAAATTTTTAGAGCAGTAAAATTTCAATTTCTTTTTAATAAAAAATATGTATATGTATTATTTACTTTTTCTTTATTGGTCCAATTTTAAAATTTGTTTTTATTTTATAGCAACACTGTTTAACAAAACAATTAGATAAGTGTGTCTCTTTCCCATGATGAAGTAAGCAGCATAGATTTTCGTCAAAGTCTGATATCGCCATGTTGGATGATATTTATTAGCCATATGCAGAACACTAACTGCTTAAATGTTTCGCAAAAAGAAACGGGCTTCACTGATTTTTAAGGAACCGGTTACATCAAATTTCTCGCATTAGAAAACTGCTAATGTCTGCCCTTAATATAGAGCAGAATAAGTAAATTCGGGAGAGCCCTCTAGAATTCAAACGAAGTATATATGTTATATATCAAAACTGAAATAATCGGCCTTATATACAGATTATATGTATCAAAGATGATTAGAAATCTTTACTCCATTTTTTAAAAATAATTTTACACATTTCTTTAAAGAAATTCTATAGACTTTTGTGTGTCCTTCTCCCTTAAGTCGACATACATACATACATTTATTGCATATTTGCATATGTTTGCATATACATATGTGTTTCTGAATATGAAGGAGAGTTAAAATTATACCTTTATGTTCCTATACTTATTATTAATATTGTATGTGTATTGTAATAACTAAATCCATTTATGTTTGTTACTTTTCGTTTTGTTGCCATTGTCGCATGAAACGTTTTATTATGAACTTCCAGCACACACACACGTACACACACATCCAAATGCAGTAAGACCTTTCATGATTAGATGGAAAAACGTAATATTTTATAAAGCTTGACATTTTAGTTGTTATGGGATGGGTGTTTTAATTGATATTCGTATTCATTGTATGAATATCAAACATGGCCTGTGGAATATGTAGGCAACCCAATTAGATAGATTATAATAGATTAATTATTAATTTAGCTTTATATCTAAATAATTCGCTAAACTATCATATTGAAACATTTTTGTTTTTATTCTGCTGTGCCACCCGAAATGCCATCGAGCTTAATGTCACATGCTTAAAACATTTTGGAAATAAATTAGAGGCTTGAAAATTAATAATTTGTTTTAGAATTCAGGTATGCGGAGCTCCTTAAAAAAAGAAGTGGCATTAAAACTTTTTAACCACTTTAAAGTTTTATGTCTTTCAGACGATTCAGAGTTGTTTTTTTGTATCCGTAGAACAATAAATTGGGTCTTGGCTTTCGAAATATTGAACGAAATATATTAGTATTTTTTACTTAAATTTTTGAGAAATCTTATGTCCCAGTAATTTTTTCTAAATTTTTAAGACCCCCCATACGTTTATAATTAAAGTATCTTTACGTATTGTCGGAGTTTTTATTTAAAAAATATTTTATTGAAAAACTTAATGTATTTCAAGGATAAATTGTCAGTAAAGTAGGTTTTAAGTATTCATGGGAGATATTTTGAAGAGGGTATTATATATATATATATATATATATATATATATATATATATATATATATATATATATATATATATATATATGTGTTCCCATCGATCCTATAAGGAGCATAGGGCCTCAAAGATGGTATTATGCAGGAGCTTTTTGAAGATTAGACTTGATATCCTGCCCAAGGTTGGACATGCATAGCAACTGCAAATTTCATAAGACCCACTTAGACTTTTTAGTTCCTTGCGCTACCAAGGAAACTCTTTTTAAGCGTGGAATCGGCTTACCGTTACTGGATCTTATTACGAAGCACATTATATGTATCATCGAATTCAAGGTATCCCATGGTAACCATTCATCCGTCTCATTAACAATCAGGAACAGTGAAAAACGACGTAGTGTACACCTTCTTTTTGACCTATTCGTGGCAGCTATAGCGGAAGTCATTGCTTTAAGTCCATAATATATATGCAAACATGACAAGGAGACTGTGTTATCCTGCATGCTGAGGAGAAGTGAACTTCTTTATGTTAAACGATAATCATTATTTTCTATAAAACAAAATCTTCCTATATCAAATATATCTTGAAATAAAACGTCACTATCGCTACATAAAATTATTTTTATTGCTCTTTCTTCAAAGCGCATTTCCTGCATGTCTTGAACATGTCTCCTAATTTGTCCTGCATGTTCATTGGTCATTAGCTGCCATAAAAAAAGAAGAAAGAAAAACATTAATGCAATAAATGAGTGATATACAATATCATTTGAATTGCAATAATCATCACTGCCAGCACATTCTTTTTTACTATAAACTTGTATTCTGATGGACACATTATGAGTTTTAAGCAGAAAAAGATTAAAAAATTGCGTGATCGGCAGGACAGACGCTAAAGATGTTGTTTCTTGCCTTCAGTAATTCAATACTTTATATGGGGTGTAGTGACTTGAACAATCACATGAACAATCCAGTCAGTCATCTTAAGTGGAATCAAAAGTAGATTAAATACAGATTTATGATAATATTAGAAATACCACCAATGTGATATGATGTCTGACCGTAGAACACGTAATTCGTGCATTTACAAGTATGTTGCACATTTTAATCAATATTCCAAGAAAATAAAAAAATCACACTTTAAGAAGGTGAAAGAAGTTTTAAATTTAATTGAAATTAAACTACATATTTAAGATAGTGAATGATAGTAATTTTATTAAAAAAGCGTGCGATGAAATTAAGTGATCAAACTATAATGAGATCGAAGGTTTAGAGAATACAAATGTGGTAAATAGATTCAGCATAAATTTGTGTGTAATATCCCTTTTGTTCATGTGACAATCAGTAGCATTCAACCTCTTCCATGTTATCAAAGCTAACATTTAGATGGCGCCATCATAAATATTTAATTTCAAGTCCTGTTGATTGTGGAACACACCCTGTTTTAATGCGGAATATTATTTAATTAGACTTTAAATTGAGAAAAACAAAAAAACCTTGTATCCAAATATTTTATAATGCAGATATTTGGAAAACTTTTTATATAAAGCTTTTGCCTCAAAGGATTAACTTAAATCTTTTTATCGGCCTTTAATCTTAAACAGAAAGAGGCGTTACTTTTAAATTCATTTTAATTAAAAATTTAAATGAATCATATTCGAAATTAAAAGGATATAAAGCGGAGCAAATATATTACTAAATTAGAAAGAATAAGAAAGTCATTTACCTAATAAGTTTTTAACCAAAACCAAGTCAAAAAGCATTCAGATTAAAAAAGTTTTCATGTAAACTGCCATTTGCGATTAGCGTGTTAAAAATATATTAATGTTATTTTATTTGTCTACACTTGACTTCTATAACTACTACCGCCATGGGCTTAGCCAGCCCGGTTTA
Organism: Germaria angustata; assembly: GCA_963681545.1. Classification (NCBI taxonomy): domain Eukaryota; kingdom Metazoa; phylum Arthropoda; class Insecta; order Diptera; family Tachinidae; genus Germaria; species Germaria angustata. Next base: position 40,039,612 of record OY813000.1, on the reverse strand, counting down.
TCAAAACCACAAGTCTATTAAATTAAAACCTAGTGTAAAACAAAAGAAAACTTTTAACGGCTTGCTTTAAGACAATTCGTAGAACACTCCCCGTCTTATTAAATGTCTTTGTCCCGGCTAACAAGACAAGTTAAACCTTATAACAATTTACATAAGTTTTTAGTACAAGCGGATTAATCAGATTAATAACTATAATAAACAACAACAATAACAGCACAAAAACATATTATGTGAGGGATTAGCATGCTAATATAACAAATAAAGCAAAGTTTGCAAAAGGCAAAAATTTTACTTCTTTGTTATTGTTATTATGCCCTTATTTCGTTGCCACTACAGATGGTAAGACAAAAATGGTGTTTGAGTTGACGTTAATGACGGTAAAAAATTAAAAAAAAATTTATTGCTATTACATTTAAAAATCAAGTGAGCAATTGCACTTAAGGTGAATTCACCGATTCGTCCGGAACGAAATTTTTGTTGTGAGACAATTTTAGTTTACTGAGAGTTTGCTCAAAAAAGATTCACCCACATCGAACAAATGTTCTGGAGAAACAAAGCTACCATATGGAACGACTCTGTAAATGATGTGTTTTACTTTTACAAGCAGGCAGCACAGTGGCAGATGATTGCAATTTGCTGTTCTAAATTAAAAAAATTTTATAAAATAAAAAATATACAAATGAATAAAAGTGGAGTGCATGTTCTAATAGCTATTGAGTTAAAAAAATATTAAAAATTTACAAATATACTCGGTATATTATTATAAATACATATGAATGTATATATTATATGATGTGGCAGCTCAGTTCAATTTTGCATAAAAAATGTATGTATCTGGCAGCACAGTTCTATTCCTTAAGGTGAATTCACCCATTCGTTTTGAACGTTCCGAACGCTTTTTTTATATGTAGTTTGAAATCTCTATTTTTGAGAGGGAGAGAGAAAGAGAGAAAAAACTAATTCAAGCAAAAAATTTTCAGCATTAAATTTACTCTCTTTCTCTAAAAAAAATAGAGACTTCAAACTACATATAAAAAAAGCGTTCGGAACGTTCAAAACGAATGGGTGAATTCACCTTTAGGGATGATAATTAAAATTTAACCAATTCAAGAAAAAATTGTTCCGCATTAAATTTACTCTCTTTCTCTCTCTATCTCTCTCTCTCAAAAATAGAGAAGTCAAACTACATATAAAAAAAACGTTCGGAACGTTTAGAACGAATGGGTGAATTAACCTTTAAGCTCTTCATTCATTAACATACGCTGGAACGCATGCGAATAGTTCCGTTCATCAAGGAAATTCGAGATTAAGTAACAACAATGTAAAAGTTTCTCACTGGCGTAGTTAACTTACCTAAGCTTAAGTCTGAGCTTAAGCTTTCGTTTTGCTTTTTGTTTCGAAACCAGATCTCTTTAATTCTCTTGTTTTCATGTGATCCATACATAAATTTTTATAGTCTTTTTATCGCTTGCAAAATTCTTGTGATGGAAATCTCAATCCCAAAATAAAAACTTTATTAACTTATTTTGAAATTCCAACTTACGTTTGAAAAGAATGAAATAAAAATAAAAAAAAAATTGAAAAAATTATTCTCTCAAGAGAAATTTTTGTTCTATCTAACTGAAGAAAATATTGAAAATAAAAGTTTTTTAAATAATCATAGATGTAATGATTAATTTAGTTTTTTTTTACAAATTAACAAATTTTGCGGAAATTGATGTCCAGCAATTGTTGCAACGTTGGGTAGGGAAGAGTTACTCTTTCATTATAAACGTTCGAACGTTTATAATGAAAGAGTATATATATATATATATATATATATATATATATATATATATATATATATATATATATATATATGAAAGAGTATATATATATATATATATATATATATATATATATATATATATATATATATATATATATATATATATATATATATATATATGAAAGAGTATATATATATATATATATATATATATATATATATATATATTATATAAGTTTTATTAAGCGCGATCGTTTAACCCATTTTTACAAATTAGTTTTCGCCATTAAATTTTTTAGTTCAAAGCGAATTGACAAGAAGGTGGCCTTATTTAGGCAACAACACCAACAGCGTGCATCATAAAGGAAGATACAAATTAACAATTATACACCTGATCTATTATTAGATGTGTACCTGAGGAACTCATGTAAAAGTGTAAAACGAGAAACAGGTGTATTTTTAGGATTAATAATAATATATTTGGAAATAGCAAACCCGATAAACTTTTCGGTAAAAGGAAATATAATAAATTTTAGGAGAAAAGTGAATTCACCACCTGAACTCTTGAGACTACCTTACCTTGTGTTAGTTATAATGGAAATTTAAAAAATTCTATAAATTAAAGCTTCTAAAAAAAAATTTAACAATTTCATAAATTTTTTCTTGAAATACTTGTTTAATATGATTGGGCAGAAACCATAGGTTTCAAGCTTTATTTATTTGAAAATAAAAACTATGTATTATAAATACTTAATATTGAAATTTATTATTCGGGAGCATATCCCGACTAATTGTTAGAAACAATTAGTTTTCTTGCATAAACATACGAGGTTGAATGTTATCAAAGTGCTTAAACTTCACTGACGATTTGGTTTTAGCAACAAATGAAATGTCGGCATATGAAGAGCTAAAGCCGCAACAAACATTTTTTCAATGCACTATGTATTATATTTTATGTATTCGAAATTTAGAACAATTTACATTTTAAATTATTATACTAATTTTTAATGTATTGTCAGCTTTAAATTGTTAATTCTAAAATGCTCAAAATTTCGAACTTAATTTCGAAAGTTTAACATATTCGAAAAAATTGAAATAATAAAAATATTCGTTAACATAAACATTGTAATATTTATTATATATATATATATATATATATATATATATATATATATATATATATATATATATATATATATATATATATATATATATATATATATATATATATATATATATATATATATATATATATATATATATATATATATATATATATATATATATATATATATATATATATATATATATATATATATATATATATATATATATATATATATATATATATATATAACTTAATTAATTCTGAATGTTGATATTTTCATATCCTTTCCATTACTGATTAACAAATTCGGATGCTCTTAAGTCCTTTCAGTTTCTCGTTTAAAAATACATAGATGCATAAACATAGTACATATAAAAATATTTTTGAGTGATGTAGCGTATTATCATGTATACACTTATTTGTGTTTTTGTTGAAATATATGTTTAAAGGATGTTTTAGGACTCTTAAATGATTTCCTTTGTATAAAAACAATCAAGAGCGAAATACGTATCTTTGACTTTAAAGCTCCCTTGTGGTTTAAAATTTCTATCGTGTTTGGCAATTTTTTTTTAAAGTGAGAGCTAGAAGAGACATGGACAGACATAAGATTCAAATCACACATGATGTAGTGAGAAAGAGATCATTAAAGCAATGTATTTATGTTGGAACTTCAAAAAAGTTTTAGTAATAAAATATCAAATATACAAAGCAAATCAAATATCTAATTTCATGCTCATGTACTAAAGACCACAATGTTTTAAAGTTAATAAAAACTTTATTAAGAAAATTTAAATACGTTTGCAGTGACAGACAACAATTACGGCGCCAATTCTCTTAACAATTTTAGTTTTATATTACGATAATACGAAAGTCCTGCAAGATGTTTATTTAGCAAGGCAGCTCACAGATGAACTTATGTATGCGTGACTAAACAGATATGTTTGTATTTTTCGAAATTTTTACATATCGCTTACAAAGCTGTTTTTATTGTCTGATGTCTCTTGTGCGTTGGATTTTATAAAAATTTTGGACGCGATATTTAATACCTTAGAATATTCCTGTGTTGTTTATTTTTTGTTGTTGAGAATTATAACAAGTTCACTGATTTTGCTGAACTTGAAAAATATGATACAAGTATATTAGATGGCATTTAATTGAGATTAGGATTATTTGATTAGGAAAACTGGATGCTACCGACTATTTTAACTAGCAAAGTAAAATTTTTCGAAATCAATTTCCGAATCGTATACCAAACCGTAATGCTCAGTTCGTTCGAAACGATGGCACAGAAACGGAAAAGATTTAAAAACTTGATGGCACTGCTACCCAAATGAAACAATTGACGACAATAACTATCCCAAAAAAAAAGTCAAGAGAATCGAATGATTAAACATTTTTCTTGAAATTGTTCGCAATATTCTCCTAATTAATTATTTAATTGGGAGAACAACAAATAGTTTTTTCCTCTAATTTCGCTTGGTGTTAAGATTTTTTATATGTAATTTAATGGTTTGTATACCTTTGTCGACAGAAGATGATGATTCAATTTGAGAAATTGATGAATGCTCCAAGTATGTGTATATGGCTTTAAACGTCACTCTTAGGTGATCCCAATATATTTAAATATCGCTCCTTTAAGGCAATATGGCCATACTTGAAAAAGGTCGATCTTGGTAAAATGCGATTGAAGTTTATGAAGTATTGGTTTTTAACGAATTTAGCTTAGTTTCAGATATAAATATTTGCACTAAAAAGGCATAATTTGTGGCACAAATTCTTAAATTTATTTTTGTCATCGTAAATAGCGATTTTGGAGAATATCTTTAATAACGAATTCGATACATAAAATGAAATTAAGTTAAAGGAAAAAGTGTTAACTAGATAATTATAGTAAAGTGAACGGGATAAATATACACGTACAGACATCTTTTCAGCGTCTTGTTTTGTGTGGTAGAAGTTATCCTTCCCCGTTATAGGTCATTTAGGATATAAGTTCTGTTTAGCAGTTTTTATAAAACACTACGTAGAGCATTTCTGTGCCTTTAACTCTTTGCGGTATGCGATTTTTGACTTTCTTCATGAAAACAGGAAAAATGTCTCTTTAAACAGCGATATAGCTGAATGAAATGTCCGAATGATTTCCGTTGAAAAGATCCATAAAAGTGGAATTTGAGGGGTAAACAAGTTTGTATAAGAAAACTGTTTATGATTTCACTATGAGTCACAAGAAAGTTATAGTTATAATATTTATTAATAAAAAAGTTGAGAACAAGTTAGTAATACTTTCAATAACAATAAGTATTAGAAAAATAGTTCAAAAGTTAGCCAGAAGCAATTTGGCTCTAGCTGAATTAGGTTTATATAATTGCCATAGACTATCAGCTAATGTTTCTAAAATTCTTACAGTAATTTTCAGCAGGCGTTTTTCCATGGCTATTGCATAATTGTTTGTTCTATTTTCCATAATTTGTTGATGAAATTTAAACAATGCAACAATGCATAACCCTTATGGAATTTCTCTACTTCAAGAATTTTTAAAATCCAACCAATTATGATTTTGTACAAAGAAAAAAACATGGTCAAAAGCAAATTAAAAGATGTTGATATATAAATTACTTTCATTTATTTTACTCCTAAATATATGATAATATTTCAAACAACTGTATTTACAAATGAGAAGATACACACGCTGTCTCATATGAGGGATAAAGATATGTCATTTAAATAAACTCTTCAAATTTGTACAAATACAACGAAGAAGTAACTATTTTATTTATTTATTTGTTTGTAGTGGACTCTAAGCAAGTCTATATATCTGACATATCGTTGCTGCTTATGCCAGAATATTAGTGGACCCTTATCTTCTTTTCAAAATCAAAATTTATGTTTGGATGCTTATAAAAAATAAAACAATAGAGAAAATCACTCTTGATGTTGGAAAGTCTGGGATATATACTACGAGGTCTGTTCAATAGAAAAGATGGTGTTAATTTTTCTCAAAAAATATTTATATACTCATCAATTTCTAATTTTTACCCTTCAAATTATTCCCCATCAGATATAATATGAACCAGCTTTTTTCCAATCCTCGAAGCATTTCTGATATTCACTTTTTGGTATGGCCGTGAGCTCTCTCAGCGGTTTCGTTTTTATCTTCTCAATCGTCGCCAAACGCCGTGCTTTCATGGGTCTCTTAAAAATTGGGAATAGGAAAAAGTCTCAGGGGGCCTAATCTGGTCAATACTGTGGCTGAGGCATGATTACGGTATACTCCTTATTAACCGTACAACCATGTAGCAAGAACTCGTGATGCACTACCCCACGGTAATCGAAGAAAATAGTGAGCAAAACCTTAGCATTTGATCGAACGTGGCGTGCTTTTTTGTATTGGCTCTCCTTGGCTCTTCCATTTGGACGATTAACTTTGGTTTCGATGTCATCACCATTGTCGTTAGTATCATTCAACATTTCCTGAGCGATTCTTTTTCAAAATTCAGACCAAAATTTGCGAAAAAATTGTATGGCATGAGCCAACTGATATGCCGACATCCTCTGTAACTTCTGTAGTAGTGATTCGATGATTCTCTTTAACAAATTTCGTCACTTTCTCAACATTTTGATACGCTTTTGAAGAGATGTAGCTTCCAGTGTGAGTGTCGTCATTTACATCTTCTCGACCTTCTTTGAAAAGCTTGTAACACATATAAATATTTTTCTGACTCGTAGCACAATTACCTTATGCCACTCTCAACATTGCAAGTACCTTTGAGTACTTAATTCCATTTTTTTACCAGAATTTGATGCTAATCCTTTAATAAATTTTTTCTGTAGCAGAAAATCACCGAACATGCGAAACACATCTAACTGTTATGCCTCTCACAAACAAACTCAACTAAGAATATATGATCGAGACAATTGTGGCAACACAAAAAAATCGCTAATCGTAGCCTAAGAAATTTCACTTTTTCTATTGAACAGATATCGTATAACATTTTTTTTAATGAATGTTAATATTTTTATAATATATTTCTGCCGATTCAGGACATTGAAAAATATTGAAGACATATTTTTCATAAATTTTAAATATATATGCCGGACAACATTATGTTGCCTCAGTCTGAGGCGTAGACAACGCAGCCATTGAAATTCTGACCTCTGATTAAATTCAATTAAATTAAATTGAATTTGTTTAAATATTAGAGTTTTTTTGAATTTAAAGTTTTTATTTTTTTAAGTATGTATGTTTGTTGTATCATTCCCATATTCACTTTAAATTTACCATTGACTTTTTTATTGATGGCTTCTTGGGCCGTAAACCCTTAACGTTTTTTGGCAAACAACAAACTCAATTGTATTTACATCACGACTCAAATATGTAATTTTAACTACAACAAATTTCTGTTACATATTTAACAGAAAACAATTAATAGATCATAATCCGTTGATACAAATGCAGATACAAAAATACACACGAAAGACATGCAATATTTTTTCATTTAGACCGACAGTTAAAAGTATATTGGGGGTTTCCTACTCGAATAGTTATTCATTTCAGATTTTTATATTATTTAAATTTAATTGACATAGGAGTAAAGTATAAAACTCTGACATATTTTGTTCATAGTATTGCAAATGGTATGGAAAATCATTTATCCTTTGCTACGATCGAAAAGTGACCCTTTATGAAACTAATTGAGCGGCATGTAAATAATGACTTATAATTTGGCTATCTAATGTCACATAGGTTGAACGAAGCACACATCCGATATTTATTTTAAGGTGCAGCTCCAAATGTTCGCTTTTAAAAGTACATATGACTAAATTTCCTTTCAACTTTTTACTAAAAATATCAGCTTTTTTGTGGACCAATTATAATTATAGTAAAACTATACGTAACACATTTTCTTATACAAACTTATACCATAAAATGCTACTTTGCAGTAAATTTAAGTATGAAATGTTAATAATTACGAAAACAACACACAAAGTTTTGATCTATTTCTGGCGTTAGAGCTAAATTTTTGTTTCTGGTGTATTCGGAGACTTATAGGTTATGTTAGGTTAGGTTAAATAGGCTGTCATTTAGATCTAAGACAGAAACTAGTTTACATGGGTCCTTGTTGCACCCTTTGTATTGCCTGAGGATGCGTTTAGTAGCTAAGAGAGTACAAGATCCTCCATCCTAGGCCCTTATTTCGATTTGATGTTGAACCATAGTGATGCCAGGATAATATAGTTTATCTACCTAATACCGCAGGTCGATAACTCTTTAGGGAAGATATTCTCCTCCTCTTCCTTATTTTAGCAACTTCTACAGAAGTCGTTGAAAGAGAGATTTAATCTCTTGGCGCTGAATCTTATATTGCATTGCCAAGTAAAAAGCGTCAATAGCGTTCAAGTTGATCGTTGGAATTTTCTTATAGGATTGCATATCTCCAACATTCATATCTGCGGAGGTAATCTCACTGGACCATCTCGTATGTGCGATCCCTCAAAGTACTTGCTGGTTGAGATGCTTATAGTAACCCAACGGAACGACAACTACTTCAACCATATCTCAATCACATAATCAGACTCTGCACCTTCATAGTTGTTATGCAACAATTTTCCGGAAAAGTCTCTCTGCCCGTGTACCCAGATCAGCTCCAGGTTTGAATGCCTCACTATCTCCTGAAGAGAAAGCATTCACATATGTACATGACTGTAGAACACATGAACATCACACTGAGATTTCAATGCAACCTTACCGTCAATACATATTGGGATATCAATACCGTATACCTTAAGGTAACTTCCCAGTTTATGACCAATTCTTCAGCCTATAGCACTTAAAGTAGAATCTGTGACATTTCAGCCCGATAAGGGAAAGGGTTCAAAAAAACACCCATACATAGAAATTAGAATATTAGCTTCTTCGATAACCTCTAGTCAAAATTTGCGAATAATATTTTTGTGAAACAATTTAGCCCGCTATATCGCTGGGAAGGTGAGGATTCTGCCCATATGCAAAATTGCAAAACACCGCTACACATATACGAGTAGATCAATGTTTTGACAAATGCTCTTGTGGAACATTTCTACCAGGTGCATCGCTGTACAAGGGGAGATTTTCCGCACTTTTCAAGAAAGGGAGCGTGAAAGGACCCATACTTTGAAGATTAAGGGCGTTTAAATATTGCACACACTTAGTGTTTTACATAAAATTTTATAAACGTATTTTATATCTAAAATGTAAGGAATATAAGATCTCCTATGCCGATTCACTATAATAATATGCAAAAAAAGGGGAATTTTAATTCCCTCTAAAAGGAAGGCCAGATAAGAGAATTCAAAACGAAAATGCACGTGTATGTTATTATGGTCCGCTCTACTAGGCTCTAAATAGAGCTCTGGGGCGATATTTTACTTAAAGTTATCTTAACAAAAATTTAATAGGGATTTTGCAAACTTTGCTTTTATATGGGAACAACAACAAATAGGTAGCTACATTTTTAAGAAAATTCAGATGTGAGCTCTATCAAAAATTATATTGGTGAATGTCTTTTTTTTCGGAAATCTCCTTGTAAGCGCGACTTTGGAAAAAAAGGAACGTGGACCAACCATTTTGCTCCCATATCATGTATGTATTTTTGAGGTAGAAGGCTGCCCAAAATCCTCGGTGAAGCTAGCTAATCAGAAAATATTTTTCGGCGAAAGTCCAATTGTAGACTTATTACCACAAAAATCATAGTGTCTATTTTATGTGTTGTCGTAATTGTGCCGATGAGTGTATACAAAAAAATATAATATAAAAAGCTCAAAGCAAACAGTTTTTTATTGTTTTCGCAAATTGTCTTGTCTCTTTATGTTGTTCTAACAATATTTCTGACATTATTTTGTCATGTTTGTCGGCAAGAAAAATGCTTTAAGGCCAGTTTCGATTTCAAAGTAAAAATTAAAGAGAAAAAAATACACTAAAGAATAAATATTGTTTTGCACAAGTATTACATGTATTTCCATTACAAGGAAGCCAAAGTAAATCGCAAATACAAGAATATCATTCCAACCCACATGTACTCACGCACGGTATTTTATACACAAATGCTTTTTAAAGGAAAGATGATAATTAAAAATATAAAATATACAAGAATAAAAACAAATTCATTGTAATATAATGTATTCCTTTGAAATTCAAACATTCAATGGACATTAAGCGTTAAGACTTGCACTCAAACAGACCTCTTTTAAATACAAAGAAAAAAATACATCGTGAAAAATAAATAAATAAATAAAGGGTGACACCTTGAAAGAAAGTATCTTTTGATGTCCAATAAAATGGAGAACTTCAAACCGTAGACGGTGAAAAGAACAAATAATAATCAATGAAGAAAAAACCAAAATTTTAAGGGTTTCAAATCAAGAACTTACCCACACTTCCTCCCAGTAACCTCTTCCCCTTCCATTCCGAATAAAATGTACTTTCACTTTCATATGCCAAAAGCAAAATTTTTTACTTTCTTTTTGCCGCACATGTTTAGATTTCATGGAAATAAAATATATGGGAGGGGTTTAATATTTGGCGATAACATAAAAAACGATTCATGTGTAGTATAATATCATTGTTATTCTTCGAAATCATATGAGGGTGGTTTTACAATTTTTCTGCTTAAGTGCAGGGAGGTGCTCATATGTGTAAGTGCGCATTGAAATGTGTATGGATGTCTCTATTTAGAACCACAATCTTTTATTTCATTTTATGGTAAGACTGTGATTTTGCTTCTCCTTAGAGGAGAAATTCGTACATAAAAAGGATGTAAAAAATTTATGAAAAGAAAAATTTCTAAACATTTTTCATGACGAAATAATTACTTCCGTTACTTTTAAATGTAATATTCTTAACTCTTTTCTTCTGTGTATCAATAACGATTAAAAGGTATCAGCTATTTTTCTTGCTGACAAAAGTAGTCAACCACCCATCACTTCCTAATGTTTGGCTTTATATACTATGGTAATGATCAAAAAACCATTTTTATTGAGAGGACTAAATATTTTCTATGGAGGTCTATACCTCTCCCTAACCCCGTCTATTTGAGTCGGTAGCTTTTTCTAAAGATTAATACTGTATTATATGTCATAGAAGTGGCAACAACATATTTCATTACGAGTGCATGTTCGCCATAACCGTATTTCGTTATGAGCGTTATAATTTCTATAAAATATTTTTGCAAAACTGTGGGGGCGTAGAAGTTGCTCGTTATATGTAATATGTGTACCTTAAAAACGCACTCTACTGTATACTTAATATAATGGCCTTTTCTTTTTTGAACAAATCTTGCCAAAAAAAAGGACTTTATTACAAAGAGCTAGTCCAACAGATTACAAAATTGATACAATTATGAGGGAGTCTGAAATAGGATATAATTAATCCATTTTCTGTTTATATTTTACTCCCAAGTAATATTGAAATATTTTCTGATTGAAAAATTGTGAAAATTGGTCAATAAATTGCAGAGCTATGCGATATAAAATATTTTGGTCGTGGCGATTTTCACTTAAAATTTCTATGAGGCTGCACTTTCAAATAATACAAATATTTTTAAACTCGGTTCATAAATGGAGAAATTATGTGATAGTCAATATTTCGAACGGTCAAATTGTCCATCCGATTAAAAAAAATTTTTGTTTTCTGAAACCAAAATGAAAATATACCCTTAAAAAATAATGTTCAATTTTGAAAACATTCAGTGTTATAGTCAGATATATATACGATAATTGTGCCTTACTATGGACAGTATGCATCCTTGCCTCTGGTCCTGTCTAGTCAATTTTTTTTTCGTCTACGAGCATTTGATGCAGGCCAACTTACACAAATTTTGAATTTTCTCACTATTCTAGTCAGCATTCCCTTCAACAAAAAAAAAAAAAAAAAAAAAAAAAAAAAATTAAGAACTTTCGGTTCACAAAAACTAGAAGGGTGCGTCCACAAACATTAGAAAAATTTAAAGATGAATTCATAAACTCCTTCTCTTTTTAAGTCTGTTAAAAAAGTTTAAAAATTTGTTGATCAATTAATAAAAAAATTACTTAGCGCTTTAATGAAAAAATTTTTATTCCCTTACAAGATTGGCTGCTCTTTCCTAATAACCTTAAAATGTTGCACTTTTTCCAAGAAAATAAGTCTTAAAAATATTATCTCTATTTCTACAAGCTATTTTTTTTGCTGAAATTTTTTTCTTTCTATATTTGTGATTATTTATATTTGAATTCTTAAAAAATATAGCTTTTGCAAACTGCATTTTTTGTTGCGGTTTTAGCTCTTCCATATGCCGACATTTCATTGGTTGCTAAACCAATTTTTCAGTGAAGTTTAAGCAGTTTGAAAACATTCAACCTCGGATGTTTATGCCATACGAATCAAATACAATATGAGAATTCAATATTGTATATCATAGTAGTTTTAGAATGCTTTTATACAAACAACACAACAAACAATTATACTTAACGGAGTCTATTTTATTTTTCTTTCAACAAATAAAACATTTTCCAAAATCTCTAATTGTTTTAAAGATTAATTGGGAAGAAGATCCCGAATAATAAATTTCAATATTAAGTAAAAAATATATTTATAATAGACCAAACGATAAGGCTGCGCTTCTTTTAAGGCATTGCAACAAAGTAATGAAATACATACAATAATAGTTAAATATTGTAGACACGTTCAGCGGAAATGTTTCGTCAAACCTATTATACAGTCATTTACAACTCGATATGATTATTGGCACCTGCAGCAGACATTCATTTCAGTATTTAACATTTGCTGCACAAATAGTTTCTTATTGCAAAAGGAACAGGTGACGAGATGTAAAACTCAACCACAATGATAAAGAAAATAATATACTTGTGTATATATTTATTTTTATTTCTAGTTAAGATTTATTTCTTGAACATGTGTATAAGGTGGTTTGCAGCACATTTTCCTTACGGAAAATAGAGATCAATAATGTATGTGCCACAAAGTAAAGCTAGCATTGAAGCTATTTCAAAGATGTAAAAGTAACATTTAAAGTGAAATATAAATGCTATAAGTATAATTTTCTACAAATTATGTTAAATTTTTTTAAAGCAGACAATTCACAAAAGTAAAATCAAATACAAATAAAAGCAAATATGGTTGTTTTTATTGTTGTTACTTTTAGAATTCTTTCCTCATGAAAGGAAGATATGTTTATATTTTTTTATTAATTACAAAAAATCAAATTTTACTCCAAATATTTTAATCAAAATACATTCCTATGGACAATCGCAGCAGTGTGTTCATAGGATAATTGAAAATACTTGTGATGGAGCACATTTTTGCATAAAAATAAAAAATTCTTACATCTATTGTAGCATCCGACGACTTAAAACTCTTAAAATAACTTCTGAATTAAGCAAATGAAATTTTATTTTACACAGATTTGCTAAAAGCTATTTACGTTATGGTTTGTAAATATTTATATTAGCTTGACTACAGACATTAACTTTTGTGACAAAAGTGTCTCAAATATTTCGCTCTTCCTACAGGTTTGTGTTTTTTCTGGAAAGAAATGTGCAGTACAGCAAAAAGGGTATATTGGACAACAACATACTAAATATTCAAAATTTTTGCACTAAATTATATCGGAATGGTTACCCCCGAGTTTTTGCATAATCACGTTTGTTTTACAATATTTTCAGTTGATGCTCGCACAACAACTGACTAAATTGGCGATTACTTCTTCAATATTAGCTCATGGACGATGCATGCAATTCATGTAGATTCTCTGTCCCTAGAGACGCAATTTTTGTTCCGGAGCTCATTATGAATTTTAAAACGAAAGCATCCTCAACTGCGAAAATGGCAGCCTTTTCAAATTCCTACATTAATTGCGCCTCCAATTACATACATATAAGAGTTTCATTTATATGAAAGTTATCATTTACATGTGACTTTTAAGATCTTTTGGATTTGACAAAGAGAAAAACACAAAATATTTAAAGAAATGTATAAAATATTTATTTGAGTCGATAGAATTAACTATATAATTCAATGTTTAAAGATGATTTCATGTATATGTTGACTGTAGCTACGCCTTAAATGGTTCATACGGTGGGTTCAATTTTTCCATGCTCTCTCCGACATATCGGCCAGTATCTCACGAATAAATTCTTCAATATTGGCTTTAAGTGCGTCAACCCTTACGGGCTTGTCCTTATAGACATCAGCCTTAACATAGCCCCACAAAAAATAGTCTAAAGTCGTTAAATCACACGATCTAGGTAACCAATTGACCGGCCCAAACATGAAATAAACTGTTCGCCTCTAAATTGAGCCATTGTTTCGCATGCTGTATGGCATGTGTCACCGTCTTGTTGAAACCGCATGTCAGCCAAGTTCTGCTCTTCTATTTTGGGAAAAAAATTGTAATCATCGCACGGTAGCGCTCACCATTCACAGTAACGTTCTTGCCTTCGTCGTCTTTGTAAAAGTACGGTCCAATGATGCCACCGGCCCATAATCCAAACAGTGCATTTTTCGGGATGCAATGTTTCTGACTGCCCTTCAACACGCCAAATACGGCAATTTTCTAAGTTCACGTATCCATTCAACCTGAAGTGAGCTTCGTCCCTGAACACAATATTCCGATAAAAAATTTTATAATAAAATTCAATAATCTGCAAGTGTTGTTCGTTTGTATGCCGATTCATAATTAAATTATAGACCAAACTGAACATGTTTAACAGCAACATGTTGCACGAAAACAGCTGAGCTGCAAAAACACTGTTATAAAAAAAAAATTTCCAAAAAAACCACCCTTTATATGTTTGTGTGAAAAGAGTATAAAAATTACTAAGTTTATATAAATTAAATTTTTGGAATTGAGGAATTGTTGCACAATAGAACAAAAACATTTGCTCGTGATATTAATATAATTGTTTATTTAAAATTTTGTAAACATTTTTTACACGGTTCTAGCAATTTTCAACCTATAATTATGTATGTAGTTGCAAAGGAATATTTACATCGTTGATCATTTATAATGATGAAATAATGCCGTTTTCTTCCTGAAAATAATGCAACATTCATGGATCTAATTTACAAAATTAAACCTCCTTACAGGATTGTGAGCACTTTCCGAATGAGTTCATTAAAGAACATTAAATTCCATTTTTCACTCTGAAAATGCAAAATTCCATTTTTCGTAAAACAAAACCTGTTTACATTAATGCATAGTATGTACAGTAAGTAAAAATAATTTTGTGTCTATATAATTATATGCACAGATGATACTGATCTTTATTAGTACCATATCAGAAGAAATGGCGTTTTTAAATGTGATAACTTAAAATTAAAAGAAAAATATCTATATACACATATATATATATATATATATATATATATATATATATATATATATATATATATATATATATATATATATATATATATATATATATATATATATATACATATATATATATATATATATATATATATATATATATATATATATATATATATATATATATATATATATATATATATATATATATCTTATATCATTATTGGCATTATTTGAAATATATTCTTATGCCAATAATATTTGAGTATGCTTTGGCCATGTATCCGCCGCCGTTGTGGGTTAGATGCTACAATCTGTACGTCAAATTCTTACACACACAATATTCGTGGAAAATGTGTACACATGTTGTGTTCTAATCGGTTCTGGTTTACAAGCGTAGACAAGTGATTCGACTTATAATATTGTAATGGAATTAATATGCACGACCTCGGTGAATTGTACGTGAAGATATTTGTACTCTTAGTACATTAGTAGTTAAATTTATAAATTTTAACATTTTACAATTTACTAAAAAAAAAACAAATATGTGAATATAAAAACGATACTTAAGAAATATTAATTGCTATTCGTATCAACATTTTGGGTACTCCAGGCCTATTAAAAAAATGTGCCAATACTATATCAAAATTGCGCCTGGTGTAAATGAGATCTTCAAAAATCTTATGCTTCTCAGCAATTGTTAGATTGTATGATATTCATGATCAGAACCAAATTTCTGAATATCTTGTGATACTTTGCTAAATAGATTTACTTATAAGACGTATATCTCCAAAAGAACTTCAGCAAAATAAGATCCCTGATATGACAAAATTATAGTTGGAGATATTACAATGTTATCTAAGAGAGTTATACCCCTATTTACACTAATTTATAATCGTATATCAAGACTGGGTCATTGCTGGTATTGTGGCGAAAAAGCCAAATAAAACAGAAAATTTATGACCAATTAGCCATACGAGTATGTGTTCATTTCATTTTTTATATTTGAGAACCATTTTTTAAGACTTCTTAGCCGATAAAAATATTGTTCAGGAATATTTATTCAGTTTTCCTCACAAGCATGGAACGCCTGAACAGTGCCAGCTTATTGTAAATGTAATTTTAAACGATTTGATGTCAAGCAAGTTTTCGATAATTTGCGACAGAATTAATTGAATGCTACAAAAAAACTGTCTAATACAAATTTTTCTTTAAGAAAAGGTGTTCGTCCTTCAAAAAGAAGTCTAACTTTCAAAAGAAGTCTAACTTGAAAGAATCATGTTAAAAAAGGGATGACCTATTTAATACGAAAACAAAAAGAACGTATTTTGTCGTAATTCCAAACTAATTCTCGGAAACAAAGTATTGCTGTATAACTTGATCATTAACGCCATATGGATTAGTGATGTAACTAATATTCGCATTTGTATTTCCGAATATTTACTTATTACATGAAATTCTCCGAATATTTCTGTCCCGAAAAATACATACAGCGCAAACAAATACTAAGCAAATGGCACAAAACATATACATTTTTCATAATAATTATTAACAAAAACTTTATTTTGAATTTAAATTAATAATCTTATTGCACTAAGTCAAATACTCATGCAAGTCACTGAGCTCGAACGCAGAACATACCCGTACAAAAATTGTTAAAGACCAAATGACCACAAAGGAAGTCAGTTAAGTATCGTTTTTAAAGTAAACAAATGATGTCCATTAATAGTATTTTATGACAGTTTTGACACTTTATAATGTACGTGAATTATAACTGACGTAAGAATATTTTTTTAAATAAAACTTCGTATTGAAATATCCATTTAGTTGATTGCCAAATTTAATTAGCATTTAAATACAGTTTCTGTTTATCAGTCATAAATTAAAGCTCTTATTTACGAAGCATTACTAAGCCTCCAAAGCTGTTAAAAAACAGCTCCTCTTTGTAAATAAAGAAATACTTCAAAAGACGTTTTTAATTCATGGATATAGAAAAAATTATTAAATAGATTTCAAGTGCACTTCGTTTGATATTCATATGTTATTTAAGTGTCATTTAGAGTTGTGCTAAAATGTAATTTTGTGTTTAAATGGAACTTAACGATAAATGACGAAGTGATAAAATGGGCCTCAATTTTTAATTTTGCGGACGTTTAAGTAGAGCCATAGACAAATATCTGTAAATTTCGAAAGCACTTAAGTATAATGCAAGAGGAAAATAAAAAAGCGATTTTTGAAGATATATTAACTCACTCCCTAAATAATTACAGCTTACAAGTTTCAATGAAGTTTATGATGTATTCTAAAATAAAAACCTAAATAATAACAAGAACATTCGAATTGTAATTCATATCATTCAATAACAAAGGCATCTTAAACTTACAAATAACGTGTACAATAACTGTTTTAGATAACTATTCAGTAATATTCACTACCTTAACAGTAGGTAGTGATTTCTTAAAGATTTCCCCTCTACTTGACTTAAATTTTAATCGATGTTATAGTAGAGATGCAGAATATCTTTAAAACATCCTTAAATGTCCTTCTGATTTTAAATTTTTTGTTCGATTTCTTCATCTTTCCAAATTTAATTTGATTGTCTACTTCATTCTTACATTTTGTGATGCAGCTATATGAAATATTTTACATATATCATAATATATTTGAATGATGAAAAAACGCGCATTATGCACGTAAGTGAAAGAAACTCAAATGCTAATTTTTCTTAAAAAAATGAGAAAACATTTTACTTTGTGCTGTTAAGTGCAAAAGTCAGGTAAGTGATATGTAGCTAAACGAAAAGTATTGTATAACTTTATAGGAAATTATGTACACAATATGTATATTGTACAATTTTCATCCAAACAACTTCTTTCTTTCTTCCTTAAACTCATGTAAATAAAAAACAAAGTAAGATTTACAAAATTCTTAGAAACTTCATCATAGGGCAATTGATACAGTTTAACTTTTGCTTATTTCGTGCACGACTCATGTAAAAGTTTAATTTATTTAATTTTTTTTACTTAGTGCTGTCGTTAATGTTATTTCGCTACGCGTATATAGTGTTTCAAGTGAAAGCTACTTTTCTCGCATGTCCATTTGACATTTAGCTGTGTTGACATATCTGACCAGCACTCATAAGTCTTCCTTTTCCTTTCCAAATGCTATAAGTTTGGATTATTTTGTCATTAACATTTTTGTCGTTTATTTCAATTCTTTTTATTTATTTTCTATTCTTGTGTTGTAAGTTCTTATTTCGTTCGTTTTTGGAGAATTTAGTTTTTGTATTTAATAGAAGCCTCCTTTTTATACTTACGTGCACATTGTATATATTTTCGTTCTTTGTGTTTTCAATGGAATTTTTTTTTTTGTATGAACGAGTGAGTGGTTTTTCATGTTATTGGTTTTTTCGGCTCTTATTTTTTTTTGCTACTGTTACATTTTGTGGATATAAAACATATCACGTGACAAAATCGTATGTATTATTTTTATTTCCTGTAAATAATTAATCGTATAATGTGTGATATATTCAGCTTATTGTTGCTCTCGTTACATTATTAAATATGTCATTTGCAAATTTGAGCGCTGTAAATGATCTTTTTCTTCCGAATTTCCTAATTTTCGTTTTTTGAGTTTGAGTTATACTTTTTGTATCGTATTGAAATTTTTCATATATGAATATTGACTCACAGTTGTCTCTCGATAATTTTAAGCGTAAGGCACCATATCAAGTATTAAAAAGAGTAAGACTTTGAAATAATGCGGGCTCAAAGAAATAAATTATTTTCCCAGGAAATCCTATTTCAGAGCGATTAAAATGAATGATGAATAATCGAGAGACTCAAACTATTACGAATTTTCTAATAAATGCATATCGACATCAGAATTTTATATCGCTCATGTTGATTAGCCGTTGTAAACAGGAGCTCTCATAAATCTTATATAAAATCATATCCTGTTAGGTTTTGTCTTTGGTTTCATGAAGTATTAATTAATTCTGGGCAACTCTCTAACGACTTTAATCTTTTGGGCTATCCAATACTTTTACTTTATTCCAGGTGTAGATATATGTCATAATAAAATCTCGCCTCAGATGTCAGTTTAATCAATGTTTTTGTGAATAATTTGGCCGCTGTCAGCGCTCTTAATTTTAAGGTGGTAAAATTGATCATGAAGGTATTCAGAGCCCTGGAGGTATATATCGCCCTGGTTGAGCTCTCAAATAGATTTAAGGAGTGGACGCTAAAAAAGACGGCACTCTTGTGATCCATAAAGTCCAAAAATCTACGACCTTTCTAGTGAAAAATAGGATCAAATAGCATATAACCCTCTATCAAAAGTCGCTAGCTGTATTGGCGGGCATTATTGCTGGTCACTGTACGCTTAGTCGTAAGTAAGAATGTCTAGGACTTTCCTATCGTGGTCAGTGCTGGACCTGATTCTAAGAGGCAGTTTAGCACTTCCTTACAGAAGCTGCTATCATGAAGAGCAAGAGGAGTCAGTTACGATTGCATGGCTCTACAGGAGCCAAACAGGTTTTGTCATAGTCTTTTTTCATAGTCTTTTTTTCAGAACATGGACTCTATAAGGAATATTCCGATTACTTTCCTTTTCGCTCTTTAGAACATTTTGTGTTTGGTAGTTATCTGAAGCGAGATTTCTCCAACTTTACAGAAAAAGATATTCAACTCTTTACCTTTCTCGAAATGTATAAATTCTGCTGCATTATGCATTTGTCGGATCTCTATTCAAATTTATAAAATTAAGCTACAAAATATATATGTATCATTATTATTTTTTAGATAAATATGTGTGAAATTAGGAATTATCAATTTAAGAGACACATAGAGAGGGAAAGAGATATTGAGTGAGAGAGAAAGAGAGACAGCGAGGGAGGGGAAATAATAGAATTTAAATTTTAATTTTTAAGAATTTTTCATGACTCCAAATCTGAAAGCCCTGTTAAGACAATGTTTCTTAAAGAAATGCTAATGATGTCTACAGAAACACCCAGACAACTTAGCAGGAATCGAACGTGCAAACCACAGACAGCTAGTCCAGTTCACTAGCTACTGGGGTACGAGGAGACCAATATGATTAGTTCGCACTAAGAAGATAAAGAATAACATGACAAGTCCAATGCTTTAAAATTCCGGCATTATTTTTGTAAATCTGATTCTAAATAGAACGCATTTGCAATTCGTTTATGCTTAACAATTTTTTTTATTCATTTGCATGCAGCACACATAATGGTTCTCATTAATTTTGTTTGTTTTATTTACATTTTATTTAACTTTTTGCACTCTTTACAATGCAAAGACAGTATGCGATTATTTAGAATGGGGACTATAATTAGAAATTTAACATAAATGCGGGTTTATTGTAAAACAAAATAATTTTTGTTAAAAAAATAGCATTTAAAACAAATTTAATGTTTGGAAATTCTAAGAATTTTAGCACATTATCAAGAACACACTGGCATGGCTTGTTTGGATTACTTAGTTTGAAATATTTTGAAATTATTTTCATATACAGGGGTATTTTAAAAGAATTGAAATGGGAATACTGGTCATGTTGGAAGATACTTTTATAAATTAAAAAATTATTGGGATTGCAAAAATCTCTTTTATTTATTAATATTTTCACTATATCATAAGTTGTTAGAGGGAAGTAGATTATGTAAATTTTATATAACTAACTTTTGAAAGACTTAAAAGTTCCATTTGTGTTTGCTAAAGAGCATTAAATTAAAAATTAATAATAATAAAATTTTGGACATTATATCTGATATTATTTTACAAAAAATTTTGAAACATTGTTGAGTGAAAAGTGCAACTACCTTAAATATATCACATCTTTTAATCTTGCTAAAAGTCCTTGAGACTTTTTTCATACCATAAAAATGTCGATAATGATGCCGCTCTCATTCATACATATAAGTTTGCACGTGTCTATATGTATATATTTGTATATAAATATTAACATTGTATTTACATACGCTTTTAGTTGCATATTATGGTCTTTTTTAAACAATGTAGTGAGTTGCGAGAGAAGAAATGAAGAGTTAAAATGCAGAATATGAATGCAAAGCACTGAGAAAAAAAGCGGGGAAAGTGTTTTACTAATTTGCTGAAAATCTGAAGTTTACTTGTCAAATCGGATTGCTTTTTCTCTTTTGGGTTTTTAGCCCGCCTTGGGTAACTCATAAGCCCAGTTTTCCAATTCCGAAGTATTCGCTGTTTTTTAATATAGTAAATTTTAAAGTATGTCACATTTTTACTTTTTCTCACTCATGGTTTGACAACCGTCTTTAATAAAAACAGAAAAAACTGGCTACTAAATAGGGGAAGTTTTTTAAATTATCCGAAATCCGATTTTTAGAAAATATCGCTGACAACTCTACAGAGCTGGGTAATGTTTGCCATGAGATCTACAATTTAAGAAAACTGCACAAGGTGAAGCTTAGAAAAAATACAAATACATGGCTGCCACATGGCTCACTGTTATATCAAATAAGAACGTTTTTATTGCTCATGCACAATGTTTATTCACTGTATGGAACGTTAACCCACACTACATGTCGTTTACCTTTATGTGGTTATTTTTGGCGTAAAAAACTTTATTAATAATAACCTCAACAGAATCTTCTTGGTCAGCAGACTGTGTGTTCTAAGGAGCTCACCCAATCGAAGAGGATGACCTATCTTTGATGTGACTACAGAAAATCTTTACTTCTAGAAGAGATCCTTCCGCATCAGCTATGTATACTTATTGCAATTTTGAATTTCTCCTTCTGTGCATAGACAGCGACTCATATAGACAGTTCTTTGCTAAAAAATCTAGTAGAAATATCTGGTAAATATAAAGCAGATAATCTCGTTTATCCACTCATCGGGGTGGCTTAACGCCAGATCGAACAAGGAACCTATGCCACAGGTGTTTTAACTCACTTCTCATATCAAAGGGGCGGTTGAGTTTTAATATATAACTGATGGCACTACCTAATCTGTGTGACACCAATATTCTCGATACTTAATTTTCCTTTTAGTTTGCTTCTGGACAAGGGCAATGTGCGTCATCTCGAATTTGTTTGAAGTTCCTTGCAAGATTTGACAGCAAAATTTTCTTCTTATCGTCGCGATAACAATATATGCTTGTTGTACTGAAAATAATACTTTTTTCTATTATATAATTTGATATTTCCGATCTTTCTTCTTTTATCTTCCAGACAGTCCTCCTAAAACTTTGTAACTTTAGTTTTCAAACTACTTATTTATGTCTCGTGGGAAGGCTCTTCCCACACAAAGAAAAAACTCCATGCAATATACGGAAAACAAAGTTTGTTTGTGTTTTTTTGGGTGTGAAAAGATACAATTCTTAGCGATTTCAGAATTGCCATTTATTTTAGTTTCATGGCAGTTGGTGACTGGATAGACATATTCGTACAAAAGGGAACCAAATTTCCTAAGAATTGCATTAAAGCCACCTAACATAGTCTGACATAGAGATATCAAAAAAGGTTTAAATCTTAGATCAGTGGTTAGTAAAATTAGTCCAATAGGACGTTTTTCTTCTTTTTTCTCACACGTATTCCCTTGTTGCTTTAGCTGCACTAACAAAAAGACATATACCGATTGAGAATTATTCTTGGCGGTGTGGAAAGAAGAGTTGAAAATAGTTTACACAATTGTAAAATTTAGAAATATTACAATGTGGAACACTGTGTTAAATACTTGTATATAATTTATTTGCCACACTTGATCTTTGCTACAGAAGTTAAATTTATTCTCTATCACAGTTGCCAATATAGCATATTTTTAGTTAATTTTGCATGAAAAATTGGGACTTATTCTAGCATTCTTAAGAACATATAGCATTTTAAGCATAATTTTATTACGCATTTTTTGGTGTTGTTGTTAGCTTTTTGCATTTACCTTAGAATTTGCCTTAGCCTTTGCATTTGCCTTTTTGATACAAGGTGATTTCTTGTTGTAAATATCGTTAATGGAATCGTTGCAATGGAATGATGAACTAAAGTTTCATTTCAAAATGGCCAACACAAAGAAAATCTGTCACGCTATATGTGCAACTGTTAAACGGTTCTTTATTACTTACTTAATAGTTTTAAAACAAATTCAATACGAAATATAATTTGTAAAAAAGTTTTCCAAACCGACAAAAACGATCCAACACAACTTTGAAGGGAAATAACTCATCCGTATTAAAATTTCTTAAAAGAAAGTTTATTGACAACGATAATATAAACGGTTTGTTAAATTATTTTGAAAATGGAATTTCCTCTACCTTGGGTCTGGGCCTTGACTTCGAGTCATATATTGGGAAATTTAAAACTTCAGTATAGCAAATAAATAAAAGAAATTAGAAATTATTGCATTAATTTCGTTATTGGTGCACAATATTTTGACATCCCAAAAAGCATATATTTTGTCGAAAAGTTTAGTATTCAAATATATAATACATAAAATGAATAAACAAGGTTAATACATACAGAGATGCTGATAGAAAATACTTGCTTGAAAAAATATCAAATTTCGTTTTAAAATTTATGTCTAGCCAATGCAATCTTGTCAAAACTTCGACGACGGCTTTTTCGGCTTTGACCATTATATTATTAAATTCTTTCCGAAAATAAAACTATTATAAATTTAATTAACTTTCAAGTGTGGATCAGTGATACGATAAAATTGCTGTTTTCCGAAAGATTTTCCAATAACTTAAGCAGGTTGGAGCCAGTGAACGCAAAAAAATGATAGAACTTTCGAGACAAATTGAATCACTACCTCTCCAGCAAAAATTAATTTCAGTAGAAGTCTCGAAAATGTGAAAACTAGGATGCGGAAGGACCATTTCCAATGATTTTAACTTAGGCTTGTCATTGCAGTGTGATCTCTTTCTTTGATGTGGAGAAAAGTAGACTCTTTACAATTTTTTTGCATAGAAACTAATTTTGTATTAAATAGGGTTATTTATTTGCCACTAGCAATAAATTTCACATCTGCAAAGCGTTGTGCTTCGCTAGCAGTCACGATTTATTTTTTATTTACTTATTTATTTAGTTATTTATTTAAAGTGATCTTTATCATTACTGGTAGATGAAACAGAATATTTTTATGTAGACATATGCATATAAAAGAAGTGTTTTCAAATCGATTATAAAAATTTATTGAAGAACTTCCTATTTTAAATTAAAATTCTGTCAACAGGATGGTATGAAGTCGAAAAAATTAACTAACGGATGTTTTGTCATTCCTTGAGAACAACTTTAATTTTTTTTTAATGAAGTTAGCAAAAACTGATCTTAACAAAATTATGTTGCAAACTGTTGCATATTTTAGAACATGCTTACGTACGTATGTACGTGTACATAGATAACTTATTTTATATCGAGTACTTACTGTGAAGAAAGCGTAAGCAAGATATTTTCGATTAAATCTTAAATTTTTACAATCGTTAGAAAGGGCATCAAAAGTTTAGAGCAAAATAAATTTTACAACCTAGTGCAAAGGCAGTACATAAAAACATTTCTTCTGTAAAATTTTTCGCTTGTCCGTTTAGCTTTTTGAGCGCTAAAGGTACGATATGTACATTGAAAAATGTTATATATGAATATAATGAAGATCCATTTGATTCTCAAAGAACAACTTTTTAGTTCAATTTAACTATATTTAATTTACTTTAAAACTAATTGAGTTGAATTAAATATATATATATATATATATATATATATATATATATATATATATATATATATATATATATATATATATATATACTATATATATAAAGCGCCTCTCATTAATATTTGGTATTTGCTTTTCTTTTTAAATAAAATTTGTGGTTACTTCAACGGACAAATCCAACTCTATGGAAGTCAAATTAACATGTGGTTTAAAAATTATTCGATCTGATAAGTTTTTTGAATCGATTTGTTACTTATTGCAAGCGATGGGTAAATAGCTAGTGAAGTTAAGCAAGAATTAAATAAGACTCTGTCTGCAGAAACAATTCGTAGAGCCAATAAATGGCAAGGGTACAACGGCCGTGTTGCTCGTAAAAAGCCGTTTCTAAATTTAAAGAATAGGAAATATAGAGCAAAATTTGCAAAGGAACCGATAAAATAGGATGTGAGTTGGCGAAAACCCAACGAAGAACTGAAAGCGAAGAATATTACTCCCACAGTAAAACACGGAGGTGGGCACGTGATGGTTTGGGGCTGTATATCAGCAATTGACAGCATAATGAATAACGATATATAGTTAAACATTTTGCTTTAATGGGAATA